>ML661338.1:7050931-7220785 GCA_007570785.1 Antilocapra americana | reverse complement strand
AAAAAAAATTCATTTGAAGCAATTCTACTCAGATGGACGAAACTGGAGCCCATTATCCAGAGTGAAGTAAGCCAGAAGCAAAAACAACAATACAGTATATTAACACATATATATGGAATTTAGAAAGAAGGTAACGAGAACCCAACATGCGAGACAGCAAAAGGAACACAGATGTATAGAATAGACTCGTGGACTTTGGGGATGAGGGTAAGGGTGGGATGATATGGGAGAAGGACAGTGAAACAAGTTAATTATCATATGTCTAATCAATCGCCAGCCCAGGATTGATGCTCGGGGCTGGTGCAGCGAGAGTTCCCGGGGGGGAGGGAGGAGGGAGGGGAGTTCTGGAGGGGAAGCATATGTAAACCCATGGTGATATCATGACATTGTATGGCAAAAACAATAAAAAAGAAAAATAAGAAGCTTGGAAAAAAAAAAAAAAAAGAACAGCGAAGATTTCAAATCTGATGTCAAATACATGAAAATAAATGTTACATGTATGTAAAAAAAAAATTTGGATGAATCCCACTGTATTGTTTCTTGTTCACTGTCTCATTATCCTCAGCTTCTAAAGATGATGTCTTCTCTTACCTCAAACATTTATAACCTTTCACCAAGAAATATTAAACTTCAAAAATATGTATTTTGGTCATTTTTACAACTATATATTTTTTCTATTTAAGACTTTTAGGAAAAAATACACACACATTTCCATCAGCTTACAGTACAAACCCTTAAAAGAATGTACACATAATACCCTAGAGTTTGTTAAAAAGAGAAAAAAATTATATTAAATACATATAAATTTTAAATAAACACTAATTCCTTTAAAATAGTAACTAGGAAGATACTTATTCCAACAAAAACTCCTCTTTGAAACTATCTCTAGAGCTACTTCATCAGCAGCCTGTAATACAGTGATAGATAAAATAAAATTCATTATTTTATCATTACAACTTTCTTCAGTTAAGAAAGACGTTGGCTCAACTTACAATGAAAACCAAAACTACCCTTAAAAAGCATGATTAAAAAAATACCTGCAATTCAAAAGTGTAATTTTTTTTAAGTGTAGTAAGCAATGGTGGCATTACAGGAATGTGTGACAAGCCTCCCATGCAATGCTTTAATGGAGACAATAGTCATTTTTTTATAATAAGACTTTTTGGTGAAATCTTTTAAAAATAAAGGGAATTCCATGGTGGTCTAGGGTTCAATCTCTGGTCAGAAGCTGTGCTGTGCAGCCAAAAAAAAAGAAAAAGAAACAGAAACTCACATAATTTTCAATCTCATTATAATGTCATCATAATTCTTTCAGTTGAGTATACTCACACATTTGTATAATATATCATGACTTCTTGAATAAGTCCTTTTTATTTTTTAAAAGATAATTTGTAAATTTTTCCTATTAATAAATTAACATAAATTAATTGAAGAGATCAGAAAACTCAAACAAGTATAAAGAAGAAAGTATAATCACTTATGGTCCTACCAATAAGATTAATTATTTTAAAACAAGTTTTATATATTACCTTAAAAAGGTTAGAAAGAAGTTGAGATGGCCCCGATGGTTGAGAAGTAACATTCAGGAAAATACGTACTTATCTTGTAGAAACTGAATACTGGGAGAGAAAATCAAGTTACAGCATTTTGTCTACAAGTCAGATCTCAAGTTACCAATGCCAGACATATAAGTGCCTTTGGCATTAAGAATTCTTAGCATATCATCTGAGAAGTAGTGCCTTTCCTAGCTGAGAAAAGTCATGTCCCCCAGAACAGAGGAAGTCAGGGGCTGTTTGTCTTTCCAGGCCAAGTTGGCCTGAGTAAAACAGAACAGGAGGTGTTACCAGCCTTGCCCTCTGGACTGTAGAACGGGGCCACTGAAAACTTCCACCCACTGCATGCATGCATGCATGCTAAGCCATCTCAGTCATGTCCAACTCTTTGCAACCCTATGAACTGTAGCCTGCCAGGCTCCTTGTCCATGGGATTCTCCAGGCAATACTGGAGTGGGTTGTCATACCTTCCTCCAGGGGATCTTCTCGACACAGGGATAAAACCCATTATTTTATGTCTCCTGCATTGGCAGGCAGCTTCTTTACCACTAGAGCCACCTGGGAAGCCCTTTCAACCACTGTGTACTATAGTGTCAGCTGCTCAGTCGTGTCCAACTCTTTGCGACCCTATGGACTATAGCCCACCAGGCTCCTCTGTCCATGGGATTCTCCAGGCAAAAATACTGGAATGGGTCACCATTTCCTTCTCCACAGGGTCTTCCCAACCCAGGGATCAAACCCAGGTCTTCTGCATTGCAGGCAGATTCTTTATTATCTGATCTACAGGGAAGTCCAACCACTAGCTGTGGCCAAATCCTGCCAACACTCCAGAAAAAAAAAGAAAAGAAACCTATTCTTCTTAAGTGTACCAAAGTTCACCTGTGAAGGCCAAGGTAAAGAAGAAAGCATTCTTGACAAATACCTTCCAGGGTCCTGGAGTCCAAACCTATGTTTACTCACTAATGATTACATTTGTGAGCCAACAAAGTCTCACGCATCCCCCTGCAACTTCCTGCATGCCCTTGGCTGTAGTGATGCTTCCCCACTGTGTCTCAGTCACTGAGCTGGGTGCTAACTCTATGGACCTGGAGCAGAAAAGGGACTAGTCTAGGCTGGAGAAGCAAGTTCAGGAGATATTAGCATATAATATAGACTGAAGAGCACATAGAGGAAGAAGAGGAAAAGACCGAGACAGAGATCTGAGGAATCCTTAAAGTCTGGCTAGATATGATGACTGACAGAATGTAGGGGACAAGGAACAGGGCCATGTACAATGTGATACTTGCATCTTGAATGCATACTATGTTGCCATTATTTGTTATAAAGCTCTCCTTTATACTGAGTATCTCAATATAAAGACTTCATCCTGTTTATCTTTGGGCCTTTCTTAGTACCCAGCAGGTGCTCAATTGATATCCACAGAAGAGAGAGTAGAAGAAAGAGGAAAAGGAAGGAAAAAATGGTAGAGACAGAATGGGAACTAGACAGACAGGAAGGAGGAAAGCAAGGACGTAATATTTCCAGAGAGGCCACGTCCACCTTGCCCAGGATAAACTTAGAATGTTGGTGCCTAAATTAAATTCAGAACCAGAAGAGACGGAGCAAGAAGGCTGGATACAGAACATCTGAATGCATGTCCTGCAGAACAAACTGTTGCAGAACTCAAGGCCAGCTCCAAGGAACGAGCCTCCAGAACAAAGACGAGGAGTCCTGCTCCCACCCAGAAAGTACTGCAGTGTTTCTAGACCTCTAAGAGAAAATAGCGTAACTTCAGCAAGGCTGTTGAAGGCTTCTTCATTGGTTCCTTGGGCTGTCTAAAGCAAAGCAATAAAATACATCTTAGGAACTCAGTTGGCCCAACACACGGCACAGAAGACTTAGTAGCAGCAGGCCACATAATGTGTGTTTATAATGACCTGTTCACACTGGTGCCCTGGCTTCCAGGAGATAAGACTGTGAGGTGGAAAAAGGAGTGGGCAGATTAGCTCTGGTTCCCATGGCATTCACATCGCTCCAGTGGTGGGGTCCCCACAATGATGCCAAATGATAGTTCCCCAAGTGACTGTGGTCTGCATCTTTTCAACATGCCTGCTTATTTTCTCCCAATAAAAGATTCTCTCCATTTGACTTTGTAGGTCCTTGAAGCTAATAAATTATGAAAATGCTTGCCTAGAAAAATATTTTTTATGGAAAGAATCAATTGTAATCTAGAGGAAACACTCACTGTCTGAATTCCAACAAACCTGTTCCATGATATGGTTGGGTTCTTGCACTCTGTGTAAAGCCAAGAGACATACCATGAATAGAAACAGTTCAAGGCCCTTGGTCCAGCACCCCTGCTCTGTATTGCAAATTCAGCCTTCTGATAGGAAGGTGGGGTGAGAGACAGGGAGGGTCAGAAAAATCTTTTTATCCGACCATACTTGGAACTTTTTGTTTAGTCTGGAGAAACCCAAACGATACAGTTCTTAAGATTCTGCACTTTTTCACTTGCTGTTTATGCACGCTACATGCACCAAAAAAAAAAAAAAAAAAACTGTCCAATTACAGAACACATTTCTAGAGCAATTTAAAGTTGACTTGCTAAATAATGAATTACAGCAATGTACTGCTTTTCTGTAGTTCCTTTAGAATACAACATTAAGTCTCTGGATGTGTACAGGAATTTCCTTGACAACACAGATAATACCCCATTTTTCAAATAAAAAATATATTTAATAAACAGTCTAAAATAATCTTATTCTTTCTGATGGAGTCCTCATTGCCTGTCCAATTTTCCCCTCCAATTTTCATTCCATTCCTCCCCACTCCCAAGAAGGGCACTAAACACCACTCATTCCTTTGCAGCATTCACACACATACAAGCATGGATGACCAGGGTATTCACCAAATTTTCTTATTATCTACAATCTTGATGCTCTGGTATTTGGGGCATTGATCCTGGAGAGATTGCCCCTTCTAGTGCTAGCTATCTCCTAAAAACAGCAAATGACTTTCCCGGAAGCAAGCCTTTAATAAACTAGCCAACCAGTTCAGAGTCTACACCCCTAAGCATCTCCTTTATCAAAGTCTCACACACCAAGCCAATATTTCCCCCTGCCCTAAATCACACTAGGGCCAGATATCAGAAATCTAGGGACTGACCACTCTTACAGCCCAGACCCTACCTAAACTATCCAAATTATTCAATGTACCTTCCCTGCCTCATTCATTTCTCCCCACCCACCACTGCCCCCACCCAAAGGAAACACAGTAAAGGCTCCGGCCATGCTCTGCCCTCCCTCTCTGCATCCTGACTCATCCTACTTCCTGTGTGGCCCTGCATGGCCTGCTGTTCTGTGTCCTGTGTTTCCAGGGATCTGCGAGTCCAAAGTTCTCTCTTTGTGACAATCATGTGTGTCTGTGTGTCTAACCATAACTGATTTGAACAAACTCCAGGTACACTTTGAACACACCCACATTCTGAGAAAACCCAACAATCTAAGTGCTTTAGAATTCACTCACTTTTACTAGGCCACCTAAGAAATAGAAGAATAAGGATGAAAAATTCCAGTTCAAGGATCTGATCCCTAGAGAAGAAAGTATATTCTAACTCTCATATTTCATTCTGTCTGACAACAAGAACCCTTACTTTGAGTACTAGGCATGTGGACCTAATTGCGTTTTTATGAAACTATGCAATGAGCACATATGCATTTATGAGCCTCCCCAAATCAGGCATAACTCACACATTTTTGCTTCTGTTACTGTTTCTAACACATGGAAAGATCACAAGGCATAAACAATACTGATAGTGATTAAGACCTGGTCACTGAAGTTAGAGTTTGGATCTGTCACTATCTCGAGCAAGATATTACTCGAGGCTCAATTTCCTCAACTGTAAAACGAGCATAATGACATGACATACCTCGTGGAGAGGGTGAATAATTAAATGAGAATATATGTAATAAATTAAGCAAAATTCCTAGAAAATAGTATGCCTTCAATAAAAATTTTCTAGTACCATCACTGTACTGGGTGCTTTAGTGTGATAGTTCAATAACTTTTAAGACAAAGTCTCTTCTTGTTATGGTAAAATAGCTTGTACCTATCCATCAGTTTGGTCAGGAAAAAACAAAACAGAAAGGGAACATTTATTAAGTACCCTATGAAAGCCAGACTCTGAGCTAGACTTTTTGCATTATTAATTTTATCTCATCCTCACAACACTATGAAGTAATATCATATCTGTCTTACAAATGAGGTGACTGAAGCTCAGAAACACCAGTATCCTCAAAATAACCCAACTTGTAAGTAGCAGAGTCAGGATTTGGACAAAATTCTGCCCAGCTGACAAGCCTACTGGTCCTTGTTGCTTCTTCAGTGGAACTTGAATCCAGCATCCTTGGGAAGTTCAACTATTTTAGGAATTCCTGGGAACTGGTAGAAAGCAAAAATGACACAGTGATATGCTCCTTAGCAAAGGGAAAATACTCAAGATCGCCACTGCGAACCAAGAACACAGAATAGAGATACAAGCACCAAGAGAAAACATGAAAAGACAGAAGTAGATGAAATAAGAACTAATGGAATTTAGAAAAGAAGTGGAAGAAAAATATTCTAGCATCACAAAAAAGTGGGCTTCCCTCGTGGCTCAGATGGTAAAGACTCTGCCTGGAATGCAGGAGACCCAGGTTTGATCCCTGGATCAGGAAGATCCCCTGGAGAAGGAAATGGCTACCCACTCCAGTACTCTTGCCTAGAGAATTCCATGGACGGAGGAGCCTGGCGGGCTGCAGTATATAGGGTCGCACAGAGTCGGACACAATTGAAGCGACTTAGCATGCACACGCACACATGATAAGAAAAGTGATTCTTAAAACAGCATGGAAATAAGAAGATTTTTTTTAAGTTTAAAAAAGAAAAAAAAAGATGATGAATATGAAAGAGACTAAGTCAGAAAACATGAGCAAAATTGATATCCCTGAAGAAGAGAACCCAATAATGGAACAGTAAAGTATTTCAAGATACAATTCAAAGTGACTTCTGCTCAGGTGGCAGTCCCCCAGGATGAGGAGGTCCTTACAAGGAGGTCTGCCCGTCTCTAGAGAGTTAGATCCAACAGAATTCTTTAAATCCAGCTCCACCAGCCAATCCCAGGTGTGTTACATTTTGAATAATAAAATTGATTCTTTGGTTATAAAAGCTATATATTTTCCCCTAAAGAGGAATTATTTAAATTTGCAAATTGAAAGACACATCTTGCCCCTAGGGGAAAAAAAAATCACAGCACAACTGTTTGGCTACAACAATTTTTTAAAAGAATCATTTTAGTATCCAGGGGGGAAAAAAAAACAACCATTAAGGCACTTAACAGAGGTGGGAAAAGATCAGTGCTTGAAAACAGAAAAACAAAGCCAAAAATGTCTTCAGGAATATAAAGTGTGACATAAGAATTTTACTATCAACCAAGAGAAGTGTAAAATTAATGGGCAAACTTTTCTGAAAATGGAAGAGGTCAGACGCCATAGCTTTTCATTTGTGAAATCTACAAGAAACAAATCTTACCCAACCAAAAGAATAAAACGTCCTCATTAAAGAATGACTGGTTGTTTTGTGTATTTCATCCAATTAACTGAAGGAGAACAAACATGGGCATTTATTTATACAGTGGAAGGTATGAATCTGGAGCATGTGTATATAATTAATAATATTTTTAAGGTGAAGAAGAGAAGATATGTGATGACTGAAGACTGAGTTTTGCTTTTTCTGCTCCGAGGTAAAGACCCCAACCCAGAGTCCAAAGGATGCACCCTGGAAGCCAGGACCTAAGGAGAGCGTTGTAGGTAGCTCTGCCCCAGTAAGGCAAGAGAACTGTGGTTGGAGGGGCCTAGTGAGGGAATGCTGAGGAACTTTTGACAATGTCCCATGAGAGTGTCACTATTTGGACAGTCGCGAGAAGCAGACCCTGAAATGCAGGTTCCTGTGAAAGTAAGTGATTTATCAAAGAGTACCTCAAAGAATCTGGTAAGAGGGTGGGGGAAACCTGACCGGGAAGGAGATGGGAAGGGATGGGAAGAGATTTTAGGCATAGTCCCAGTCTTAGGCTAATCCCAGAAGGGGCTCTAGAATATAAATTACCTCTCAGAGTTTGTCTGTTTCACAGCAAGGGGGCTAGGCTTTCATTATTCTGCTCCATTCAGTCATTGGCTCTCAGAGAAATGTGTTGGTTTAGTCCCTCAGTCGTGTCCACCTCTTGTGACCCCATGGACTATATGTATGCAGCCCTCCAGGCTCCTCTGTCCATGGGATTTTCCAGGTAAGACTACTGGAGTGGTTTGCCATTTCCTTCTCCAGGGGATCTTCCTGACCCAGGGATCAAACCCAGGTTTTCTGCACTGAAGGCAGAGTGTTTACAAGTGGGCTATCAGGGAAGCCCCACTCAGGGAAAGGGGGAAGATATAAACCTCCAGACTCCCAGGCACACCCACTTCTCTACACCTACAGGTGAAGAGGCTACAGCCCAAAGGTGCTCCTCAAAGGAAAGGTGTAAACCACCCCTGGAAGAGTCAGAGGTCACAAGGTGAGCTTGGAGGAGCAGCAGAAGAGCAAGGCTAGGAGTTGGTGGGAGGCAGATGACACCCTGGGAACATCTGAGCCACAGCCAGGCCCCAGCTGGAGAAGGGGAGGTGTTTGCATTGGTAACAGAGATCGATGTTTTGATTCTATGTTAGTCCAGACTGTTTGGTGAAAGTGAAGCCATCTGTTAACACCAGAAAGTGACTAGAAAAATTAATGATCTACCAGAGAATTCATCTGCGGGAAGGCAAGAAAATAGGAGAGTAAATTTCAGGAACCATGGAACGAGTAGAAATAAAGCTACTGCTTATACCCTATGAACTCTAACTCATTCAACAAACTGCTTATAAACATATGCTGGCCACCCCACAAATATGCTTATATTCACATAGATGACCTCAGTAAAGACATGCAACAAAATCAGTAATAACAGCAGTTGCCCCTGGGGAAGGAACCAGGTGACTTTGGGGCAGAGGAGTGAGGGAAGACTCAATTTATGCCTTTGAATTCTGACCATAAATATATATTTTTAAAAATTAAAATCACTTCCATTTAAAATTTTTTAATGAGTACAGAAAATAAAGCAAATAGAAAATTAAATAAGAAGGTAAGGTGGAGTCAAGCAAGAGTTAGTTTACAAAACATATAAGATAAATCTTATCAAGTTGCTGTGGAATAGAAGATAAATCTGGCTCTGGGTTCTTGGCTAAAAACATGAAGAAAGTAACACCACTACTCCCAGAATCTATCAGATGAAAACAAACCACTTGTTCAAGAAAAACAAAGCTATCCCTAGAACTAAGATTAGAATTAAATTTCTCTTGTAGGTCCTCTCTTTGGGATCCTAAAAGAGAATGAACAACTTTTCACTAACTTCACTATTATAAACACAAGGGCAAAATTAATAGACTTGCTAATCTCATGATATTTTTTAGTATTAGTAACAAGAGCAGAAGGTGACGTTGACCAGGATTATTATCAGCTTCATAGGTGAAGTAACAAAATCACAATAATTATTTGGCTTTAGTAGGAGAGATGAGAAGAAAATTAAAGGGGCTACAGCACTGAGTCATTAGGCTGCTGTTACTTGAAATTCATTTAATCTTTCGAGTCAGATGCAACCAACTATGCACCGAGGATTACATTTCACCACTGTCTTCGGATAATGTTTTGTGGCTTATTCAGTATGTAAGAAATGAATGGTATGAATGCAACACATGAATGGTGCCGAATTTTCACCTATTTTTTCCGTGAAAGCCAAAGTAAATGTGAATCACCATTACACAACCTATTAGAGTTTCTTATTTCAATAAGAGACTGACCATACCAAGTGTTGGCAAGGCTGTGGAGCAATTGGAACTCTCACACCCTGCTGGTGAGAATGTAAAGTGGTGCAACCACTTCGGAAATCAGTTTGACCTTTTTCTTAAAAGCTATACATACACTTATATGATCTACCCATTCCTAACTATTTTGCCTAAGAGAAAAGGAAAACTGATCATACAAGACTTGTACACAAATAGTAGCAGCTTTTTCTGTAATAGTCAAAAACAGGGAGGAATGCAAATCTCAAAACAACAGCTGAATGGATAAACAAATTGCAGTAGAGCCACAAGAGCGTCCTGAACAATAAGAAGAAATGAACTACTGACGCATGCAACGTTGGTGGCTAGGTGGTTCTTATGTGGAAAGCACTTTACACTGTTTCATTTTAGCCTCACAGGCACTCCCCAAGAGAAATACTATTCTCTTTGTAGAGCTGAGAAAATGGAAGCTTAGAAAAGGTAAGCAGTTCAGTGGGGAGTGACCAGAAGCAGCACACAGACCAAGCCAGCCTAAAGCAAAGTCCTCATACACACTTTGCTCAACAGGAAGTGCTTTGGGTTCCTTGGACCCAGCAGGCCCTTTGAGATGAGGCAGTACCATCCAGGGGATGACTTCCTAAAACAAGAAGGGGTCCAGAAAAGGAAAAACAAATTTTTTTTTCAGATGATACCCAGGTGACTCACCCTTTCTTGTCACTCTGCTCCAAATTCTCATGTCTTAATCCTGATATGTCAGATCTAGACCCATTGGAGTGCTCCCCAGGGAGGCTGCCCTTCTGTCTCAAGACACAGGTCTGTACAAGCAGCAGCTCCACCTGGGCACCTATTACCAGAGCAAGCTGCAATTTGATATTCTCTTACTGTTTACTTCTGCCTTAATTACAGGGTGGGGGAAAAGAGCACCTAAGGTTTGCCAAAAACTTGGGTGATTTTTTCAAGTTCCTTCCTTTCTTTCTAGTTGTTCAAGTCTGTTGGGAAAGGCAAGAACGCTTTTGGAACTGAACTTGCTGATGAGTTGCCAGGGTTTAGAGATCTCTGCAAAGGTCGTTGTTTTCTGTAAAGGTCATTATCTTTTCATGAAAACCCCGGCGAAGCATGCCAATGCAGGAAAGCCACCAGCTTGCCAAATATTCAGTGTCCCAGTCACCTGCTCTTCCTGCCCTAGGAAGGATGTGGCCGATCTCTGGAGTAAAGGCATCAGATCGGTTTTGTTCCCTTCTTGCTCTTAAATCAGCTGCAAAATGCACAAACAAAGCACACACAGGACTATTCTCAGAACCCTGTGCTGCTGCCTCGTTAAAAGCCAGCAGCTGCTGGGTGTTGCACAGAGCACGATAAGCAATATGACATTCGTGGCCATTCACATCCTGAGCTGGATCATTGTGCTCTCAACAGAATTTCTGAGGTTTCAAGTCCCAAAGAATATCCCACCAGTGAAAACACGGACAGGCGGGTGAGGTCCAGGCAGAGGGTCCTGGGTGGGGGGGGGGGGGTGCACAGCAGAAGTGGCCAGAAGAATCAAGCATCCCAATCACGAGTTACTTGCTCTTCGAAAAAGCGACTCTGCTGACAAGAGAATTAGGGCAGGATGATTTTGGCAAGCCGCGTGTTGTGTTAGCTGCACAAACTTTTTTATTTTTCCTCTTCGGCAGTGTCTTAATAATTGGGTGGGAGCTTCTTTTCACATTTCATGAAGAGGCAATTCCTGTCAGATGTTTTTCAGAGGGGTTCCCACCTTATGTTTGCCAAGCACACACAATTCCAGATGCAACTCTGAGTCTATTCAGTTTGAGAAGATTAGAGCTCACGGGCATTGGCAGTGTTTTTACTTTCCTGCTGGCCTCATAGTTTCTCACGTAAAGTAAATTTTTACTCTTAATTGCTACAGCAAGTTTTAATGAAAACTATGAGGGAGAGGAAAGGATCCAGAAAGTCACAGGGGAAACTGGCACCTCACTGGGAGCTGCCAGACCATATGAGAATATCCTAATGGTAGACACTTCCCTTCCCCCAGTAGGTGCCTCTATTTCACCTCCTTATGGGCAGATACTAACTTCCATTCCTGTATGGAGCTTGTTGGAGGAAATTAATTCAATTACTTCCCTTCCATCTTCCTGCCTGTTCCAATAACCTCTATGTCTCACTATTGCAACTGCAATAATCCAGGCAAGAGATACTGGTGTTGGGACAGGTGGTAACAGTGGAGGTGGCAGGAGGAGAAAGTTTCTAGATATGAACAAAGAAAGTTGCAGGCTTTGCTGATGGACTGGGTTGGCTGGATGCTCTCAGTATTGAAACATCTAGTAAAGGAATGGTCCCAGCAGTGAGTTCAGAGACGTATAGGACTGTGCTGTGCATGCTCGGTCATGTCCAACTCTTTGCAACCCCATCAACTGTAGCCTGCCAGGCTCCTCTGTCCACAGAATTTTCCAGGCAAGAATACTGGAGTAGGTATCATTTCCTACTCCAGGGGACCTTCCCGACCTAGGGATCAAACCTGCATCTCTGGCATCTCCCACACTGGAAGGCAGATTCTTTACCACCGCATCACCTGGTCAGTTCAGAGAGGTATAAACACATCTTAAATTCTGTCACTTGGGCAAGGAGCAAAAGTCCCATTTACTGAGTACCTGCTAAGTGCCAGGTGTGACCTTACATACTTTCACAGAGACTTCCTCCTCACAAGTCTTTGTAGTAGGTTTGACTATTTCCACCCCCATAGAACCTGTGTCTGACCCTAGAGGCTCAGACAGCCCCAGGGGTGTGCACAGCAGAGTGACTCCGTGAGGATCCATGGGCTCAGCAAGGGCAGGCATCAGAGCAAGGGGGCCTGACACCCTCCCTGCTGCGCAGCTTTTCAGCAGAGCTCCAGGGTGGAGCTGCAAGACCTGGGTCTGACCCTGCACTGAGCTTCCTCAACGGGATGCAAGATGCAACTGCTGGGGCCGCAGCTGCCAGAGGCAGGAAAGCCAAGCAGGGAAAGTCAGGCAATCCCACTGACCCTTCCAAACCCTGGATCCAGCTTTCCCATGCTGACAGAGAGGGCATCATCGGGGCATGGCTGGCAGCCCCTGTAGGCAAAGCCTCCCAAATTCAGAGTTTCCACATTTTGGTCTCCACACCCCAAAACTGTCAGCTAGCCATCCTGGAGGAGTTCCGAGGTTGCTGTTTTCAGGCCGGCGAGGGCTGCTGGGAGGAAACGGGCCCACTCACCCCAGTGCACCTGCACTGGGCGCAGTGTATGTCTCCTCTGGTTGCCAGAGCAACAGAAACAACAGTGGCTGCCTAACCCCCTAACACCACAGCCCCAGCGGACCCCGACCAATCTTGATTTCTCCTATTTTTTTCCCAAATACCTAAAAGTATCTTCTCTGAAACCAAGAATTTACCCAATCCTCATACTAAGCTGAAACTGTTCTCAAAGCTCAGCATGAAAAAAACAAAAACAAAAAAAAGACAACTGCCTGGAATCTGTCCCCTCCTGTAGTTTGGATTTCTGGCTAGCCCCATAGATTAAGACCCTAACTCACACTCCCCACAAACCAGCTCTTCCTGGCATGTCTGGGTTTCTCTGAATCCCAGACACCAGGGGTGGAGGGGGAAGCCTGGATCCAGGCTTGGAGCAGAATATCCAACTGGGGGAGTGTTCCCAGAGGCTCCTCTTCAGAATGACTGTGCAAGATGCTTTATTCCAAACCTAAGTGAAGTGTGCAGTTTCCCAAGCTGCAGCCACAGCTGCTGACTACAGAGCTCGTACCCCAGCTCGACACATGGGTCGAGCTTACTGCCCTTACCAGCAAACCCCATCTCGTACCCCAGACCCATGGGTGTTTTTTTTTTTCCCAGAAAAAAATTTTTTTACACAAGGTTTTTTTCACAGAAAATTCCTCCTCACAAGTAAGTGCAGTCCTTTGTGAGAGGACTAGCGTTTTCATTCCACACAAGGACTCACTTCAAGAGGACAAATGTGTTATAATAATTTATGACGCCAACTGACTTCTGTGAAAGTGACGAGGAAATGGACAACTCGTCCTGCCTGTTAATTCACCAATGGACATAATAAGCCCAAGACACAGTTGCACGGAAGCAGAGAAATATGGCACCAGCGTTCAAGTCCAAGTGTACAAGGGGCACGACTGGCTTACATGTGCTCTCCCAGGCTGCAGCAAGAGAATGGAGACAGGAGGCCAGGGTCCTCCACCCTGTCCTGTTCTCTTAGCACCGACCACAGGAAGTACCCTGGAGGGAGAGGGGGCAAAGCACCTCTGAAATCCCACAAGTTAGACACAGCACTTCCCACACATTACAAATAAGAAAATCCAAGTTCAGAGAGGTCACGTGACTTACCTGAGCTCATAGAGCAAGCACGCAGCGGGACCAGGACTTGAATCCAGATTTCCTATTTCACATTTTTCTTCAGTGGCTTATTGAAAGACTTACATGAGGGGCTCCTTTCCTTAATTATTCCATGCAGTAAACCAGGGCATATATACCAAGCCCTATCTTTTCAAATCTTATTTTTAACTCTCTCCAAAATGTACTCTTTACTTTAATAGGTACTTGAATGGGTGAAAAAATAAGAATGAGCTTTCTCTGAAAATCAAATTTTAGTTTCCATTCTGCTCACAGATTTTTCAGAGAGCATCTCCCATGCACAAAGCACTTTGGATATTACAATGCCATGTGTTACATAGTTCCTCTACTCAGACTTGCAATGGGCTGGGAAGACATGAACCTAAATAACTACCATACGATATAGGCATGATTGGCATGTGCCCCAAGAACAGTGCCCTCAGAGTACTGGGAAGTCCAAGGGGGTAAGACATAACTGCTGTTTGACATAATCAAGGAAGGGTTCCTGGAGGAGGTGACTTTGAAGCTGAGCCTTATCTGTCACATGATTTTCACAGACAGAGATTGAAGATTTTAGCTTTTAGAAAATATCTGACAGGACTTCAGATCTTTATAAGAAAAATAAGAATAATATTTCCAGTATCATTCTGTAACACATCCTTGGCAAGTAGCATTTCCCAGATGAGAAATGGAAAGTGGCAGTGTCCAGAGAAATGGCATCCAGCAGCTCAATTCATCTGACTCTATCCTAAGTCCATGCAGAAATGGGTAACAGGTCTCCCCAGACATTGCAGCACCTTCTCTCCCCTCACTGTGGTTCCTGCCTCCCTGTGGCAGACAGCAAAAACCTTAGCACTGTTGTGGCCAGGAATAGGGGTGGGTATCATGTGTTCATCCCTGTTTCTCAATCACCATTCAGAAATCAGCAGGATATGTATTTCCCAAGATAGAATAAAGCAGGTCTTATGCAAACTGGTGGTTCCAGGACCATTTGTACCAAGAATAAGGTTTTTCTTCCGTCTTCTATACCAGCCTTGAAACTCTGACTCTTTTTCTTTCATTGCTCTCCTATATCCATCTTTAATAGAGCAGATGATCACTGAACGCACAAAAGCAGTGTGCTACATTGCAGGAAATCTCAGGGTTCTAACAAGCATGGGATGTGTCTGTCTTGTACTTAATTCTCCCTATCAGGAAAGCCTTTCTCCCTCTTTTCATTCAACCTAGTTACCTCCTACCCAGTCCTTGAAACCCCACTCAAAGGGCACCTCTTCAGGGAAAACTTTTCCCCTTCACACATCTATATTGAGGCCAGACTTCCCTATTGTTGTTTAGTCACTAAGTTGTCTCCAACTCTTTTGCAACCCACCAGGCTCTTCTGTCCATGAGATTTCCCAGGCAAGAATACTGGAGTTGGTTGCCGTTTCCTTCTCCTGGGGATCTTCCCAACCCAGGGATCGAACCCATGTCTCCTACAATGGCAAGCACATTCTTTACTGCTGGGCCACCAGAGAAGCCCCTAGGCTTCCCTACTGCTGCTGCTGCGGCTGCTAAGTCACTTCAGTCGTGTCCGACTCTGTGCGACCCCATAGACAGCAGCCCACCAGGCTCCCCCGTCCCTGGGATTCTCCAGGCAAGAATACTGGAGTGGGTTACCATTTCCTTCTCCAATGCATGAGAGTGAAAATTGAAAGTGAAGTCGCTGTCGTGTCCGACTCTTCGAGACCCCATAGACAGCAGCCTACCAGGCTTCTCCATCCATGGGATTTTCCAGGCAAGAGTATTGGAGTGGGGTGCCATTGCCTTCCCCGAGGCTTCCCTACTACATACTCTCATTTTGATTCCTTCTCATTTTAATCCTTCCTAGTTTGCAGTTACATTAGTGTGAATCTCCTGTAGCAGATCTTAATCTCCATGAAGGCAGGTATAACTTAGGATTATCATCATATTTGACACATGGAGGTGCTCTGTCAATAACTGTGGACCAAATATCCTGATGTAGTGATAAAGAGAGTCAGACAGCACTTGGCTGGAAAGCCAGCTCGAAAACTTACTATTTTGACAATTAGTTATACCCCCCATACCTCAGCTTCCCCTTCTGCAAAATGAACATAACAATATCTATTCCACAAGGTTATGTTCAGAAAAATATAGATAAAAGCATCTAGCGGGCACTTTGTAAGTGCCCACTCAGTAATATTCATTTCTTTACTTCCCTTGTCATCTAACCAGCCCACCAGGGCACCCAGGGCATCTTTGACCTTGACCCTCAGCCCACACAAACCTTACTTGATAAACCCCAAAGTCCACCACAGAATTCAGATTAAATGTGAATTTAATTCATATTCAGATTTCAGATTAAATCTGAATTCAGACTGAAAATGCTCTCTGGGGCTATCTGAAGCTGAGTGGTGAGTTTCCACTCATGCCCTGTGTCTATCAGGATTACAAGCCACAAGTAGCAGAAACCAACTTATTCACTTAAGCAGAAAAGCTATAAAAAGCAAATGGGAAGCTCAGAATTCCTAGGATGGTGTGGAATCAAGCTCAAGCTCTCTACCAAGAGCAATGCTCTGAGCTGGGCCACAGGGCTGTGAGATGCTACTGCTACCCACACAGGGCAGACCCTGCAATGGGTCCTCTGTACGTAGCCAGCACTTGACATTGGCTATGGAATCACAGGCCCTGTTGCCTCTGGAAACTAAGCGTGCTGTCACCGTGGTCTATCCTCATCAGAATGGGGTTCACCAGGCACTCTTTTTGCTCTGAGTGAAACACTAGGACAGGCACTTCTGATCAGGGGAGCCCAGGCCTACATGCCAGGAACCTAATGGAAAAACAGGCCAAGAAAAGCATAGCACATCCTTTTCAGCTTCTCTATGTGAGAAGGCTCTGCCTTGTCAAGTCAGAAATTTCCCCTAAAAGGACAAGAGCTCAATCACTGGGCATTAAAATAATAATAGTAATAACACCTGCCTGGAATCCCAACCCCTCCTATATTCTGGATTTTTCCATACCCTACCCTGGCTAGCCTCATGGAGTAAGCCCCTTAACTAACTGCACCCCACAAACAAGCATTTTCTAGTTGACTTCATCCTGTCCCATATCCCTGTTAATCTAAAACATTTCCTTTTTTTTATTATCTGCTTCTTCATCCATTTATATCAATTCTCCCTCTCCAAAGTCACAGGCCCAGCATTCTTCATGCATGGAAGCCACAGAGAATTCACTCCCCAGCTTAATTCATCTTTATTTCAAAAGTTGATTTTAGTTGTTCTTAGCCTAGGGAGAATAAGAGCAATTCTATGTTTATACAGTATTTTAGGCAAGAGTTTCTCCTCTCGTGTGGTCACCTGTGGCAATGTCTGAAACAGCCAGTCTTGGTGAACATTCTGCTCTTAATGTGGTCCCCGAAATAGTATTCTTTGGGCAAATGAATTTGAGGAAAGTTCCCCTGCGAAAATCACAAGGCACAGTAGCCAGTTATAGGCTCTGAGAAGTCATGAGATAATGAAATCTGTTGAACTTTTCAACCCAACACTTTTGAAGCTTATTTGACTGCAAACCACCTCTTGACATCCAGACCATTCTGCAACACAGATTCCTTGAGATCTACTCAGAAGATTCTGCAAATTTTCTTTTTGCTGTCTGTCCTACCTCCCTCAAGAAAGTTATCACAAAGTAAGTGAATCTTGACTGAGCCTAAGATCATGGCATCTAGTCCCATCACTTCGTGGCAAATAGATGGGGAAAAGTGGAAGCAGTGACAGATTATGTTTTCTTGGACTCCAAAATCACTGGGACAGTGATTGCAGTCATGAAATGATGCTTGCTCCTTGGAAGGAAACTTATGACAAACCTAGATAGCATATTAAAAGCGGAGACATCACTTTGCTGGCAAAGGTCCATATTAGTCAAAGCTACAGTTTCTCCAGTTGTCATGTATGGATGTGCAAGTTGGACCATAAAGAAAGCTGGGCACCGAAGAACTGATGCTTTTGAATTGTGTTGGAGAAGACTCTTGAGAGTCCCTTGGACAACACTGAGATCAAAGAAATCAATCCTAAAGAAAATCAACTTGAATATGCATTGGAAAGACTGATGCTAAAGCTCCAGTACTTTGGCTACCTGATGCGAAGAGCAAACTCAGTGGAAAAGATCCTTATGCTGGGAAAGACTGAGGCAGGAGGAGAAGGCGGCAACAGAGAATGAGATGGCTATATGGCATCACCAAATCAATGGACAAAAATTTGAGAAAACTCTGAGAGACAGTGCAGGACAGAGGAGTCTGGCATGCTGCAGTCATGCGATCACAGAGTTGAACACAACTTAGCAACTGAACAACAACAGAGAAGAGAAACGTGGATGATGCCGGGAGTCATAATACTTGCTGCTCCGAGTGTAGTCCATGGACCAGCAGTACCAACATCACCTGAGAGGTCTGGGAAATGGAGGCTCTCAGGCCCTACCTCAGACCCAGGAAAACAGAATCTGCAGTTAAACAAGATCCCCAGTGATTCCTTCGCTCAGGAAAGTCTGAGTGATACTGACATAGATAACTTCCACACCTGCAAGCTCCAATTCCAAGTAATGAACATTTAAGGAATTCAATTACCACCCAAACTCCCTCACTAGATAAACAATGTCTGTACCTCCAGGGGCTCTGGTTCCTCCCTTTAGCATTTTACAGAGCTCAGCATTCTTTCACAGGGATTGCCTATATCCTTTGGGATTCTGGGACTTTAAGGAAACCTTAACATTTTGTGGTTTGGCCACAGAGAAACTGAGCTGCCTTCTGTGATCTTCTTTAAAATACCCTGTGGGAGGCCCTAGTCTCTGGCACTGAGGGATATGCCATCCACACCACTGTCTGCCAAAAGGTGCTATTGTAGCTAGCTGCACACCACGTGACATTTAGCAATCCAGCTCTGCAGAGCATAAAGGGAATTCTAAAAAGGCGCTTCATTCATTTTCTGCAAAAACTAGGTTCTCTCAACCAAGAGTAGACGTGTTAAGTAAGATATGGTGGATTTTTTAAAAAATGTAAACTGTAAACAGAACCAGTTTTGGCATCTGGAGCTTAGCCTGCCTGATGCCTCAAATTACAAAACGTCTTACTATTTCCCATAAAGCCCTGCCTTCCTGAGCAGGATTTCAAGGGATTTACAGTAATGCAGACCTGGGTTCAAATTTGGGCTCTGCTTACTTTCCAGTTCAGTGGCCCAAGCATTTTGCTTTACCTCTCTCAGATGTGGATTCCTCCCGGAAAATGGATCCATGAGGACCAGTTTCACAAAACTGTTGTAATAAGGACTCCATCAGGTAGTGTGGGGAGAAGGAAATGGCAGCCAACTCCAGTATTCTTGCCTGGAGAATCCCATGGACAGAGGAGCCTGGCAGGCTACAGTCCCTGGGGTCGCAAGAGTCAGACACAACTTAGCGGCTAAACCAACCAAGCAGGTAGTGTGGGGAGCACCAGCAAAGCACTTGTGTCAAGGGCTCCAACCTCATTCCACAGTGGACCCCCACATGCCCTTTCTCCAAGCCCACTCACAAGTCTCAACTCAAAACCTCCCTGCCCACCACAGTCCTCCAGCCTGAGAGGACCACCTTCCTAACCCCACAAGCTGTGGGAATAGCAGCATGGATCTTCCCTCATTCCCCAACTACCCCTCCCACTTACCACAGACCACAAACTCTACAGGCTTCCTAGAGATTTAGAAAATTTCGTTCCCCATCTTCACAGCACCCCTCTGGGGCTTCTCTGACCTATGAAGGGCTTGGCGAAGGAGGCAGAGGGTGCTTTGGAGGAAATGGCAGAGGAAGGACCGGAGGATCCCTTTTTCCAGAGATCTACAATCTGGAGTCTATTCCCACTGCTTCTGAGGATAAGGAAGGAAAAGGAAAATTCGGCATGCTTTTATTTTAAGTCAGGGGATAATCTTTCTTCTATTTAAACTTTGAACTGTAGAAGTTGATTCTACTAACCAATTCTCACACATGGATACAGATTCTATCTTGGGGGGCGGGTGATATTATGATATACAATAAATATATATTTGACCTACTTCCACTTTTCCCAGCACTGAATTCCTAAAACCCTTGAAATCTCCTAAGTAATGAGAGCTATAATGCGGTCTTTTGATATGTTACTGTGGTGACTCAGTAAGGACCTCACCTAAGGATGGGGGTTGGCTGCCAAAAGGATCAATCAAGTGATTAGAGGGTTGAAACTTTCAGCTCTACCCTCCTTGACCTCCAGGGAGGGGAGAGGGACTGGGGATAGAGTTCAATCAATGGCTAATAAACTAATAAAATCAATGGCTAATGATGTAACAATCATGCTGAAATAAAGCCTCCATAAAAATCCAAAAGGACATTGTTCAGAAAGCTTCTAGGCAGTTGAACACACAGAAAACCCTACGTTCACCTCCCACCTTATGACAGACACACACTCATTGGAAACTGGAATCATTTTAGAGGGGATAAAGAAAAATTATTTGTAAGTCACTCACTCATCCTTTACAGAGAAGAGACAGAGAAATGACTCTAAGTGACATGTGGAGTGAGATGGAAGAAGACCATAGGTTATCGACTAATATTTGCTCTAGATCTACTTGTGGGCTCATTGTCAAGGGAATGCTATTGCTAGTCATCCCAGACAGAAGTGTTTCCCAGAAAGATAACGTGTTCTGTGGACCAAGAGAATGCACATTAGCAATACTAAAAAGGTGGAGATGACCAATGTTGCTAAATAGCAAGTCATATGCTTAAATGCATTAAGCAGAAAGATGCATAATAAGACTTTTTTCTGAAACATGTTCTACCAATAACTATATTTTAAATAGCCAACAAAATGATTTTTTAAATTCAGCAGTTCTAGGTTTCTTAAAGTACTTGAAGGAGGCCCACTTCCTACATCGAAGGCTCAGGATGGACCCCCAAAGGACTTAATGTAGGTCTCAGACAGGGGATCTATCCATAGCTGCATCTCATGAAGCGACTCAAAGTGTGGCCCATGGACAGAAAGACTAGCATCACTGGAGCTTATTAGAAATGCAGTCTCATCACAGACATAGAATACAAATTTATGGTTACCAAAGAGGATGGTGGGATGGGAGGTGGAGAGAAATTAGGAGTTTGGAATTAACATATACACACGATTATATATAAAATAGGTAAACAACAAGGACCTACTCTATAGCAAAGGAAAACTCAATAACTTGTAATAACCAATAATAGAAAATTTTGAAAAAGAATATATATGTATAACTGATTCACTTTGCTGCACACTTGAAACTAACACAACGCTCTAAATTAAGTTTGCTCCAATTAAAAACAGAAAAAGAAATGCAGAGCCTCAGACCTCACACTAGAATCAGAATCCACATTTTAACAAGATCTGCACGGATTCAGGTACTCATTGCAGTTTGAGAAGGGTTGTTTTAGAACATCAGAAACTTAAGAAAGGATCACAGAGGTTATCCTCTGAGGGATAGTCAGAAGAAGGCAGATTCATTCTGTCATAGCTATAAAACAACTATAAGAGATAGTGGTTTTTTTGTGGCATTACTCAGCAGGGTAGGAGTATGGCACTTTTTTCAGAGATACCCTGACACATTCCTACTTTGCTAAATTAACAGTCCCGATTTAGAGGTAGAGTCTTGAGGCAAGAACATGCCAATATACCCATGGATCCACATGTCCCTTTCAAGAAGCCTACAACAGTGTTCTATGGTTCACAGGGCTCATGAGGTAAACTTGTTCTTTACAGTCACACTCACTTAACCTTCAACCATCAACCATATCATAAAATTGATGTGGCAGAAAATACAATAACAGATTGTGCAATATCAATGAAATGGAATCATAGGATGAAAGAGGAGGACAGAAATGGAAGGGATATTTTACAACTTCTGTAGAAATCAGGACCAGTAGAATGCGTGGAGTTTTAGGCTTGAGGTAGGGATGAAAAAAAGTAGAAAGGGGTCAAGAACAAAAATCGTCCTAACTGGCCTCTGGCTTTTATTGAATAAATTCAAATGTGTTCTTAAGGCCCTCTGACTTTCTGAAAATTTCTGACAATTTATGATTAGAGTGTTTGATGAAGCAGTTTAGACTGAACAGAAGAATGTCTATACCGGAACATTTTTATCAGATTTTTAAAAATGCACCCAAAGCTTGTGTGCAACATATAAAAATAGGCATATTTATTTATAACGTTGAAAGCAGACCAACTCAATCTGTGTCACCAACAGCCTGCCTCCAACTGCCTCCTTCTTTGCCCCCATTTTGCCATTTTGAGAACTGCTAGAAAAATTACAATAGTGCATTAGCAGAGTTCTATTTCCAAATCCTGCAGTGAGAGAGAGCTAAATGTCACAGAAAAATGGTAAAAGACTGAAAATTCCCTTTTAGAAAGGCTGATGTCAGAGTTCATTTACATGGGAAAAAGAAGTTGAAGGTGTAACAAAGAAAGCCCTCTCAGTGGTACTTTTCCAAATTTTATCTTCTATCTGCACTCATATCTTCCACTTTAAAATCCTCTCCCCAAATTTTCAGAATAAAATTTAATTCTTCTGCAATTCTGTCTCATCCCCAATGAAAGAAAGAGCGGGCTTCCAGAGCAACAGCTCTGAAAGGCCCCTGATTCGGATAAGAGGAAATACACAATGTATTTCCTCTTATACATTACCATATACACCTCTACCATTTGTTTGGCCCTTCTCCTTTATGAAGTCCTCAAACATACATCATCTCAAGCCTCTGAAGAGGTATGAACTGTGTTTAATTAAAGCCTGGGTGATGGAAGTGAATAGGAAGTTATTTTGAGGTTGTTCACACATCTTCAGCTCCTCTTATCAAGCTTTCAGAGCTCTATTCTAAACAGTTAGGGGGTGGTAGGAGGCAATTATGTCTCTTCTTTAGCAGCTGCCAGAGATTACTGCCGTCAGAGTAATTATCACCAAATAATTGTTCCCTTTCTTCCTTGCTGATGAGGCAGAATGGGAACACAGACTCGTATGAAATAGATTTTATACTTTCTGAATACTAGTTGGATAGCTCAGGTCAGTAAACACCCACTGAAGGATTTCCACGTTGTGCCTTTCAGAAAGTTTAAACTCATCTCAGACAAAAGGAAAAACCATCAGATGTCACCTATATGAAGTTAACCAGTTTTCCTGAATTTGAGCAACTGTGGTTTCAGATGGGGAAAAATGCCCATTTTAGCTTAAAATAGATTTCCTCTGCTGAAGATGATTTCAGAAGAAGGTAACAAGAGTAGCATTTTCTTACTCTGAACTTTCAGGCAAGTACCTGGTTTACCCCTGTAGTGGTATTTGTGAAAAGACAGTGCTGACAACCCCAACCCACTCCCCACCTTTATGACATTCACAGGGAGATTATTAAAATTGTTTACTTGGCTGGGCTCTGGAGCAGTCACGAAGTCCAAATTCTTTAATGGAGTCCTCAAAGTTGTCACAGGACTGAAGATAAGATAGGCTATGATGGGAGTGGACAGTTCTGCAAAGTTGGCAGCATTACTTTCAGGCTCCCATCTACCCTAGAATGCCCTAGACAGCTGTGCGATGAATGTTCCATACAAACAAATATTTATGGGCAATTCAGTACAAATTGGTGTGCCAGAACAAAGCTGAATGGATTATCATCAGAATCTTTACAGTTTGTGATAAAAAGGTGAGAAGGTGGCCATCTCTTTATTCTCTCGTCAAAGGTCTTGATCCTCAACTGTTGTTCAGTTGTTAACTTATGTCCGACTCTGCAACCCATGGACTGCAGCATGTCAGGCTTCCTTATCCCTCACCATCTCCTGAAGTTTGCTCAAACTCATGTCCATGGAGTCAGTGAGGCCATCCAATCATCTCATCCTCTGTCATCCCCTTCTTCTGCCAATTTCACTCAATAAACCTGCATTACTATTGCCTAATGTGTACCAGACAATGTGGTAGGGGCTAGAGCAGGGAGGAGCCTGAGGGAACCAAGATAAGCTCTCTGCCCTCAGTGGGTTCACTGTGCTATTCCTCATTCTTTTCTGCTAAGTCACTTCAGTTGTGTCCGACTCTGTGCGACCCCATAGACAGCAGCCCACCAGACTCCCCCATCCCTGGGATTCTCCAGACAAGAACACTGGAGTGGGTTGCCATTTCCGTCTCCAATGCATGAAAATGAAAAGTGAAAGTGAAGTCTCTCAGTCATGTCTGACTCTTAGCAACCCCATAGACTGCAGCCTACCAGGCTCCTCTGTCCATGGGATTTTCCAGGCAAGAGTACTGGAGTGGCTTGCCATTGCCTTCTCCAGAATGGCAATAAGACTTCTGAATTAGCAGTCACAAGATCAGAGTTTGAGACTTGGTTCTACCGCTTGCTAGCTATTGATCTCTCCTTGCTTCAGTTTCTTCATCTACAAATTAATGGTAATGATACTCTGACAACCTACCTCAGAATTGTTGTGAAGACCAAATGAAATTAAATATGAAAAATCATTATGAAGTATTATGCAAATGTGAGCATTATCATAATCATGGGTTACAGTGAAAGAGCTATTAGATTCCTAAAAACAATGCTACCTCCAACATGAACAATAACAACCACTCTCAGCAACTCCCATTTTCTAAATCCCCTAAAATCAGCACATAGGAAAAGTTAAGTCTACTTTCCTTTAAAGGCAAGGGTGTATCATAAGTATTTGGGCGACTCTAGTGCCAAGAGCACCATAGGTGCTCAAATATATTGAAAAAACAAAATTGCTATGTGGTTCCACAATTAAAATAGACAAAACAGAATCAAAGAGCCCACTCTGGCCACTACTGGTAGGAAAACGGGGCTCAGAATCATACATCTTAATGGTCATAATTGATCAACTTGTCTTCTTATATAATTATGCAACTATGTCAGCAGTAATAGTAAATTCGAAACTGTTTTCTGTAGATCAACTATAAGCCAAAGGGATCCTCCCCTTTGTCTCCCAGCATAACAAGACTCCTTGCTAAGAACTTTGAAAGTTGCTTATGTTTCACCAAGATTGTAAAATCATAGTCATTAGCCTATAAAAGTCTGAGAAAGTAAAGAACCATAACTTCTTAGGTAACTAGAAGCCAGCTTAATAGATATAGAGTTTAAGGAGGAAAAGGATTCAGAGTCTAAATTGGGTAGGACTCAGCACAAAGACTCAAGACACACATCAACTTCTGGGGCTTTGATTTCCAAAATGATGATAATGGGTGGAGCTGTAGTTAGGGTTCCACTTTTGAGCCTTATGCAAATAGCTTAAATCTGCTCATCTACATTTTCCAAATCTGAAGGCAGGAGGAGAAGGGGATGACAGACGATGAGATGGTTGGATGCTATCACCAACTCGATGGACATGAGTTTGAGCAAGCTCCAGGAGTTGGTGATGGACAGGGAAGCCTGGAGTGCTGCAGTCCATGGGGTCGCAAAGCGTTGGACATGACCGAGTGACTGAACTAAACCAAAGTGAAAACATATATAACATCTTTCTCAGTATACCACAAACACTACGAAAACAAATATCCCTAGGGCCCATGAAAAGTGAATGAGAAAGGGAATTTTAAAAAGTAATACTTATTCACTTAAACCAGTGCAAAAACTGACAGTGAAAAGTATGGAGAACAGAGTTGGGGAAAAGTACAAGAATTTGGTTGGGGGAAGCAGCAAGCTGGCCTAGAATAAAATTCCCGGCATGTAACTGTGAAACATCTACCTCTAGTTAGAGGACTGGGTACAGAATAAACCAAGGATTCCTTATATGGACTGACAGAAGCAAAAGATATTAAAAGAGGTGGCAAGAATACACAGAAGAACTATACAAGAAAGATCTTAATGACCCAGATAACCATGATGGTATGATCACTCACGTAGGCCCAGACATCCTGGAGTACAAAGTCAAGTGAGTCTTAGGAAGCATCACTACAAACAAAGCTAGTGGAACTGATGGAATTCCAGCTGAGCTATTTCAAATCCTAAAAGATGATGCTGTGAAAGTGCCAATATGCCAGCAAATCTGGAAAACTCAGCAGTGGCCACAGGACTGGAAAAGGTCAGTTTTCATTCCAATCCCAAAGAAAGGCAATGCCAAGGAATGTTCCAACTACAGTACAATTGCACTCATCTCACACACTAGCAATGTAATGCTCAAAATTCTCCAAAGGAGGCTTCAACAGTATGTGAACCTAGAGCTTCCAGATGTTCACGCTGAATTTAGAAAAGGCAGAGGAACCAGAGATCAAATTGCCAATATCCATTGGATCATATAAAAAGCAAGAGAGTTCCAGAAAAACATCTACTTCCACTTCATTGACTACACTAAAGCCTTTTACTGTGTGGATCACAACAAACCATGGAAAATTCTTCAAGAGATGGGAGAATGAGATCATCTTACCCATCTCCTGAGAAATCTGTATAAAGGTCAAGAAGCAACAGTTATAAACAGATATGGAACAATGGACTGATTCCAAATTGGGAAAAGAGTACATCAAGGCTGCATATTATTACTCTGCTTATTTAACTTATATGAAGAGTACATCACGTGAAATGCCAGGGTAGATGAAGCACAAGCTGGAATAAAGATTGCTGGGAGAAATACCAATAAACCTCAGATATGCAGATGACATCACGCTATGGCAGAAAGCAAAGAGTAACTAAAGAGCCTCCTGATGAAAGAGAAAGAGGAAAGTGAAAAGCTGGCTTAAAACTCAATATTCAAAAAACGATCATGGCATTTGGTCCCATCAGTTCGTGGCAAACAGATGGGGAAACAGTGGCAACAGTGACAGACTTTATTTTCTTGGGCTCCAAAATCACTTCAGATGATGACTGCAGCCACAAAATTAAAAGACACTTGCTCCTTGGAAGTAAAGTTATGACCAACCTAGAAAAGCAGAGATATTATTTTGCCAACAAAGGTCTGTATAGTCAAAGCTATGGATTTTTCCAGTATTTATGTATGGAAGTAAGAGTTGGACCATGAAGAAAGCTGAGCATAGAAGAATTGATGCTTTTGAACTATGGTGTTGGAGAAGACTCTTGAGAGTCTCTTAGACTGTAAGGAGATCCAACCAGTCGATTCTAAAGGAAATCAGCCTTGAATTTTCATTGGAAGGACTGATGCTGAAGCTCCAATACTTTGGCCATCTGATGCAAAGAACTGACTCACTGGAAAATGTCATGATGCTGGTAAAGATTGAAGGCAGGAGGAGAAGGGGACAACAGAGGATGAGATGGTTGTATGGCATCACTGACTCAATGGACATAAGTTTAAGCAAGCTCCAGGTGTAGGTAATGGACAGGGAGACTTGGCATGCTGCATTCTATGGGGTTGCAAAGAGTTGAACACAACTAAGTGACTGAACTGAACACCTTATAATAAGTCTGTGTACCCTCCTATGGTCAACAGTCCAGTTACATGTGTGAAAGAATCCACCATGCCCGGCCATCATAGCACTAAAATATACTAGAGCATCTGAGAAGCACTTCCAAAATGCAGAAACCCAGAGTACGGGTGTGGGTCACACAAAACAGGTGGCCCACACCAGCTTCTCACTTCCCTTGTTCAAACCCAGCTTACTTTTCCCCTCTACCACTCTCCACAGGACATATTTAAAAAGGAAAAATTATCTTGAAACCAAGATATTCACTTACACTTCAACAAATTTGATTGGTTTTTGAGGGAACACAGGAAAAGAAACAGATAAGGAGAAGGGAAAGGAAGCATATAAACAGAACTTGTATCAGACCCCAAACAGTTTTAAGTAGAAGGACTTTCAGAAGAAGGACTTTCTTACCTCCTCATCTCAACAAAGGCCAAAACAACTAAATGTGCTGAATCAAAGCTCTGGCCAAAGAATATGCCCACATAGCCAGGCCTCTTCTGGCCAGCCCTGAATCCAGCCTCTCTAGACCCAATCGTCTTATCTGGGGTCCCAGATCTACTTAGGATGGCTTGGCAACCCCTCGTTTTACAGGTGAAGGAAGAAGCATATGGTAAAGACTTGCACAAGGCCCCAGATCTCGTGAATTAGAACCAAGATTTTCCAATACCATCCACCTGCTCTTGCATGCTCATGAATAATATTTCGTTTTATTTTTGCCTTAGGAGGGACCTGGCTTCATTTTCCAAAGAAATCACCACACTAATTACCAAACTGTCAAACCTAGAGGTGGGATTTGCCATTATTTTTCAAATCTGTGCACCGAAAGTGCACCTAACACAATACCTTAAAACTGATTCCAGGAACAGATCTTGTAACCAAATAAAGTTTATTCATGAAGGAACACATATGCACACAGCAGAGCCGTTCCATTCTGTCTGTTGGCCTTCTCCCTTCTCTTTATCACACGTCCCTGGCTCTGGGATTGTGTCATGCCCAGTCATAAGACTAAGGATGTGTTAAGATGTTGTGTTGACAGATATGTAGAAGAACACTAGTTTCACAGTTTGGCCCTATGTTTCAGTTGATACAAGTAATATACATATAGTTCGAGTAAGAAATAAATATAAAGCAGCCAAAACCAGACAAGTTCTAGATCACTGGGGCTTGAGACCCATGCCTAAGATGGCATTCCTATTTGGAATGCAGCCCAAGATCCTCTTCTATGCATTGTCCCCTACTCTCTTTTGTTGTTGTTCAGTCACTCAGTCAAGTCTGACTCTTTGCAACCTCATGGACTGTAGCACACAGCACGCTGGGCTTCCCTGTCCATCACCAACTCCCGGAGCTTGCTTAAACTCATGTCCATTGAGTTGGTGAGGCCATCCAATCATCTCATCCTCTGTCATCCCCTTCTCCTCTGTCTTCAATCTTTCCCAGCATTAGGGTCTTTTCCAATGAACTGGCTCTTTGTATCAGGTGGCCAAAGTATTGGAGCTTCAGGCTCAGCATCAGTCCTTCCTATGAATATTCAGGATTGATTTCCTTTAGGATTGACTGGTTTGATCTCCTTGCAGTCCAACAGACTCTCAAATATGGATCAAGTGTCCTCACCAATCCAGGCTTTAATCCTCCTATGATGATCAGTGCCTCTTTCTCATTCCTCTCCTGAAGATTTCTGTGTTGTGAGTTTGGAAACCCTTTCTTCCACTACATCATGTCCCTCTTCTGATCATTTGGTCTAAAACAGAACATGGTTCTGTTAGTGAACTCCTCATGTACTGGTCCAAGCTTAAACTTCTACCTCTCTACTCTGAGCCCCTCTATGAGGCATCAACTCTATTTCCTGACCAGAAGTAGAATTTCACTCTCCCCTTGTTCAAAAGTTCCAAAAAGCTTTAGATTCATTCACAGAATCCTGTTTTATGTACCTCTTTATTCTTCTGGGCTCCAAAATGACTTCAGATGGTGACTGTAGCCATGAAATTAAAAGACACTTGCTCCTTGGAAGGAAAGCTATGACAAACCTATACAGCATGTTAAAAATAAAAAACACCACTTGCCCGAGAAATGTCCATATAGTCAAAGCTATGGTTTTACTAGTAGTCATGTACGAATGTGAGAACTGGGTCATAAGGAAGACTGAGTGCAGAGGAATTAATGCTTTTGAACTGTGATGTTGGAGAAAATTCTTGAGAGTCCCCTGGACATCAAGGAGATCTTACCAGTCAATCCTAAAGGAAATTGTTCCTGAATATTCTTCATTTGAAGGACTGAAGCTGAAGCTGAATCTCCAATACTTTGGTCGTCTGATGTGAAGAACCAAATTCATTGGAGAAAACCCTGATCCAATGAAGATCCAATCCAAAGATTGAAGGCAAAGAAGAAGAAGGTGGCAGAAGATGAGATAGTTAAATAGCAGCACCAAATCAGTGGCCATGAATCTGAGCAAACTCTGGCACAGTGAAAGACAGGGGAGCCTGGCATACTGCAGGCCATGAGGTCGCAAAGAGAAGAATATGACTTAGCGACTAAACAACAAAAAGAGATTATCATTAAATGAAGCAAGTCAGAAAAAGACAAATATCATATGATATCACTTTTATCTGGAATCTAAAACCACCATACAAATGAACTTATTTACAAAACAGAAACAGACTCCTAGAAAACAAACTTATGATGACCAAAGGAGGAAGGGGAGGGGAGGGATAAATTAGGAATTTGGGATTAACATATACACACTAGTATACATAAAACAAATAAATAAGAAGTACCTACCTACTGCACAGCACAGGGAACTATATTCAGTTTCTTGTAATAACCTATAGTGGAAAAGAATCTGAATTAAAAAATATATAACTGAATCACTTTGCTGTATACCTGAAAAGTTTTAAACCAACTATGCTTCAATTAAAATAATATGTTAAGAAAACCACTGTCATATCAGCATTAAAACAAACAAATAAATCAAGGGAACAGAACAGGAAGCCCAGAAATAAACCCATGCCTGTATGGTCAACTAACTTATGAAAAGGAAACCAAAAATATACAATAGGAAATGACAGCCTCTTAAAAAAATAGTGTTGAGAAAACTGGACACCACACGTAGAAGCATGAAACTGAGCCACTGTCTTAAACTATACATAAAAGTTGACTCAAAATGGATTAAATATTTGAATGTAAGACCTGAAATCATAAAACCCCTAGAAGAAAACATAGATGGTAAACTTCTTAACATCGGTCTAGGCAATAATTTTTTGGATTTGACACTGAAAACAAAAGCAGCAAAAGCAAAATTAAACAAATGGGACTACATCAAACCAAAACGTTTCTGCACAGGAAAGGAAATCAACAAAAAGAAAAGGAGAAAATATTTGCAAATCACATATTTGATAAGGGGTTAATATCCAAAAATGTAAAGAACTAATACAATAGCAAAAGATCTGAATAGACATTTTTCCAAAGACATTCAGATGGCATATAAGAAAAAATACTCAGTATCACTAATCATTAGGGAGATGAAAATCAAAAACACAATGAGACATTACCTCACACCTGTTAGAATGACTATTATGAAAAAGACAAAATAAGTGTTGGCTAGGATGTGGAGAAAAGGGAATTCTTGTCCTATAAGTGAGAATCTAAATTGGTGAAGCTGCTATAGAAAACAGTATGCTGCTGCTGCTAAGTCGCTTCAGTCATGTCCGACTCTGTGTGACCCCATAGATGGCAGCCCACCAGGCTCCTCTGTCCCTGGGATTCTCCAGGCAAGAATACCTGAGTGGGTTTGCATTTCCTTCTCCAAGAAAACAGTATGGAAAGTCCTCAAAAAAACTTAAAATGAGCTACAGTATGATCCAGCAATTTCATTCTGGATATTTATCCAAAGAAAATAAAAGCACTAACTCATAAAGATATATATACCCCCATGTTCATTGTAGAATTATCTACAAGATATGGAAACAACCTAAGTGTCCATCAACAAATGAATGGATAAGGAAAATATGGAGTGTATGTGTGTGTATAAGAGTTGTTGAACTCCTGCCATTTGCAAACTCATAGATGGAATTCAATGGCATTATGTTAAGGGAAATAAGTGAGACAGTAAGACAAATACTGTATGCTATCACTTCTTTGTGGAATCTAAAAATAAAGGAAGTTCATGGATATAGAGCATAGGTTGGACCATATAGAAGCTCTATTTTTAGTTTTGGACATATGTCAGAGAAAAACATAGTTAGAAAGGATACATTCACCCCAGTTTTCATTGCAGCACTGTTTACAATAGCCAAGACATGGAAGCAGCCTAAGTGTCCATGGACAGATGAATGAATAAAGATGTGGTACATATATATTGGGTTGGCCAAAAAGTTAGTTTGAGTTTTCAATAAGATTTTATGGAAAAGCCCAAATGAACTTTTTGGCCCACCCAATACAATGAAATATTACTCAGCCATTAAAAAGAATAAAATAATGCCATTTGTAGCAATGTGGATGGACCTGAAAATTATCATAATAAGTGAAGTAAGTCAGAGAAACACAAATATCACATGATATGGCTTATATGTGGAATCTAAAACAAATGCTACAAATGAACTTATTTATAGACTTAGGAAAATAACTTATGGTTACCTGGAAGGAAGGGTAGGGGGAAAGATTGGGAGTTTGGGCTTTACATGTATATGCTATTATATTTAAAATACAGCAGTGATCTAATGTATACCACAAGGAACTCTGTTCAATATTCTGTAATAACCTAAACAGGAAAAAATCTTTGAAAATTGATACGCATATATGTATAACTGAATCATTTTGCTGTACACCTGAAACTAACACAACAATGTTAATCAACTAAGGTCCAATATAAAATAAAAATTTTTTTAAAAAGGACAGATTGTGATTGTCAGAGGTAGCATGTGGGTGAAAAGGGTAAAAGAAAGCAGAAAGTACAAACTTACAGTTATAAAATAAACAAGCCATGGGAATATAATATATAGCATGGCAACTATAGTGAATAATACTGTATAGCATATATGATGCTTGCTAAGAAAGTAAATATTAAAAGTTCTCATCAGAAAAAAATTCTGTAACTATGTTTGATGACAGATGTTATCTAGCCTTAATGTGGTGATCACTTTACAATATATAGAAATATCAAATCATTATGTTGTACATCTGAAACTAACAGAAAGTTGTATGTCAAGCATACTTCAATTTAAAAAAAAAAAGAAAAAAACAGCAACTGCTATTGGGGAACCAGGACTTCCTGCTACAGTAACCCTCTAAGAAACAACATAGAACATTTCTCAGAATGAAGGTAAGGAAACAGGGTTACTTATCTAGCCAGGCCTGTCCCTCCTTGGCTGAGGGTTGCTCCTCAGGCAATGCTCTTGGCACTTGCAGTCTAATCTGTCTGCTTCCAAGCTCACATTCATGGCCGGAGAATACCCACAGGCAGAGAGAAGCAGGAGGATGTCCATTTGTACATGCTGTCCATAGTTGAACCCTGGCGCATCTGCTACAAAGATGGTTGTTGCTGTCACTCAGAGTTCCCCCTTCTCTGTATGATCTTTCAGAATTCAACTTAATTTAAGATGTACTGAATGCCTACATTACATAATGTACCAGACTGGATTCAGGGACAGAGATGTATAAGATACAGTTCTTTCATACATAGAACTGCATATCTGATATATGAGAAAAGCAGAAATATAAGTCACCATAGAATAAAATGGAATATGAGAAATGCTGTATTGGAGCCACAAGCTATGAGAGCTGGAGGAAAATGAGATTCATGTTGACTAGAGGGAAAAGGCTATCAGTGCAGTTTTCCAAAGCCAAAATATTTTAAGCATATGCTAAATCGACAAACATCCAATTCCCACCAAAAGCAAGAGAAGAAACATTCTTTCACAGGGCCCTAAAGCCAGAAAAACAGCAAGAAAATTAGAACCATTTTATCTCAATTCCTAGAAGGAAATAAGTCACATACTTCAGTATCACCCAGTCTTCTAGATACATTTAAAATGCAGTCACAATGCAAGATAGTCCTTCTGCTTCATATTTAATTGTCCATTTTTAGTCTGTTGTCCTTAGAAGAAACACAGTACTGACAGTCTTCATGAGACCCTCAAACTCAAGGAATGTGCCCTTATCCTGTTTTCCCTGCAACAGGCAGTTACTTTCCAGGTCCCTGCTATTGACAGACAATTTTGGAATGAAGCTGAACCAGACCTCAGCAGTTATCCAAATCCAGGTGAAGAAACTGGCTGACTTCAGCATGAAAGACAAGGGCTGGGGAGCAGAAGGTGGATGGATGAGTCAGCCCCCATTCGTGGAAAGCAGAGATTTTGTTAGGAGAATCTCAAGCTTTCATTTTGTGGTATTTGGGAGCTTAATTCCTTGCTTCTAATTAGATGTCTGAACTGTAATCACAAAGGTATTTCACAATTAGTTTCTTAGATCTGTAAGAGGTTCTATGAATAACTTAAGTGAGGGGAGGAAGAGGAGCCATGTGGGGAAGGAACAGCAGGGGGTTTCAGGAAGCTGCCTGCTGACTAGGTGTCAGAGATATCATACCTAAATTCCAATATCCAAATACTACTGGTGGAGAAGTGTGAGAATGAAGGCCCAGGGTGGGGGTTCCTTGTTCTTTTTGCCCAGGTCTTGCTTTCCTGACTCTTCTGGCTTTCCTGCTCCAAACCAGAGACTTATAACAGCTGGAAGTTTGGAGACAGAGCTAGAAGCAGCAACTGCACTGTCACAACTCAAGTTCTATGTGACTATGCCCCTGCCACCATCTCAGATGCCAGAGGGCAACAATAGGGAGGACAAGGTTGTATGACTTTGTGGGAAAATAGCAAATTGAATCTGCCCTCTCTAGCTATTACTCCTTCAGTGTCAGCTGAGAACACTGGGGAATACTTCCCAGGATTCTCTCCTTTGACCCCTAACAGAGAGACTCAACAGCATTATCATGCCCAAGCCAGCCACAATCCAACCACTCTATTACCAAAAGGGATCTTGCCTAATACCACCATGTACTATCCAGGGGTACTGAAGACTGTACGTTTTCTGGAGGGAAGAAGAATGCCATATTCAGAAGTTCAAGTCCAAAAGAAATTGGGGTCCTGAGCATTTCCCCAAGTGTGCTCTGTGACTCGGCTACCCAGTGTTACTTAAGAACCACAACAGAACAATCCCTAGTAAGGATAAGTCCTAGATCATTGGAGCCTGAGTCCCAAAACCAAAAAGTCCTAGATTACTGTAGTTTGCAGTCCAAGCCTGGCCTGTCTCCTTTCATGTTTTCTTAAAACATTTTCAGGTGAAGAGTAAGAATGGAAACAATAATATATATGATTTTTGAGGGCCTCCATATGCCAACTGCTTCAAAGTCATTACTTCATATCACAACAACCCTGAGTGGTAAACATTATTATCCTCTACTTCATAGATGGGATCAAGAGGTTGAGATTAAGGAAACCAGCCCAAATCATACAGCTAATAAATGACACAGCCAACTCAGAAACCAGCTCTGACTGACTGCAAAGCTCTTTCCATTCCAACATGTCATGTCTGCTTGCCTGGAGCACACCTGATGAAACGTGGATGGTTCCTGTCTGGGAAATGGGAATGAGTTGGCGGTCAGGCAGACCTGAATCTGATTCCATAGTCTGCCATAGGAATTTGAGAAAGTTACTGGGATTCAGTTTCCTTATCTGTAAAATGGGGGGAAAAATAATACTTAACCTCATCGAGTTGTTAAAAGAACTAAATGAGATACTGTTTGTAAGACATTTAGCATAATGTCTATCACACGGTCATACTTGACAGATCTTGGTGATCATTGTATTTAGGGTCTGGACTCAGAGCTCCCCAAAGGACTTTAAGTTTTTTAACTTGGATGCACAGAATTGGGCAAGCTATAATCTTTGATTTATGACACAGTCTCATCATTAATCCATAGGTCCTCTTTATTAACTAATATATTTATTTCATACTCAATACCTACAAAACTTCCACTCAACATATACAACTGATAGTAATTTATACTTTTTATGCATACTAGCGACTTCATACTTATATAATATGTATGCTTACATATGGCCATGTTGTTTTAGTCACTAAGTCATGTCTGACACTTTTGCAGCCCCATGGACTACAGCCCACCAGACTCCTCTGTCCATGGGATTTCCCAGGTAAGAATCCTGGAGTTGGTAGCCATTTCCTTCTCCAGGGGATCTTCCAGACCCAGGGATCAAACCTGGGTCTCCTGTATTGCAGGCAGATTCTTTACCACTGAACCACCTGGGGAGCCCCCAACATGGAACCATACATCTAGTCTACAGGTATCAGCACAATGAAAGTACTTAGTGTTCACTGGATAAATGACAGAATCAATAAATGTAACATTTCTTCATTGATCTCTTGTACAATGTGACTGAGTGTTAAGACAGAAGTCTTTTAGCCTTATTGAACCCGATAATAGATACCACACTCCAAAAGAGATGCAATGCTCAGAATAGCATTTACAAAGGCAGTATGTACAAACCAGTTTTTAAAAATTATTAGCCCTTTATCACATTAAGAGCAAATCCCACTAATTAGAAAGATGAATGGTCATTTAAGATAGGAGGATCTGGGGAGAGAACTATGGCAGCACTCTGAGTCTCATGCCCATTCCATGGGATGGGGTGAGACTGCTTTTCCTGGACCTGAAGTCAAGAAAAGGGGCATAAGTGGTCCACTTAAGAGACTAATCCATGTGCCCTGAATATGGCTGTCACAGCAGACAAGATGTCTGTCTCAGGGCTGAGACATGTGAAGGGCAAGTAGTAAAGGCTAGCAGGCTGCTGTCACAATGAATAAAAGAGCACGGATGCATCATGATGGAACAGTGCTCCCATACACTCAGAGTAGAAGAGACATGAATGTTTCTTGTGGATCAGATATTAGCCACAGAAGACAGAGATGGCCTGAGATCAACTCACATCCTAGCCAAGAGGACTGTCTGGAGGGGCAAAGTGATGCCATAGGAAGGCAGCCATCAAGAGTCCCAAGGTGACAAACTCTGAGCCACCAGCAAGAGAACTAGAAAGCCACTCCCAGAAAGAATAGACTGTAACTGCAGGACTCACAAAGTTCCCCCAAAAGAGCTGGCTACAGCCACCTGCAGGCTGATACATCTCACAATGTTGGTTAAGTAAGAACTTTCCTGCTTCCTTCTCTGTTCTCCTTCCCCTGCCTCCAACCCAGGAAGAGCCAGAGGCAGCCCAGAGAGAGGATGAGAAGGGCTGAGAAACACAAGGCAACACAACAGAGAAGCAAATGTCCTCCTCCTCCTCCACTGGAGGTCCACATTTGGGATGGGGCAGCAGTGATAGGGAGAAGTCTTACCTTGGAAGGAAATGTACACTTTTCTTACAACATTGGACTGGGCATAATAATTACTAAACTGAGATTGTTTTCTGACTAGGAATGATCAATGTACTTGTTCAAAGGGTCCAGCTTTCTGGACTAGAGAAATTAGCTGTGTTCAGAAGAAATGAAATTAACTATGTTCTGCATAGGGCTTCCCTGGTGGCTCAATAGTAAAGACTCTGCCTGCCAAGCAGGAGACACGGGTTCTATCTCTGGGTCAGGCAGATCCCCTACAAAAGGAAATGGAAATCCACTCCAGTATTCTTGTCTGGAAAATCCCATGGACAGATGAGCCTGGTGGGCTACAGTCCACAGGGTAGCAAAGAGTCAAACAGAACTCTTAGCAACTTAGTGACTGCATGTGCACGTGCGTGTGCACACACACACACATACACACACATATTCTGTGTAAATTCTGTGAGTCCCACTTGCTGAAAGTAATGGTTATAGTTATAGGAGTTCAACTGAGATCTCTAAGGATCAATGTATAGTGCTATAGACATACCTTGGGCTTATCAAAAATTCTGACCCAAAATGGGATCAGGAGCCCTATTTTGGATCTCTCTGTTCATCTAGGGCAATCAGGAGTTTGAACTGTGCCCAGAAAATGTTGGAAGAACCTCCAGATTTTCTCCATTGTGACCAGCCTTGAGATGCTCATTAACCGTTGAAAAATAAGTGACTGTCCTGCTTCTATGTCAAGGCTGGATCCTTAATGAAAACTGGTAGCCTTCCCCTTAGTGATCCTACAACCTCTCTGAGCTGCCAGCAACAGGCAGAACACTGGTTATCCTATTCTGGAGATGCACTCCAAACCCTGTCACCTTCATGATTTGAGGGGCTCTATTTGTCATGCTTTCAAGCACATTTTGTCTATTCCATCCCTTCCAGAACTCCTCTGCATAGCTTCCCTCCATGAAGCCCTTAGGTATACAACTGCCCTCTTACTCCAAGGTCCACGCTTGAAGGAATAATTGAAAGTGTGAGTCACTGAGTTGTGTCTGACTCTTGGAGACCCCATGGACTATAACCTGCCAGGCTCCTCTGTCCATGGGATTCCGCAGGCAAGAATACTGGAGTGGGTTAGATTGCCATCCTCTTCTCCAGGGGATTGAACCTGGGTCTCCTGTATTGCAGGCAGACTCTTTACTGTCTGAGCCACCAGGGAAGCCCTTGTCTATAGCAAATTCCGCTGTGCTCCACCCAGAATTATGTGCTTGTCACTCAGCTCTGCAAGCTTTACTCCCATTGTTCTCACTTGCCATCATCTTCTGCAGAGGTCTACCCTGAATGTCAGTTTCACTTGGCCTGGAAGCACCCAGAGCCGGAAGTGCCTGGGAGTTTACATTCCTGCCACCCAGGGCTCACAGCTAATGAATGCCTGATGCAGGAAAGTGAAAGTCCAGCTCTCTTGCCCAGAGCTAGGACAAACTACAGTATAGTTTAGACTTTAGCACTCCTCTTGGGACCTAGCTGAGGGTGGCTTCTCACTTGAAGTCACAAGCTTGCTTAGTTTTTCTAAAAGCTTTACCTGTCCTGCTTCCCTCCTGGTTTTCCTTCGCTCCCTTCCTTTCCTTAAAGCACTTTATTACTAACCATTTACACAGGAATCCTCTTCTCAGGGTCTGCTTCCTAAACCCACCTAAAACAAAAAGGTAGACCTACTCTGTTTTCCCAAACAGTACTACTAACTTTACGCTGCAAAAAAGAACTAATCTCTAAGCAGGCAAATAAAAGAATGGAGGTCTCAGGCAGGAGCAGCTTGGTGACCCAGAGCAATCCTAATACTCCTCCTTCCCCTCCAATTTCAAACAGCAAAGAAGTTAGAATGACTTCTTAAGCACTCTTTGAGTGCCTAAACTCAAAGACATTAATCACAAACAAACTTTTATTCAAATTTGTTTTGACTCTCCCTCTTTGTTTTCAAATCTGTTTGGACTGCCAATCTTTCTTTTAGTACCTGAGATTGAATAAACATTCCACTTAAAAGCAGGCATTTTAAATGCTGAATACCTATTGAAAGTTAAGAGACCATAAGGATAAAGGTCAAGATAAGCCTAAAATGAAGTCCCAGTGAAATTCAATACCTGTTTCTTTATATGGAATGGTGCAAAGCTAAGTTGATTGGACTGGATGATAGAGCAGCTGTCCTCAGAAAAACCAACAGATACACTGATGTCCTATTTAAAGGACATCAGCCCATTAAAAAGACCTATGCAGCAGAACTCATGGTCCTGAAACAGATGGGGAAATAGAAACTCCTCAGAAATCTAGAAGTGGAGGTCTCTGACTCCTGGCTGGCTCTCACCAATGTGGATGCACCTGCTATTTCTTGATTCCCCACTCAGAGAGCACTGATGAGTCACCAAGAACTCAACAGGCCCATCCTTCACCACTTGGGACAAGTCACCCAGGACTGTCTTCTGACTGTGCACAAAGGTAGTGTGACCCCCATCACTCCAACTTTATAGGGAGAAAAGTCAATGACAAAAATGATGACCACATTTCACAGTTTCCCATTTAGTCCTGGCCTCCTTCTCACAAGCTGCATATTACAATCAGAATCCACATCAGCAAGTATCCAAATTTACTTTGTTTCAACCCTCCCCTGAACGAACTGGGTTAGAATTAGTGGTGGGGCAAATGCTGATGAAGACTTAGGTTCTAAGAGTTGAAACCACAGGAAAATGGTTTTTTATGTATATTTTCATTTGTTGGGAGGGGCATTAACAGAAAAACATTAGGTGGCAAAACAGCTCAGTTGAGATTAGTGCTGGAGCCAGACAGCCAGTTAAAAGCCAACAGCAAAGCATTCCAATTGTGAGTCCTTAAGCAAAGTTCTTTGACTCTACGGTGCCAGTTTCCTCATCTGTCAAATTAGAATAATGTAAGTGGCAACCTCATAACAATAATAAGCTCTAAGTGAGTTAATACTTAAAAAGTCCTTCAGTAAGCTGTTGTTGTTCAGTCACTAAGTCATGTCCGAATCTGTGAGACCTCACGGACTGCAGCACGCCAAACTTCCCTGTCCTTCACTATCTCCTGGAGTCTGTTCAAACTCTTGTCCACTGAGTCGATGATGCCATCCGACCATCTTATCCTCTGAAAACACTCACTAAATAGAACCTGTGACTGTTGTTACAATTGCTGTTATTTATTCCTCTATCATCATAATCATCAACCAGCACTTCCCTAAGAAAATTTACAAACTTGAATCAATTTCTGTTTCCTATTAATTGCAGTTAAACAAATACCTGCCCTACCACTCAAGTTCCAAGTATCTGAATAAATCAGATTGTCTCTACATGTGTCTTGATCTAAAAGTCTATTCTATTGAACTCTTAAGCCAAATATCTTTTGCATTCCATTCTGTGCAACTCCTCTGATATCTCAGAAATTCAAGGGACTCAAGATAAGAAGTCTCTATTTATACTGGATATTGAACACGCTGTAAGAAAAGCATAGGTCAAATAACTCAATTCAGTGTGTTTCTCTTCTCCCTACACAGAGACTCACTGCTACAGCTTATGAGGTTTAAACAAAACCAGGAATTGACTACTTTTAATACTTTCCCTCCTGTTATTCCACTAAGCTAAGGTTATTTTCTGTTACCTGATGTGAAAGAAAAACATGTCCCTCTTCTCTTTCATCCTTGCCTTCTCTAGTGGGTCCAACTTGCAGCCTGAAGAATATCTGTTCTCTCTACTAAATTTCAATACCAATACTCAAACGGGTTTAACACTCAATAGTACTAATACTCCCTAATATTCAAACACTAAAGGAGCATAAACAATGAAGTAAAACACGTGGTCAGGAAAGGCTTCAGAATTTAGAGGGCTCACATCACTCCATGGCAAACAGATGAGGGAAAAATGGAAACAGTGATAGATTTTATTTTCTTAAACTCCCAAATCACTGTGGACAGTGACTGCAACCACAAAATTAAAAGACACTTGCTCCTTGGAAGGAAAGCTATGACAAACCTAGACAGGGTATTAAAAAGCAGAGACATCACTTTGTCGACATAGATCTGTATAGTCAAAGCTATGGATTTTTCCAGTAGTCATGTACAGATGTGAGAGTTGAACCATAAAGAAGGCTGAGTGCCAAAGGATTGATGCTTTCCAACTGTGGTGCTCAAGAAGACTCTTGAGAGTCCCTTGCACTGCAAGGAGATCAAACTAGTCAATCCTAAAGGAAATCAGTTCTGAATATTCATAGGAAGAACTGATGCTGAGGCTGAAGCTCCAATACTTTGGCCACTTGATGCCAAGAGCTGACTCAATGGAAAAGATCCTGATGCTGAGAAAGACTGAAGTCAGGAGGAGAAGGGGACAACAGAGGATGAGATGGTTGGATGGCATCAGTGACTCAATGGACATGAGTTTGAGCAAAGGACAAGGACGCCTGGCATGCTGCAGTTCATGGGTTCACAAAGAGCCAGACATGACTTAGAGACTGAACAGCAACAAGTACAAAATGAAAATGTTGGGCCCCTTATTCAACAATTACTAAAAATTTCAAGATGGTGACAGCAGAGCATCAAACCTAAGTACTGTCTGCAGAAGTCATATGCCCAATAAGGCCTGATCCTAGTCACAGAACTGTCACCACCAGCACTACCACTCTGGCCCAATACTCCTAAAACTGCCATCTCTTGCTTTACTCCAGATCTCTACTCAAGACAAGAAAATCGTTTGCCATCATCCTCCTATGAGACTTTAGGTGTCGCATGCCATTCACTTCATCTGTAGTATCCTGCTCACACCGACCCTAGTCTCTTTAAAACTCTGCTCAGTACAGTTTAGATGGGGTATGGCAAAGGCAGAAGGGGCTACTCTCCCTGTTGACATCAGGGTATTGGAGTATGGGGGGAGATAAGGAGGTAGCAAAGGCATGGAATGTGCTCCAGGGTGAAGCCTGCATGGACTCCCAGCACCCAGAGTTCTATTTATCTGCACTATTCGCTGCCCAGAAGATCTAGTTCTGGTGTGCGCAGCTCTAAACAAACAGGTGGGTGACGTGTAGCTGTGGCCGTCGTTTTCACTGGCCTATTTGCATTTTCCCAACTTCCCTGCATTGAGACCTCAGTACACGCAAGGAAAAAAGGCTAGACTTGGAGTCACAGCCTTGGTGCTGCATCTTGGCTCTCACTGGGTATATCATCCTGGGCAAGTCACTCAACCTCTCCAAGCTTCAAATTCCTCACCTATAAAATGGGGTGATGAACGCGGGCTCTGCATATCCCACAGGATTACAGTAATTCTCAAATAAGATACAATATGTGAGTGACCCCCTGAAGCAGGATCTGTGCCCCACCCACTCTTCTTTATTCTCATCTCTCTAAACATAGCACAGTGTATTCAATAAATGTTGGATGAATCAATAAAAACCACATAAACAAATCAATTTTGTGCGGGCAAAAACCATTACCTTTCATTTTTAGTTCCCATATTAAAAGGTTACCCGAGGTCCTGCTGTATAGCACAGGGAACTCTGCTCAATGTTATGTGGCAGCCTGGATGGGAAGGGAGTTTGGAAGAGAATGGAGACATGTATATGTTGGGTTGAGTCCCTTTGCTGCCCACCTGAAACCATCACAACATTGTTAATAGGCTATACTCCAATATAAAATAAAAAGTTAAATAAAAGGTTACCAGGTAACTTCCAAAGAGTATGCCTTCATTAATACAAATAATGGTTCCTCTTTTCTTCCCCTGGGTTTCAGAACTATAATGTGAGTACAGTCACTTTAAAATTCTTTCCTGTTTTCCACTCTCTCTAATTACATGGTATCAGGAGCCAAAAGATAGACCACAAGATCCCGAGGTTGCTACAACTTGCAAGTGACGCAAATTATCATTAGCAAACTGCATCTGGAACTGAGTTAAAGCACTTCACCCAAAATGATCCCAGGAGAACAGCTCACTCTAATGACAGTAAAACCTGAATTTACAGCTTAAGGAACAACACATAGTGACCAACCTGTAGCTGTATCAAAAGCACTCATTATTGCTAGGGCAGGTTGTAGGGAGACTAAACCAACTGCCCTTATCTGTAATGATTTAAAAAAAACAAAACACTGCTACCAAAGCATTTCACACATGCTGAAAACTCCAGGCTAAATTGGTTGCAAGACATAAGGCCATCAGCACATTCAAAGAAATAGTCTCTGCAATTATCATTAATTAACCAGTCCTAACAGCTGGGAACCAGTTGGAGAGGTTTACACTTGAATGTAAATGAGGGAGGAGGGACCTGCGTAATGAGATGGGGAACATATTTGTTTTGTTTTGACTTATTTTCAGACATATTTCAGTTTACATAAATATTTGAAGGTTGGATCAGACAAGATTTACAGCACAATGGTATTAGGAATGTCTTTTAAACTTGGATATGGTCTAAATTAGTTTTCAAGAAGGAGGAGTAGAGGAAGGAACAGAAGTTTGATTTTCTTTTTTAATATTTAACTTCACGTTCTGACCGGCACCTCATATCACTTAATAAATCACAGGTAGCTCTGATTTATGAGTCAGAGCAGCGTTTCCATGGCTTCAATTTTCACTATAGATTTCAGAAGGAACTGACACTGCCTGGAGAGCAGGCCAATCTTTTGGCTTAAGCACTGCATGTATGACCTCTGGTTGACCTTGGGTTCTGGGATTGGAGGGTTAAACTCGTCTTTTGGCATTTGAGCTGATTTTTTTCTTTTTTTCCTCCAAAAGTGTTTAGAGAAATGAGAGGGCCCCACCCTATGCAACGGGGCAAGCTGTTTCCTGCAGGAGCAAGAATTCGCGGCTATCTCAGCGCCTTGTGAAAAACACTTCTTCAGGAGAGGAGCTCTTTCTCAAAGGATCTGCTTCTGCTTTGTTTCTCTTTCAGCATCTAATTTTGCAAAGAGTTATTTTAGAATTTAGCACATTCTTCTGCCCAAACACATATAAAACAAAGGCAATGCTTGAAATGCCAAGTCTATGTGTTCCCAAGGTGAGAGTTGGTCCAAAACAGGAATCTGACTGGTTGAACCTCTTGAAACATGGGTTTTCTTAGTTTTCTTCTGAAGGTTGATAGTTGAGGGCAGGTGGACTATGGGAAACTTAAACTACATAATCATCTCTTTAATAAACGTACACTTTTATTAAGCCTGATGTTTGATTACAGGTATATATGAAATGCATTAGCCTACTTCTGAGTAAAGTAGGAAAGCCTTCATAAAGAGTTTTATTGTTTACATTCAATGAAAGGAGAAGTCTGACTCAAAGTACTCAGATTTAATCTCTTTCTGAATTAAAACAGTTCTATTACACTATGACTACTGGTGCTGTCAGGAAAGGTGAATCCAGGATTTTTGCCAGCCACGGAATCCCTTTATACAAGGAAGCTATACATGTGGCCACAAACAAACAAACATGCCTGGTTTATTGGCAGCTGTCCTCAGTGCAAGAAGAAGAGTTTATTTTCCTTTAGGAACCCACACTTGAATAATGTGCTGGTGCCCTAGCTGTTTCATAACTCTCCGTGTAATTAAGCAGTTGGCATGACCTTCCAAGGCAAGATAATAACAGGAGTTAAGCAAAGGCAGGGCTTGTACACAAGGACACCCTGGACTGCTCAAGTTCACAAATAAAAGCCCTCAAATAAATGCAAAATGCTTTCAAATTCAAAGCATTTTCCCAGTGTAGTGACAGACCCTCCAACCACCACAAACCCTGCATGTGAACATGGTGAAATTTTCTGTAATTCAAGAATGGCAAGGTACAATTCAAAAAAGAGAATGGCAAGGTACCATTCAAAAAGGGGGTTGTGGGTGAGGGGGAACAGATGCTGGCTGTCATTCCCCAAAGCCACCTCCACTGTCCAGATGAGTTCAAGGATGAATATCAAAGCCAATCATTTGCAAAAGTAAATCACTATAGATTGCCAGAAGTAAGCTGGTTTTGAAAAACAAATTACAATTAAAAAAAAATAGTCAGAAGCACACATTATATGGCCACTTGACTTTTAGATCTTAAAATCAAGATCTAATAGAGCAGATTTGCACCTTTCCTGGAGACAGAGTGGCTGTCCCCTGAGTGGCTCAATAAGCAGGCAACAGGTAGGTGGGGGTGGCAGATACTCCCCAAAATGAAAGATGGCTGCCACCAATGCCTCCCTTTCCTGCACACACATGCTGCCTCTCCCATCAAGATGTGTATCCCGATTCTCTCTTTGAAGCTGGCCTTAGTGACTAGCTGGATAATAGATACGGCAGAAACAAAGTCATATGACTTTTGAGGCTAGTTCATTAGATCCTGGCAGTAGTATCCTGAGACTCATTGGTGGAACTAGCCTCCACACTAAGAGAAGCACAAACCTCACGAGAAGTCACATGTGGACATCCTGGTAGGCAGGCCCAGCTGGACTCCCCAACAATAGCCAGTACCAGCTGCTGACCACATGAGAGAGGCACCTTGAATGGGCAGCCCCAGCCAACATCTACCTGCAAACTACCTGAATGACCCCAAGCAAGAATTTCCTGGTTGATGCCAGTTAGCCCACAGATACAGATAAGACAGACATATAAGTATATGCACATATATACATATTTTTATATATGAAGAATAATAAAATGACACCCAGGCCACCTTTACTATACCCTAAGCTTTGAGGGCTGTGTTCCCCTTCCTGGTCCCCAGTGCTGAGGTAATGCTACACCAAATAAGCATTAAACATTCTTTGGCTTTTCTTCATAGTTTTACCACATGTGCATTTTCCTAAACAATGTATCAATAGATATGTTTAATTTAATATAATGTTAAATTGTATGTGTGTGTTAGTCACTCAGTCATGTCTGACTCTTTGTGACCCTATGGACTGTAGCCCGCCAGGCTCCACTGTCCATGGAATTCTCCAGGCAAGAATGAATTGCCATTCCCTTCTCCAAAGATCTTCCCAACCCAGGCATCCAACCCAGATCACCTGCATTGCAGGCAGATTCTTTACTATCTGAGCCACCAGAGAAGCCCATATCAATATATATGTTTAATATAATAATTATGTTGAATTGTATATAATTTATAAATATATATATATTAATCTTTACCTTTATTGTTAGTTTCTTTTTTTGTCTTGTGGGTGAAATCTTTCCCTATTTTGAAGTCATATAGTCTCTATTTTTACTGAAAGCTCTTAAATTTTGCCTTTTCATTTCTAAGTCATGAGTCTCTTTGGAACTGATTTTCATGTAAAACATGAAGAGGACAGCATTTTCCATTTTTTAATCCATCATAAGGATAACCAATGGTACCCATACTTTCAATTGAATAGTTCTTCCTTGTCTTTGATCTTATACCTAATGAAGATGACATTTTTTAGGAGACTCCGATTTATGCACAACTCTTCAATTTACCCTTATTTTGATTAAGCTCCAATTTTTGCTCCCCGTGAGAACATCTGGCCCATTAAAATCTAGGCAAAATCCACCAGGGATCAGCATAAGGAGACGTTGTACCAGACAGACGCTACTCCAAGGTCACATCCTCCAGTGGAATCACTCTTTCTTCTGTTTCTGGCTTCTAATTATTCTTAGTTTACCAATAGCTGAGTCATACTTTATATTTACTTCAGGGAATACCCTGGCAGTCCATGCTTTCACTGCCAAGGGCCCAGGTTCAAACCCTGGTCAGGAAACTAAGATCTCACAAACCACACAGGATAGCCAAAAAGTTAATAAATAAAGATTTATTTATTTCAATTGTCAGTATAAGATTTTCTGTGCTTGCAATTTAAAATGTTGCCCTTACTTTTAAAGCTAAATCAACTGTGTTTTTTTTCCCCAGTTTTTTTACTTCACCTATAAATTTGGTTTCTTTTTCTCTTTTTATGGGCTTCCCTGGTGGCTCAGAGGACTTCCCCGGTGGCTCAGACAGTAAAGTGTCTGACTACAATGAGAGAGACTTGGGTTCAGTCCCTGGGTCGGGAAGATCTCCTGGAGAAGGAAATGGCAACCCACTCCAGTATTCCTGCCTGGAAAATCCCATGGACAGAGGAGCCTGATAGGCTACAGTCCATGGGGTTACAAAGAGTCGGAGCAACTGGTGGTTCAGATGGTAAGGCATCTGGTAATGAAACAGTTCAATCCATGGGTTGGGAAGATCCCCTGGAGAAGGGAACGGAAACACACTCCAGTATTCTTGTCTGCAGAATCCCATGGACACATGAGCCTGGTGAGCTATGGTTCATGTGGTCCCAAAGAGTTGGACACAACTGAGTGACTAACACCCTAGTCTCTTTTTACACTATTGTTTTCATTTTTATTCTGATTGGCTGAGTTATGTTTTCAGGAAATTTTCCAGGAAGAGTTCGTGAATAATTCCATTCCTGAGAATATTTTGGTATAGGCCTTACATGAGAATGACGCCTCGGCTGGGTGACACTTTTCTCCCATAACACTCTATAGATGTTATTTCATTGTCTTCCATCAGAAAATGCTCTTGAAGAGTCAGAAATCAGTCTGAATGGTTTGGCCACTTTTGTTTTTGTAGTTACAAGTTTATGGAAATGGGGAGAGAATAGGAATAACAGTGACCTGTTTCTGTTTGTGGATATTATAGAATTTTTTTTTCACTTTACTTAACTTCACCAGAATGTATTTTGGAATATGGTTATAATTTATTAATTTTTCCCAGACCACCATAAACCCTTTAAATCTGAGGACTCAGATCTTTAATTTTAGGAAAGTTTTCCTCTAGTATATCTTTGGATCTTTTATTTTTTTCCTCTTTTCTTGTCCATGAATAGTTTTTTTCTGTGTCTTGGATCCCCACTGGCTATTCTTCATATCCATAAATTTAATTTCTAATCTCTTGCAACTCAGGCCTTTTCCTTATCCACTTCTGTGATTTTTCTTAATCCTATGCTTTATCTCACTGATTTTGGTGCTTCACAATATTAATATTGTTCTTTTATTGCCTCTAATGTAATTCAAATTTCTATAACAAGACAGCAATGCTAGATTGGAGTCATGAATGGTCTACAGCAGCAGCTTCCAACCTTTTTGGCACCAGAGACCAGACTAGTTCCATGGAAGACAACTTTTCCTTGGATGAGGGCTGGAGGATGGTTTTGGGGTGATTCAAGTGCATTGCATTTATTGTGCACTTTATTTCAATTATTATTACATCAGCTTCACCTCAGATCATCAGGCATTAGATCCTAGAAGTTGGGGACCTCTACCCTACAGTATTTCAGATGTAGGATGGCCTTAATCTCATAATTTCTACCAGGAGTAAAAGGAAAAAGCATAACTGACTTTATTATGAAGGAGGGAAAAGTATACATACAAAGGGATAAATTGGCATTTGTAATGTGTTTACAGGCTCTTATTTTGTCTCTTTTCTTCAAATGTACATTCCATATTGAGAAATAATTTAGGAAAACAGCCAAATATGAGTAAGTTTTGCCACACCCAGAGTTGAGCTGACAAATTCCTTTTCTATTCTGAAATTCTATAACATAAACTGTTCAGATAGTCTCAAAATCCCACCAATTCCTCTGACGTACTGAGGAAATATTTGTACATCACTTTTTCTTTTTTAAATGAAATAACCACTGTTTGCTACGAAAATTAAGAGTCCTTAGATAGAATCCTGCACAAAGAATCAAAAGAAAGATGCAATAGTCATAGTGCTTTCCATCCTTAGGGTCTAAATGAAACACAAAGGAACCCAGATAATCAGAACCTTCTGCATATGCTGAAATACCCAGACCAGATCGCGTCTATCTTCCCTTTGGATATGAAATAATTTCACAGATTCTAACTTCAATTATTATGGTCTTTTTATGACTGGGAAACCTAAGATGCTATGGAAGGAGCTCTCTAAAAATAGTTGTTGAATAAAGACCAGACCGCTTATTTATCTCATTTGTATTTTTCAAAATGCATATAAGAATGTCTATTCAAGAAACTCCTGCCCCTTAAGAGTAGGTGGAACTACTATTGTGAAATTGTCACTTTCAAGGGAAAACTCTGTGGGCAACTTCCTTTATGTCTGGACAAATTAGAGCTGTACAGGAATTTTCTAATTAGTATGTGGTGATGGCTCCATTCAGTAGCCTTAGCACAGGGCTCTGACAGGATAACACAAGAATTTTTTTAAGTCACTTCTCCAAGTATAAGAAAAGATACATGGAATTAGAATTATTTAATTTAATAAGAAGGAATTATTTAACTTAAGAAATGAATGCCAAGGGCTAAACTTGCTATTTTCTAATACCTCATGAGTACAATTTTCTGTGGCCCACAAAGAAGAAAATTATACCATTGTTGGCAAAAACAGTTGGATTACAGGGAACTTCCCAATTATAAAGACTGGAGGAGAAATAACTGAAGAAATTACAAAATATAATTACAACAACAGTAGTTATCACTTATTGAGTATATGATATATCACTTTGGGGACTCTGCTTGTTGTCTAGAGGTCAAGACTATAAGCTCCCAATGTAGGGGGCACAGGTTTGATCCTTGGTCAGGGAACTAAAATCCTGCATATCACATGGCATGGCTGAAACAAACAAGCAAAAAAATCTTGCTGAGTATATTATATATCACTTTCCTACTTTAAGCACTTTATAGACATTATCTTATTTAATCCTCATAATGGTATTCTATGACCTTACTGTTATCACCATTGAACATTATGTATTTCACATTTTTTAGAGGGCCTTAGAGGTCACAAAGAGTCAGATATGACTGAAGCAACTTAGCACTTCTATGTGCCTGGCACTGTACTAGGCAGTAGGAGAAGAGATTCATAAGACTAGACAAAGTCTCTATAACTATGAGGCTTTTATTCCAGGCAGGAAGGGGGAGGTTAACAATAAATAAACAAGAGAAGTAGCTTAGAGTGAAAAGTATTATGCAGAGATTAAAAACAGGGATAGGGACTTCCATGCGGGTCCAGTGGCTGACTCCACTCTCTCAATGTAAGGGCCCTAGGTTCAACCCCTGGTCAGGGAACTAGACTCCACATACAACTAAGAGTTCACATGCTGCCACGAAAAAAAAGACCCCACATGCTGCAACAAAGATCGAAGATCCCATGTGCTGCGACTAAGACCCAGCACAGCTAAATAAATAAGCAAATAAATGATTTTTTAAAAAAAATAGAAGGATAAGGTGGCTACCAGTTCATCTTGTAAAACAGACAATCAGAGGAGGTATCTTTGAGGAAGTGAAATCTGATTGAAAGAAGGAAGCAGCTAAGAAAAGAGAGGTAGCAAGAACATTGCTGACAGAAGGAGTAGGTAGAGACAAGAACCTAACGCAGGAACAAATTCAGTCACTGGAAGGCCACTGAGACTACAGCACAGCAGATGAGAGTAAAGAGCGGAAGATGACCAAGGGGAGGTCAAACAATCGGTTATGGGGCTTTCTGGGGGTTAGGGTAAAGATTCTGGATTTTATTTTAACCCTGGGGCAATTTTAAACAGGAGAGTGAAATAATCCAATTTTTTTATCTTCTTAAAGCCTTACTTTATCTTCTGTGGAGAGAACGGGCCATAGGAAGGCAAGAATGGAAGCAGGGAGATTTTTGCAGAGAGAACATCCAGCCTTTCCTTGGAAGTAGGAAGAAGCTTCCCCCAGGAAAAAATAGATGCAGGGCACTCAGTCACTTATCTATTCCATACTTCAGTCACAACTACAGCGTATTAAATTCTCCCACTGCACAGAAGCATGGATGGGCTTCTAAACTCCCCAGGTGATAAATACTGTCTTTTTCCTTTTTAAACATTTAAGTCTTGGCAGCAATTAACTTACTCGTCAACATACCAAAATTCCTACCAAAAAGCAAATAAAGTGGGGGGGGAAAGTGCATTTTTGCACTGTCTTTAGTCATGCAGAAATGCTTTCAATTAGAACTTGACTTGGGCCAACTGTTATCTGTGATACAAGGATGACTCTATCCAGAAAATGTTTTTCTTTTGTTTCTAATAGTGTGTCCCACAAAAATCAATGCATAGGAATTCCTAAGAAACACTTTATGACACTGGGGAAACTCGGCCTACCAAAGTTATTTTTTAACAAAACAGGTTTTAAGGAAGTTATTCCTCAGATTTTGTTGCTTAAGGGGAAATTAACAATGTGGCATACAGGATTAAAAAATAAATAAAAGGAATCATGAACATCATCTCCATACATCTCTCATTTTCTTCCTACTATATTGTCAAGTCAAATGAATAATGCCTAAAGTCTACGTCCTTTCAGTATATGAAATAGGTATTAGAAACACAGGTTTCTGTTCAAGATGGCAACCGAGGAGGATCCTGGGCTCACATCCACTCACAGACATTGAATTTGCAGCTAAGTATAGAATAACTGCCTGGGGGGCAGGGGTTGGGGAGACACTAAAAGCTGACTGATTCTATGCATCAGGCAAACAAACGGAGAGAACACCATATGGAAGGGGTAGAAAAGTCTGGGACATAATCTCACCAAAATCCCACCAGCTGTGAGGCAACCCACAGTCAGAAGAAAACTCAAAACCCAGAGCTTCTCCCTGAGGACGGTAGGGTTTGAACCCCACAGCAGTCACCCCAACTTTTAAGACAAGTACCTGAGAGACAAGCGCCCAAGACATTTAGCTTTGAAGACCAAAGGTGCCCCAAGGCCCACCAGGTAACAGAAATCTGAGAAAGGACCCTGAAGGGCCTGGCTGTGGACTCACTCACCCCAGGGCTCCGCAGCTGATCCAGAGTCTTCACATTGTTGTGAATGAGGCTCCTTTGCTAAACTTGCCTGAAGGGCAATCATGGAATTCAATCCACCTCAGGGACCTGCTGGCTGTGGGGCGCCATCTTCAATCCTCCTGCTAGTCAGGGAACACCAACTTTTGCTTGTTTTGTTTTTAATACAAGGCGCTTTTTTTTTTCTTTCTTTTTGTCCCCTTTTTTCCTGTGGGCGTTTATACACTCCCTCTCTGACTCATTCCAGTTCCAGCCGGTGGACGCCATGTCCACGCTCCAGGCTGTGAATAGCTCTAGGAGAGGAATATTTACAACCTCTGGAGCCCAGGTTTTGCATCTGCTGGGCAGGGGACACTCCAACTACCTGGTTTTGGTGGCCACAGTGGGCTTGCTTTTCTGGGTCCCAGAGGCTTGCAACAAACGGAAAGACAGTTCTCGGCAGGCTACCACCTCAGGGCACAGTTCAGGCTGCTAACTGCAACAGCAGCCCAGTCTTTTGATGGAGGCCCATTTGCTCGGCCTGGAGCGTTGACCTGAGGCGCAAGCTTCCAGTTTGCCACACAACAAGAGGCCTGTAGAGTGCCTCTCACGTCTCGCGAGGAGAGGCTTGAGAGCGGCATCTTTGTTTTCCCTATGCCTTCCTACAGCTTGCTGACATCTCTTTGAAGGGGGCTTATATACTCCACTGTCTGGAGCCCCCTGAAGGTACCTTCCAGATCTCCTGGCTCAGATGGCCAGGGGGACTTATGCTTGAGGGGCCCGCAGGACTGTATATATTTGCATATTTTAAAAGCTGCTACCCAAGGGTCTGGATTTCAATCAGCCTGAATCTAGGTACGTGAATCTAGATGCCCCTGCTGTTCCACTGACAGGTTTTGGCACAACCTCAACTACTGGAAGCCATTAAAAATGAAACAATTGGCTTGGACCATCACAAAGATTTGAGAGACACCCAAGAGCTAGGGCAGTGTTGAATGATGAGGTTCATTTCCTACTCCTTCCAGACTGGGAGAGGTGCTGTTTTGTCTACTATATAGAAATCAACACAGAGAGTCAAGCAAAATGAGGAAACAGGAATGTATTCAAAATGAAAAATCAAGATAAAATCTCAGGCGGGAAAAAAGTCCCAATGAAACAAAGATAATTTATCAGAATTTGGAAATTCAAAGGTAGATAAAACTTTGAATTTTAGTAATTAAATGATTTATTTAATAATTTAATTTTTAAAAGTAATACAGAAACCCTTGATCTGTTTATTGCAACAAGTAGACTGCCCAAATTACATCTGCTATAGGACATTATTATGTCCTATGTACACATCTATGTCTACAGACACAATAACTTAGTAGTGATTTTTAAAAACCAATGTCAATAATAGTAACAGTATTTGTTAAGAACCTCCTACAAGTCAGGTACTGTGTTAGTTGTTTCTAGAGCTTTCCATAAAAAAGAAAAATGCTTCTAGAGCTACTGATGATTTGTGTCTCCAAAATTGAAGAAAAATATCTGTAATACTCTTTGGGACTCACTAGAAACATTTCCCTTTAGGAAGTGGCATTTGGTTGTTCTGCTTTTCCACCCAAGAAAGAGTTGAAGAGATTTAGTCTGGATGGAAAGAAGAGCTTCCTAATGCCTAAATTATTAAAAACAAAAATACATGTATCATTTAAATCACACAGAGTTGGCTTCTAACCAAAGAAGAGAGAGGTAAGACATGAATACAGAAAACATTCAATTCCTTCTTTGTATATGAAAAAGGTATAAATGGTGTACTTTGAAGGTAGCAGCAGGATCCAGAATTGATGAATCATGTGGTTAATGTCATTATGTAAAGCAGCTATGAAAACACTTGAAGGAAAAATAGTATGCTCTCATACCTGTACAAACATTAAGGGCTTTCCCATGAAGATAATCATTAAATAACAAATAATGCCACTTGTTCAAGTCCTTAGTAATTTCTAAATGTCGCATTTACATTATTACTTTTTTCTTTTTCTGTTTTAAAAAGTAGTATTTGCTCATTAAAAGAAAATCTGGGACATTAAGAAGATTAAGATGATAAGAAAGGAAATTACCCATAACCTCATTACTCAGAATTAGTGATTTTAATTTTTTCTGGTAGGTTCATTCTAGCCTTTTCCTTAAACAAACTTTGTCTTTTTTCACAGTTAAGAAACAACTGCATGTACACAGTTTTGAACTTTTTGTTTCAATTAACCTTATGCAATGAGTACTTTCCCAGGTCATTTATAATTCTTCTTACATGTTAATAGATACAGAATATTACATTTCTAACTAAACCTCCATTTTCAAGCATTTAGCCTGCTTCCAATAATTTCCTATTATGACAAAGCACTAAAAATATAATATTAATGACATCACAACACAGCTCTATAGAACAATAAAATAGCTCCTATTCCATGAATAGGCAAATAGACATGGTACTTTCCTCCATTAAGCTGGATCATGAAATAATTAAAAGAAAAACAGACTAGAGAGTTCTCTCTGATTGCAACATATTGATTAATAGGGTAGACCTCACCTCATCGCCAACATGAAAGATGTTCAGTACCTCTTTTTGCCCATCTTTGCTATCTACTACCAATCCCTCCTCTCCAAGAAAAATGGAACTCTGTTGGCCAGAGGTCTGTTGATTATCCAGAAATGGCCCTGTGCACTTTAACCTCAAACCAAATTCCCCAAAGTACCAACATTGATCTAGAATATTTCCTCACCCAGTACCTCTGGGTCCCACAACTGCAGCAGTACCATTTGTATTATTTTATATGTAATGGTCTTCCTTGGACTTTTCACATCATTGCCCCAGACTGTTGCTTCACATTTATACAAGAGCAAAATGAACAAAAGGACAGAGACTGCCTATTGAAGAAGTCTTTTTATTGGTCTCACCACAGTGCTAATGCTGGAAACTCCTTTGGCTTCAGTGTCAAAGATTTCACTTGTTAAATCAGTTTGAACATATTTTCCACATGGAAAGGTTTTTTGAGTGTTTTTTTTTAAAGACACCCCAGCTCCCACCCCTGCCAAGGTACAGGGCCACAGGACTTCTCTAAGAGAAAAACTGAACCAGGACAACAAAGAAATTGCCTGCTCCTACCACCAGGCTAACAAGCACCAAATAACAAGGAGCAGAGTCTACTCCTGGTTGAAGATCAGGAGCAGAGAGAAAAGCCTGTGAGATACAGGAAAGCTTAAAGCTGCAGATGGAGCAAGAATATTGAAAAACTCTTACAGTAATTCAACCTCCACCACTAAGTAGTAGAGGAATTTGAAGCTAGTGATACATTGAAGGTAACTACGTTGTTGTTCAGTTGCTCAGTCATGTCCAACTCTGTGACCCCATGGACTGTAGCACTCCAGGCTTCCCTGTCCTTCACCATCCCTCAGAGCTGGCTCTCCATTGAGTTGGTGATGCCATCCAACCATCTCATCCTCTGTTGTCCCCTTCTCCCCCTGCCTTCAATCTTTCCAAGCATCAGGGTCTTTTCAAATGAGTCAGTTCTTCCATCAAGTGACCAGAGTATTGGAGGCTCAGCTTCAGCATCAGTCCTTCCAATGAATATTTAGAGATGATTTCCTTTAGTATTGACTGGTTTGATCTCCTTGCAGTCCAAAGGACTCTCAAGAGTCTTCACCATCACCACAGTTAAAAAGCATCAGTTCTTCAGTGTTCAGCCTTCTTTATGGTCCAACTCTCACATCCATACATGACTACTGGTAAAACCATAGCTTTGACTAGATGGACCTTTGTTGGCAAAGTAATGTCTCTGCTTTTCAATATGCTATATAGGTTGGTCATAACCTTCCTTCCAAGGAGCAAGTGTCTTTTAATTTCATGGCTGCAGTCACCATCTACAGTGATTTTGGAGCCCAAGAAAATAAAGGCTGTCACTGTTTCCATTATTTCCCCATGGTAACTATAGCAAAACCAAAAAACAAACACAAAATCAACTCCTGATTAGATTGGATAATGCTATCACCCTCTTCCCCCACTGATGGCCTAACAGAGGAAGTGTCATGTCCATTTCTAGTCATACAGATATTTACCTCAGATCTGTTAGATCAGGCAATCAATCAAAATTAGAAAATACACCAAAATATTAAGGAAAACAACTCATTTTCAAAACACAAAGCAGCCGACAGAAGAGACTTAGAGATGAACCAGATGTTGCAACTATCAGAGAAGTAATTTAAAATCACTAATTAATATCTTTAAAGGTTCTACTAGAAAAGGTGAACAGCATGAAAAACCAGATGGAAATTTTCAGCAGAGCAGTCAGTACTAAAGGGGAAAAAAATGAAAATGCTAAAAATAAAAAATAATAATAACAGAAAAAAGAATGCCTTTAACTGGTTGATCAATAAACTCAACTAACCAAAGGAACTACATGGAAAAAAGATTAGTAAACTCACAAAAATAGTTATTAAAAATTCCCAAAATTAATAAAATGGAACATTATTAGGTCATTAAAAAAAGAATGAAACTTTTCCATTTGCAAAAATTTTGTTGAACCATGAGGGCATTATGCTAAGTGAAAGAAGTCAGACAGACAAAGACAAATACCATATGATCTCTCTTATATGTGAACTCTTGGAAAAGAAAAAAACACCCTCGTATATATAAGACAAACAGCATGTCAGCTGTAATTAATAATACTGTTTGTAGTATGGTGCTGGCATAAAACAGACATATAGATTATTGTAATGGGATAGAAAGCCCATAAGTAAACCCATGCCCTTGTGGTCAATTATCTACAATAAAGGAGGCAAAAACTATACAATGAAGAAATGACAGTCTCCTCAATAAGTGGTGCTGGGAAAACTGGACAGCTATTAATATACATAGAAAAGTGAAATTAGAACATTCTCTAACACCATATATAAAGGCAAATTCAAAAATGGATTTATGATCTAACTGTAAGATCAGATACTATAAAACTCATAGAGGAAAACATAGGCAGAACACTCTGACAAAAAAATGCCCCAATATGTTTTTGGATTCACTCCTAGGGCAGTGGAAATAAAAGCAAACAAACAAACAAAAAACCCACAAAAATAAGCAAATAGGCCTTTCTAAATTTAAAAACTTTTGCATAGCAAGGAAACCATAAACAAAAATAAGAGAAAACAACCTAAGGACTGGGAGAAAATATTTGCAAATGAAGTGAACAACAAGATTAACCTCCAAAATACACAAAAAGTTCATGGAGCTCAATATCAAGAAACAAACAACCCAATCGAAAAACGAGCAGAAGATCTAAATAGACATTTCTCCAAAGAAGACATTCAAATGACCAGAAAGCACATCAATAAATGCCTAACATTAGAGAAATGCTAATCAAAACTACTGTGAGGTATCTCCTCACACTTGTCAGAATGGCCGTCAACAAAGTCTACAAACAATACATCCTGGAGAGGGTGTGAGGGAAACGGTAGGCTCCTACACTTAGTGGAAATGTTAATTGGTACAGCCACTATAGAGAACAGTATGGAGGTTCCTTAAAACACTAAAAAATAGAGCTACCATATGATCCAGGAATCCCACGCTGGGATATATCCAGAGAAAACCACAATTCAAAAAGATACATGCATGCTCCCCAGTGTTCATTGCAGCACTATTTATAACAGCCAAGACACAGAAGCACCTAAATGTCCACTGACAGATGAACAGATAAAGAAGATGCGGTACATATATACAATGGAATGTCACTCAGCCATTATAAAAGAATGAAATAATGCCATTTGCAACAACATGGATGAACCTAGAGATTATCATACTAAGTGAAGTAAATCAGACAGAGAAAGACAAATATCATATGGTATCATTTATATATGGAATCAAAAAGTGATACAAATGAACTTGTTTATGAAAAAGAAATAGACTCACAGACATAGAAAATAAACTTATAGTTACCAAAGGGGATAGTGGAGTGGGGGAAGATATAAATTAGGAGTTCAAGATTAACATATACACACTACTACATATAAAATAAGTAATAAGGACCTACTGTAGAGCACACAAACTATACACGATATCTTGTAATAACTTGTAATGGAAAACAATCTGAAAAAGAACGTGTATATGCATATATATATATGAAATCACTTTGCTGTATATTTGAAACTAACACATCATTGTTAATTTTTTTTTAAAAAAAAGAGAAAATAATAATAATACTGTTTGCATTGAAAGTTACAAAGAGAGTAGACCTAAAACTCTCATCACAAGAAAATGAAACACTATGTAACAACGTGAGGTCTTCTAAATATATTCAAATATCAAATCATTATACTGTACACCTGAAATGACTATAATATTGTATGTCAATTATACTTTAAGAAATGTTTAACTACCCAAACAAAAACAAAGAGACAAAAAATGAGTGAAGAAAAACAAAAATTATACAGAGCCATCGGAACTATGAGTCAAACCTGTGTAAGGTATAAGAAATATTTGAAGAGATGAAGACTGAGAATTACCCCCTCCAGATCATGAAATATATAAGACACAGGTCTAAGAAGCTCAGAGGACTGCCACCAAAAAACATATTAAATAACAAAGTAAAGAAGAAGGAGAAAGAGAAGGAAGACCCACACCACTCACACACATCTAGACCCATCATAATCAAGTGGATTAAAACTAAATATAAAAAGAAAATTTTGAAGACAAGGAAAAAAGAAACCTTACATACAGAAAAGAAAAGATAAGTATGACAGTAGGCTTCTTATCTGAAACTATGCAAGCCAGAAGATAGATACCTCTAAAATACTGGGCCGGGCCAGGGGATAGGAGTTGCAGGGTGACAATTAACCCAAAATGTATACCCAGTGCAAACTTACTTCAAAAATGAAAGAGGAAGACTTTTTCAAATATGGAAAAATTAAGTTTGTTACAAGCAGACCTACACTACAGAAAATGTTTAGGGACGCTCTAAAGACAGAAAGAAAGAAAGTGATACTAACCTGAAAGATAAGCAGAACCCCAGAAATAGTTAAAATTAAACATTTCCTAGCTTCAGGTGAATGAAATTATCTTTAACATAAAAAGTCAGTTGAGTAAACTCTGTTGGTGTTCCACCCAGACCCCATTTTCTGGGCAGGTGCATGTTCCCTCACGTGCTGGAAGGGGAAGGGCTCTATCAGCTCACAGCTGCACTCTACTCTTGAGAATTGTCCTTGGCAAGTGGCAACCACTTGGACACAAATATGGGGGTGGTTATGCCTTGCCCACCAGTGGGCTGTGGCCAACGACTCACAGATACGGGGGGCCAAAAAGACCTGCCTCCTTACCTCAATATGGAATAACTCTGTGGTACCATTGGTGTTTCAGAGTTCCCTGTTCACGAGCTGAGGCTAGCGTTGGCTGAAAGAACATCTTTGTCCAACCTTTTCCCCTGCCTATCCTGTTTCCTTCCCTTTCTGTCAAGTTTCTCATTCAGGATTCTCTATCTCAATCTGTAATTCTGAGGACCCTAACCCAAGACGCTCAATGTTTCCCCACAAAGCATGATGTTGCCATAGTTTTTGTACATGCTGTTTATCAGATTAAGGACTTCCCTTCTATTTCTAGTTTCCTGAGGAGTTTATATAAAAAATGGATGCTATTTTTTGCTGTCAATTTTCCCTACATTTATTCTTATGATCATACGGGTTTTCTCTTTCTCTCTTTTTTTTAATTTGGTTAATGCGATAATTTATGTATAATATATTAGAATTCTTGGAATAAATGAAACTTGGTCATAATGTTTTAAAAAAGAATTTACTAAACTATTAACTAAACAGTTTTTAAACAGACTTGTAAAATACAAGGATTTTCTTTTTGTTTGTTTGTTTTCTTTTTTTACAAGTGTTCACCTATAAAGATGACAGGAAGGAAAATCATTGGGGCTAAGCAGAGACGAGAAGGAGAAATTCCACATACATTTACACCTTCTGAAGTTGCTAACTACAGAACTCCAGGTTGGCAAAAAACAAAAACAAAAACAAAAAAAAACCCTGCCTGCTGGCAAGGGGGCACTGAGAGGGGAATCAAGTTTCCATCAATTGTCTGACTTCTAAAACCAGCTTGTGCTTGAAAAGCCAATGCAACTCTACACTACAGCCCATGGGCAGACCTTTCTGAGCATCAGAACACATGGTTCAAAAACCTCAGGATTATAAGAGTAGAAAGTATAGAAGGAATCCAAGAACTGGCATACGGACTTTCACAAAATAGATTTTCAATAAATATTGGCAGATAAACAGATTTCTGTCACTTTTAGTCATAGAATCCCTTTCTCATCTTTACTTGGTCATTTTAGAAGTTGGAAGAACTTGGACCCAGTTGCTAGAGTCATTTCTTCACTAAATCTTTATCTTCATTAATGAGAAAAAAATAGCCATCAACATTCTCACTAGAATATGCATGAGTCTCTATGTATGGAATGATGACCCCACCCCTCAAATACACAAGCTCTGGAGTGATAACGAGTTGACTGTGACCCAACAAACCCATTCAACCTCTCCTGTAATTTCTGTTCTTGAGATGGCTTATCAAGGCTGTTGATACAGTCTTTAACTGTAAGGTTAAAATTTTCCAAGTCTGTTACCCACTGTACATGTCTTTTTGCAGTCTCTTCTAAATTCTGCATTCCTCCTGTGCTGTGAATGTATCTTATCTATCATTCTGTCTTCCCTGGGAAAATCCTAAGGACACAGGAGATTTAGTCAGTCCTTACTGAATAAGATATGACTGGCCCATGGACCTCCACACTGGACCTCTGCTTCACTAACACCATTCTTTAGCCTGAGGTGCTACTAAAGAATGTATCCATGAGGGCACTGAAGACCAAAATCCTTATATACCTTGAAATCATTAGCTTTCTCTAAATTTCTCTCTATGATCCTTCCACTTCTTCATGAGATCCAGTGCCCTTAACCTGAAGATCTAGACTGCTAAGAGTACTTTTCAAACAGTTGATCAGCCATGAAATAAATACTCTGTGATAGTCTGATTGGTGCTGACTTATGACTTGGTTTTTCAGGGAACTCTCCCATGTCTCAGTTTAATCATTTCACCAAAGAAGAGTTTGTGCTGTTTGTCAGCTCAAACCACTGTTGTAAAAAGAAACTGGCCTCTCCCTTACTTTCCCATATTTGATCTGTTCTTTCCCACCCTTTGTAAAAGTATTTCTCTGAACAATCTTATTGCTGATGCAGCTAGTATTAATTTGCCACCAATAGCTTCTGTTTCTTCTCTTTACCCTGGAATCACTTCAGTTTGAGAGGCAACAATCAATGGAAAATGGCCCCTATCCCTTACATTCTTGGCTTCTAACCTTTTACCAGAGTTCTGACCCTAAGCATTTTGTCTTAAATAACATTATATCAAGTTGCACCAATTAATTTTACTTTAGAGATCATCAGATTATTGGAAGAGGTGGAAGAAACCTCAGTAATTCACTAGTCAACTCCATTTTACCAAAACTGAGCTCCTCATATAAATGCCTTAGACTATGCTTAGCCTTAGCTTCCACAGTGGCTCAGATGGTAAAGAATCTGCCTGAAATGGGGAGACCCAGTTTTGATCCCTAGATCAGTAAGGTCCCCTGGAGAAGGGAATGGTTACCCGCTTCCGTATTCTTGCCTGGAGAATCCCATGGATTGAGGAACCTGGCAGGCTACAATCCACAGGGTCGCAAAGAGTCAGACATGACTGAGCGACTAACACTTTCACGTTTAGAAACAGAACTGAGACAAAACATCCAGTGTAGCCCGTTTCTAGAAAGTGTACTGTATCACCCTACGAGCATGACCAAATCTGAGAAAATGAGCTTGCAGGTTCATGCCCAGCAACACGAAAATTTCCCAACTCTCTGGAAACAATGCAGTAATTTAGGTACGCGAGATCTCACTATGGGCTTCTTGCCAGAATGAGGTAGCAGGGCTGCCCTGAACAAGGACACCTCCTGGAGACTTTCCTGCTGTGTCCCAAAGACAAAGAGGGTCCATGACAGATCTTTTTCACATTCCTGGTTCACTGACAACTCATTGGGTTTCACCGGAAATGGTCTCAGACACCTTACTTCTAACAACACGTTAGAAATCTGCCTGTGCTGTTTGCCCTCCCTGCCCCAGCCTCCTACCCTCTTCTCCGAGAGGGGCTCCACAAAGAGGGGAGGGCAGAGGGCAGCCTCCTCTAAAGTCTGGGATAGGAGCCTGCTTAAAACTGCCCTCTTTCCAATAAGAAATTGCTTTTTCAGACCTCTGTGTGAACAGAACTTGAAAACTTGAACTTTGAGTTGTGATTTGATACCTGAAATTCCTTTCATTCCATAAGTGAAGATAAGGCTTTCAGGGTAAACATAGCAGGACTAAGCATTTTCTGGACTCATTAATTCACATAAAGGGATAAATAACTGATATGGGTCATTTCCTAGAACTGGTTTTGGAAAAAGAGGGGAAAGAGAGGTCAAGGGCACTGAAGGGAGGAAAAGAAAGGCTGGAGGCAATGAAGAAAAACTCTGACCCCTTTACCGTCTGCCCTGAACAATGCTTTGTCTAATTGCTTCTTGAACTGTTCTTCACATTTTTTTTCTTACATTTTTTTTCTTTAATCAACTTTAACCAAAAAGGTAACTGCTGCTGGTTTTCAGATGTACAAGTCCGTGTTTAGGTGGCATCTACCTAGACAAAGATGAATGGGAAATAGTTGCTCATACACAGACATTCAACAAAACATGCATTAATAACATGCCTGCTCTACTGATTGTTGTACTACATAATCAGGATGGTATTTTATAGTAGTTTGTTCCTTCAGCTAGAGAGCTTAAAGTGAAAAAGGAATCATAGATTTATAAAAAAGAGAAAAAATCTGTTTCCCATTCACCCTCTAGAGTGTTGTATGTATTAGAAATCACAAAAAAATGAAAGATAAAATCAATGCTTATGTTAAAGGAATTTCCATATTGGTGTGATTGTTTCCATAAATGGAAAAATGGAAGCAGTGATGATGTTGAGAAAATGATAGCATGCAATCACTTTTTATTTTCTGAGGGAAAAGGAGGCAGAGAAAGAAAAGGAAAAATATAGAAGCAGATAGAGCTTCTGTTTACACACTGCCTGGGTTAAAATGTAATTGACAATATTAATGGCTGCATAATAATTGCTTTTATTGTTAACCATCTGGACGGTGGCCAGTCATCTTACTGCTCTGCTCACTAGTGGGTTTGTAAGGAATGCAGCAAGTACATAGGGTCTGGGTGCCAGGTATAATCTTGCTAAAGAAGACGTTCAGGAAGAACTAACTGGGCAGGGAGACCTGGTGATGTTCCCTCTGGTGAGGCGTGCCTCTCTGCACTGAGTAAAGTCTCACTTCAAAATTGCTGTATCCACTCTGGCGGAACAGAGCCAGGTGGGCCCAGCCAAACCAATCCACCTGAGGAAGACAAAGAAAGAAAAACATTCAGGGTCCAGAGAAAGGTCTCCTTTCTGTCCTGTCCAAGATGTAAAACAAACAGCAGTGTTCCTCTTGGCTGTTCCTTGCACTGCCCTGGGATGTGCTGGGAAGCACTCCCCTTTCATCTGCAGATTTACACGGATGTGAAGATACATCCCTCCCTCCTCTTTCCTGACCCACTTTCAAAGCTCCTGCTTCCAGCACTTCTCATTGCGAGTTGAGCAAATAGACAGGACTTTCAGTCATGGATCATAGAAAGGATTTCCATGGAAAGGTACCGTGAGTCCACCTGCTCTGCCGCTGATTCTTCTCTTGTCTTGCCTCTCACATGGACCAGGCTGATTTGATGGACAAAACAAGAGCTGTGTCATTTCTCCTCACGTGGCCTCATTCTAGTCTGGGTCACATGTGTTCTCCTTGACTACCTCAACTTTCATGCGTTTCCTCATTTTCTAGCAAATCAAGTTCAGATTCCAGACATCCGAGGCGCCTCTGGGATAGGGGGAGGCTGTTACTAATACTTGTCCCCTCCTGTCCGCTCCACCCTATCTGACACTGTCTAATTGTGTAGTTTCATACTTTCCTCCTTCCATCTCCATGTCTTCTTCAACACCTCCTCTGAGTATATTCAAATCTTATTCCTTTGATGCAAATCATGCTGTATCTCCCTATTCTTGTTTCTTCTACACCTTGTACTTTATAACATTTATCCTTACTGTCATTAAATATTTATAGTGTAGTCACTGGTGGGGTGGCTTTCCTTCTTACTAGATAATAAGGTCCCTCAAGAGGAGGACAGCATGTATTATGTTCTTTGACATATATCTAGCAGTGGGCCAGTAGTAGGTTGTGCTTAGATTAATTGTCAAGTTAATAATTATATTAATGAATGTAAAGACTAGTTCAGATTTTTCACTTCCTTCACTGACTCCAGCTGAGTATACTCCAGCTAAGTATACTGTTAGTCATCATTTGAAGTGACTAGGGAATCTCTTGCTTCCTGCTGGCACTATCATTTTCCATGTTTTATCATCATTATCTAGACCTTAGATTTATCTCCCTTGTTATTCTAAGGTTCCTTGAGAGCAGAGACTCTCATTTATCCTTTAACTTGTTCACAGCTCTTTAAACAAAAGTTTTTCTAGCTGGGACTCAAAAACTGTTAGCCAAGTGGTAGGTAATTTTTTTTTTTTTTGTATCTCTCTTTCTGCTTATTTACATAATGCCCATAGTTCCACAATCTGTACACACATTACTTTTCCTACATTAGAGAAAAAAAAATAAGTAACCAATCAACAAATCTTTTCACCATTTCAGTTTCAGCCTTGCGGCATATGCTCGTTCCAGGGCCATTCCATTCCATCTGGTGAAGTCTTGAATTTCAAGATATGATGGCAGGGCATGAAGGAGCTCTAAGATTTTGCCAGAAACAACAGAGAGGCAAAAGGCTGGAGCCATGGGGGAAATGAAGACAGCAGGATTAAGTACTTGCAACTGATGGTTTAGATGGAAAATATAGAACTCTAAAAAACTCACAGGAGTGATAGGCTTTGAGTTGAAGCCTTTATTCTATATAAACTTGAACTGAAGTCTGTATCCTGTATTTTCTGTGTGACCTGGGGAAGCTCACTTTTCTCCCTGGATCTGTTTCCATATGGGTGAAATGGCATGAATGATGCCTATCTTTCAGATTGTGTATAGGATTTCCCTGATAGTCCAGTGGTCAAGACTCTGCATTTCCAATGCAGGGGGCATGGGTTTGATCCTTGGTTGGGGAATTAAGAGTCCACATGCCTCATGGTGTGGCCGAAAATTTAAAAAACAAACAAACAATCCAACAGATTGCTTATGAGAGTCTTATATGAGAAATTTCTCTGCAAGTTCATGAGTGTTTTGCAAGTGGTATTACTCAAATGGTGGCTGGGGACCCAGAACTGGAGTGAGACAGCTTGAAAGGGTCTGAGAGACGATACACAGAAGCTTAGGTTTCATCTGGAGATTAAGGGGCAGCATCAGCCTAAAGCCCATTTGGGGTGATGGGTGATGCTACTTCCTGTTCATCTGATCTAATTAGTATAATGTCATCAGTGTGACGTTTTATAGAATGTTAAGAAAGAAAGATCAGTTCATGGAGATGGAAAGGAAAGGGGTGGTTGCCAGGGGCTGGGGGGAGGGAAGAATGGAGGGGGCTACTGTTAAATGGGTACAGAGTTGTAGTTTTGCAAGATAAAAAAATTACAGAGATGAATTGTGGTGATGGTTGAATACTACAATTTAATTAATAAATAAATACTAAATAAATAAATAAGAAAAAAAGTAAATTAAGGCAAGTTGTTTATACTTTCTCCCGAGAGGACATAAGAAGAGGAACAGAAAGAATCTTTGAAGAACTGATGAAAAGAAACCTCAGAATTAAAGCAAAAGAAAGTGCCTAAACCAGGCACCCTGGTCAGATAACAATCCCATTTCTTCTTCCTAAACATGCAACACATTACATTCTCTAGACTCCCTTGCAAAGAGGTCTGGCCATGTGACCAAATCGTAGCCAAACTAATGGAAAACAAAATGATGTTGGTCTTTCCTAGACCAGGTACATGAAGACCTTCCAGCTGTATTCCTCCATGCTATTTTCCAATCTAGAGGATTGGTACTCATGCCCTGTGACTTTGGAAGCCACATGTTGAAGATGGTGAAGCCACAAGACAAGAGTTGCTCAAGTTCCTGCATCACTGCTTGGAGTTTGCAACCATATCAATCAGGATATCTGTTTCAGCCTTTACATCAGCAAGAGAACAAGACTATTGGGTTTAAGCCAGTATACATTTGGGGGTGAGATTATTACAGCAGCTACATTAATTAATTAATTAATTAATTTGATGTGTGCCGTGATTAATCATTACATTAATTAATAGCATGGATGAACTGGGAAGGTAACTGAGGAGCCCTCTGCCTTTTTGAATAATGAAAGTGAGAATAAAAGAAGAGGGAGTAGAAATAGCTGAGAGAAAGAAGAGGCTGGCAGATGGTATCTATGGATAGTCTTTGAAGCCAGGGTCTCAGAATAAATATCAAACTATGGCTTTTAACAAAGCACGTACTATTGCACACCAGTCCATATCTGTCCCTGTTCAGTGACTCCCATCTACTCTATGACCTTGGCCATGGCACTTAACATGTCCTTGACTTTCTGTTTATAACCACAAAAGAAAAATACCAATCAAGTTTCTACAGTAGTTTCTCTAAAACTCCAAGTTCCTTCTCTTGCTTTCCCTCTCTCTCTTCCCCAGCCCCCAAATAATTTTTAATTGTTTAATGTGGGAAAATGTTTTATGAGAATTGCATTCCTTTCTGAGCCACTGCCTGGGTCATTTAAAAATAAACAATAGACAAAGGGAAACATTAACCTGGGGGACTTTATAATAATACCCTCCAGGGCTGATCCATGATTGGCTAGGAAGATAAAAGGAGTTAAAAGATTTGTGGCCACCCAAGCTACATAAAAAAAATTCAGCTTTCCTCTCTTCTCCCCGACAGGTATGCTCCAAATGGAGACAATGTCAAATTAATTCTGTGGGCCTGTCAGTTCCTATTATTGCTAAAGTGTTCTCAGATGTTCAGATAAGTCATAGGCCAGTGAACAAATACAGTTACTAAAGGCTAAAGTTGTAGAGACTCTGAAGCCCTTCAAGCAAAGACAAGGTGTAAACAGCATTTATTATAATTACTAGTATTATTATTATTATTTTAAGCACCTAAAGTCTATCATCCAGGACATGCAAACTTAGCTTTTGAGTCTTTGTAATAAAACTTTAGGCACTTTTCTAGCCCTTATTATAGAACCAGTAAGAGATTAAACTAGAAAACAAATCTCCAAATGAGTAGCTATCTTTTAATTAGTAAGCACTCTCCTTCATATAAAATTCCATGCCAGTCTCTAATAGCCACACTTAATACTTACCTAAAGGCTTTCATCTGAAAAGCTCAAAGCACTTCTTACAAATACCAATGCCAATTCACTCAAAATTTCTGTAAGTCAAGGAACTAAAATTCCCATCCACAGGATATTTTGACCTTTGCTAAGGTCTGAGCTCTTCACTGTCCACCCAATATATCTGTGGGTGACACTCCTTCCCAGATCATAGTCTCATCCCCAATGAATAGTGGTTTCAGTCACATGGGAGGTAATCAGATGCAAAGGAAAGCTCAGATTTGGAGTTAGACCTGACTAACTTTTGTTAGTAGGTTTGTAACCCTGGCTTTAAACAAATGATCTTAACCTCTCTGAGCTTCAGTTTGCTCATCTATAATCACAAATGTAAGGTAATACTACAGTTCTTGGTACACAATAGATACTCAATAAATACTTCCTTACTGGGGCATTCCCGGTGGCTCAGATGGTCAAGATTCTGCCTGGGTTGGGAAGATCCACCAACTCATAGGAGAAGGGCATAGCAACTCATTCCAATATTCTGGCTCAGAGAATTCCATGGACAGAGGAGCGTGGTGAACTACATTCCATAGGGTTGCAAAGAGTTGGACACGACTGCGTGACTAACACTTTCACTTTATTGGTATAAGGGGGCTTCCCAGATGGTGCAGTGGTCCAAAAAAAAAAAAATCCACCTACCAATGCAAGATGCAAGAGATTCAGGTTTGATCCCTGGGTTTGGAAGATCCCCTGGAGTAGGAAATGGCAATCTACTCCAGTATTCTTGCCTGGAAGATGCCATGGACAGAGAAGCCTGGCAGGCTCCAGTCCACGGGGTCACAAAGAGTCGGACACAACTGAGCACACACACACACACATGCACGCACACAGTTGGTATTAAAGTCATATCTTCCTTTATATTCTAATTTCAGTGGATCTTTGAAACAATATTTTATCTGATTAATACTTGCTTTATGGGAATACTGCTCATAGTAGGCACTTAGTAAATGTTAGTGTAGTTGTCCTGCTATGAAAGAAGTCTATATCCAGTGCCCACACTACCCAGGCCAACTTGGGTTTTCTATAAGAACAAGTCCAATATTATCTCACATAAATGTTAATTCATGGGTATGAAAGATCTATTTAAATGCTGCTTCAGTACATTTAGGTTGATTTTCCAAATCCCATCGTATCCTATATTTAAAAACAAAGGAGAATACTGTCATGAACTTTATCACTTTGTTAAATACCAAAAATGAAGTTATTAGTTACAGAGATTTATTGAAAAAAAATTCTTTTAAAATTGTCTTGTTAGACACTTGAAAATATTACCATGATTTATGGGGGGTTTTTTTAGAAGGCAAATGCTTTAGTCCTTTCAATTATTTGAAAACAAAATAGTGCACCTTGAATTATAATGTGCTGCATTCAATATGCCAGCAAATTTGGAAAACTCAGCAGTGGCCATAGGACTGGAAAAGGTCAGTTTTCATTCTAATCCCAAAGAAAGGCAATGCCAAAGAATGTTCAAACTACCTCACAATTGCACTCACCTCACACGCAAGTGAAGTAATTCTCAAAATTGTCCAAGCCAGGCTTCAACAATACATGAACTGTGAACTTCCAGATGTTCAAGCTGGTTTTAGAAAAGGCGGAAGAACTAGAGATCAAATTGCCAACATCCATTGAATCATCGAAAAAGCAAGAAATTTCCAGAAAAACATCTACCTCTGCTTTATTGACTATGTCAAAGCCTTTGACTGTGTGGCCCACAACAAACTGTGGAAAATTCTTTAAGAGATGGGACTACCAGACTACCTGACCTGCCTCTTGAGAAATCTGTATGCAGTTCAGGAAGCAACAGTTAGAACTGGACATGGAAAAACAGACTGGTTCCAAATAGGGAAAGGAGTACGTCAAGGCTGTATATTGTCACCCTGCTTATTTAACTTATATGCAGAGTACATCATGGGAAACACTGGGCTGGAGGAAGCACAGGCTGGAATCAAGTTTGCCAGAAGAAATATCAATAACCTCAGATATGCAGATGACACCACCCTTATGGCAGAAAGTGAAAAAGAACTAATGAGCCTCTTGATGAAAGTGAAAGAGAGTGAAAAAGTTGGCTTAAAACTCAACATTCAGAAAACTAAGATCATCGCATCTGGTCCCATCATTTTATGGCAAATAGATTGGGAAACAATGGCAGAATTTATTTTGGAGGCCTCCAAAATCATTGCAGATGGTGACTATAGCCATGAAATTAAAAGATGCTTGCTCCTTGGAAGAAAAGTTATGACCAACCTAGACAGCATATTAAAAAGCAGAGACATTACTTTATGAACAAAGGTCCATCTATTTAAGGCTATGATTTTTCCAGTAGTCGTGTAGGGATGTGAGAGTTGGACTGTAAAGAAAGCTGTGAGTGAGTGAGTGAAGTCGCTCAGTCGTGTCCGACTCTTTGCAACCCCAGGGACTGTAGCCTGTCAGGCTCCTCCGTCCATGGGATTTTCCAGGCAAGAGTACTGGAGTAGGTTACCTAAAGCTGAGTGCCAAAGAACTGATGCTTTTGAACTGTGGTGTTGGAGAAGACTCCTGATAATCCCTTGGACCACAAGATCAAACCAGTCCATCCTAAAGGAAATCAGTCCTGAATAGTCGTTAGAAGAACTGATGCTGAAGCTGAAACTCCAATACTTTGGTCACCTGACGCAAAGAAATGACTCACTGGAAAAGACCCTGATGCTGGGAAAGATTGAAGACAGGAGGAGAAGGGTACAGCAGAGCATAAGGTGGTTGGATGGCATCACCAACTCAATGGACATGAGTTTAAGTAAACTCTGGGAGTTGGTGATGGACAGGGAGACCTGGCATGCTGCAGTCCATGGGGTCGCAAAGAGTCAGACATGACTGAGTGAATGAACTGTACTGAACTCTACTAAAATCATAACTCAGCCAAACCATTCATTAGTCATGAATTATAAAGTAAAAAAGAGTCCTTAGTCCATGGATTTAAATTTTTTTTCTTAATTTGAAAATTTTACTTGGAAGCCCATGATAGTGAATTTCTTACTTAGAACCTCAACAAATTCAAAACATGGTGTCAGCTGACAAAACATACAACCTAAAAGTTGAGAATGCTTTATTCAGGGACATTACTGAGGACTATAGGCCAGGAGATAGCCTCTTACATAGCTCTGAGTACCTGTTTCAAAGATGTTAGGGGAAAACCAGGATGTATAGGAGTTCTTGCTGAAACAAACAAACAAACCTAGAGTCAAATATCAAAAGATGACTGCTAATCACAAAAAAGCAGACATCTCAAGTTAAAGATTTTAGTGCTTTTCTATGTGTGGGAAGTTGCAAGAGTCTGGGTTCATTGAAATTATTTCTTTGATAAACATCTGTACCTTATAGGGCTGGTACTCTGGTTTTTCTCCATCCTGAACTCCCCTCATGGCATGCTGGTGGGGGTGGGAAGGGGTGGAGGCTGCAGTAGCTAATTTTTCTTTAAACTTTTGGCCACACCGTGCAGCACCATGGATCTTACTTTCCAGGCCAGGGATCAAACCCTTACCCCATATGGTGGAAGCATGGAGTTTTAACCACTAGACTGCTAAGGAAGTCTTCTTCTTACTTTTTTCTTTCTTTTTTATATCTTGATGGTTGACAACATTCATGTCTATTGGAATGGCAAGCAACATTCTTTGTTCACAATGGTAATGACAAAATAGTAAGGACAGGAGTTGAGGGAACTTGTGAGTAGATAAAATAGATGTTAAACATTCATATCTAATAGTGAAGAATTTCATTCATGAGAGATAGTTCAGAATATCACTCAGAGCTAAGACACCCTTACTTTGTTCACAATTCTAATAAGCTTTTTCATTGTATTTCTCCCACTGTCAGTACATGATAAGTGGCAAGCCAGAAGTGTCCGGACACTAGAAAGAAGAAGAGTTCTTACAGCTGGCAGCCAATAAGCCAGCAACTCAACAAAGTCATTTTGAAAGTTAACTACTTTTCTGGCACTTTAGCAGATATTAAGGGGCAGAAAAGTAACATTATTATCCTTGCCTTCCATAACTTAGACTTTGCTTGAGGGTAGAAAAGAACTCCGCACAAGGAATAAACAGAAACAAACCGTGGAGCACTGACCAAACTTTCTAAAATTCAGAGAAGGGAGAAATCAGCAAGGAAGAAAGTACAAAAATTTCACTGAGGCCAAATCTTTTTTAAAAATATGTTAGAAAAATTAGAGCTGCCCTTTGTCACAAAGGCTGAAAGGATAGAGGTTCATGACATTGTACAGGAGGCAGTGATCAAGACCATCCCCAAGAAAAAGAAATGCAGAAAGGCAAAATGGTTGTCTGAGGAGGCCTTACAAATAGCTGAGGAAAGAAGAGACGCTAAAGGCAAAGGAGGAAAGGAAAGATATACCCATTTGAATGCAGAGTTCCAAAGACTAGCAAGCAGAGATAAGAAAGCCTACCTCAATGATCAGTGCAAAGAAATAGAGGAAAACAATAGAATGGGAAAGACTAGAGATCTCTTCAAGAAAATTAGAGATACCAAGGGAACATTTCATGCAAAGATGGGTACAATAAAGGACAGAGACGGTATGGACATAAGAGAAGCAGAAGATATTAAGAAAACATGGCAAGAATACACAGAAGAGCTATACAAAACAGATCTTCATGACCCAGATAACCACAATGGTGTGAACACTCACCTAGAGCCAGGCCATCTTGTAATACAAAGTCAAGAGGGGTTAGGAAGCATCACAACAAACAAAGCTAGTGGAGGTGATGGAATTCCAGATGAGCTATTTCAAATCCTAAAAGAGGATGCTGTGAAAATTCTGCACTCAATTATGCCATCAAACTTGAGAAACTGGGCAGTGGCCACAGGCCTACAAAAGGTCACTTTTCATTCCAATCCCAAAGAAAGGCAATGCCAAAGAATGCTCAAAATTCTCCAAAGGAGGCTTCAACAGTATGTGAATCTAGAGCTTCCAGATATTCAAGCTGAGTTTAGAAAAGGCATGGGAACCAGAGATCAAATTGCCAACATCCATTGGATCATAGAAGAAGGAAGAGTTCCAGAAAGACATCCACTTCTGCTTTATTGACTATGCCAAAGCCTTTTACTGTGTGGATCACAACAAACTGTGGAAAATTCTTCAAGAGATGAGAATACCAGACCACCTTATCTCCCTCCTGAGAAACCTGTATGCCGATCAAGAAGCAACAGTTAGAACCGGCCATGGAATAAGGGATTGGTTCCAAAATGGGAAAGTAGTACATCATGGCTGTATATTGTCACCCTGCTAATTTAACCTATATGCAGAGTACATCATGTGAAATGTCAGGCTGGATGAAGCACAAGCTGGAATCAAGATTGCCAGGAGAAATTACAGTAACCTCAGATATGCAGATGGCACCACCCTTATGGCAGAAAGCAAAGAGGAACTGAAGAGCCTCTTGATGAAAGTGAAAGAGGACAGTGAAAAAGCTGGCTTAAAACTCAACATTCAAAAAATGAAAATCATGGCATCAGGTCCCATCACTTCATGGCAAATAAATGGGGAAACAATAGGAAGAGTGACAGACTTTATTTTGGGGGGCTTCAAAATCACTGAAGATGGTGACTGCAGCCATGAAATTAAAAGACACTTGCTCCTTGGAAGAAAAGCTATGACAAACCTAGACAGCATATTAAAAAGCAGAGACATTATTTTGCCAACAAAGGTCCATCTAGTCAAAGCTATGGTTTTTCCAGTAGTCATGAATGGATGTGAGCGTTGTAATATAAAGAAAGTTGAATGTTGAAGAACTGATGCTTTTGAACTGTGGTGTTGGGGAAGACTCTTGAAAGTCCCTTAAGGAGATCAAACCAGTCAATCCTAGAGGAAATGAATATTCATTGGAAGGACTGATGCTGAAACTGAAGCTCCAATATTTTGGCCACCTGATGCAAAGAACTGACTCATTGGAAAAGATTGAAGGCAGGGAAAGATTGCTGCCTGATGCTGAGAAAGATTGAAGGCAGGAGAAGGGGATGACAGAGGTTTAAATGGTTGGATGGCATCACCAACTTGATGGACATGAGTTTGAGTACAGTCTGGGATTTGGGATGGACAGGGAAGCCTGGCATGCTGCAGACTATGGGGTCACAAAGAGTCAGACACAATTGAGCAACTGAACTTGTCTTAAAACCAAAAACCAAATGTTTGAAAAGTGATGCCTTGAAATCATTATAGGAGATATTTTGAAGATTTTTACTGAAAAAAAAAAGAAGAGAAGATAAATGGGGAGTTTTATCAAGCTTCAATATCTAAAACAAAATGATATATATATTTTTTGGCATATGCCTGGGGAAACTGAGTAAGAAGAAATCAACTTTCAATATAGAAGGAAAGAGTGAGATAAAGCATTGGAATGTATACTTCAACACAATTATGTGTTTTTAAAGTCTTCCTTTTGTATTCTTCCCTTTAAATGGTTTCAGTGAAACAGTGTGGTGGCAGAGTTGTAATTGTACAGTTGATCAGTCATGTCTGTCTCTTTGTGACTCCATGGACTGCAACATGCCAGGTTCCCTGTCCTTCACCCTCTCCCAGAGCTTGCTCAAACTCATGTCAATTGAGTCGGTGATGCCATCCAACCCTCTTGTCCTCTGTCATCCCATTCTCCTGCCTTCTATCTTTCCCAGTATCAGGATCTTTTCTAATGAATTGGCTCTTCATATCAAGTGGCCAAAGTATTGGAGCTTCAGGTTCAGCATCAGTCCTTTCAATGAATATTCAGGATTGGGTTGATCTCTTTGCAGAATAATGGGTTCAGTGACCCCTTCCCTTCAGTAGTCCTGGGTTGCTTGACCTTTGTAGGATCAGCTCCCCTGCCCTGCCCTGCCTTACCCTGCCCTGCCCCACCAGCTGGGACAGTCCGTGGAGAACTCACACCATCCCAGCAGAAGTGCTCTTATTCAAGGAGCTTTACAGATAATATTATCTGTAAGCAGGAATCTGAATAAGAACTTCATGAACTACTCTCCTCATGACCCAAGTTGGAAAAGAGGGCCAAGTCTATCTACTAGCATCAGTGGAAAACAGTGATGATAAAGACTGTAGGCCAAAGGTTCTGAAGGAGAGCAAATATACACACATTAAGTTTGCTGTCTGACTTTGGAGATAGATACTGGCTTGGAATTTGAGGGCCACCAACTAACACTTTTCACTTTCTTTTCAAGATAACCTGCAAGTCTCTCTCTTACCAACAAGAAAAGCAATACATTTCTAAGAAAAGCACTTAGTTTTAAGAACTAAATGAGATTATTTTAATTGTTTATGGTATAAATGAGCGTGTGTGAAAAGTAGTGGAAGTGAAAGTCGTGTGTCACTCTGCGACTCCATGGACTGTAACCTGCCAGGTTTCTCTGTCCATGGAATTCTCTAGGCAAGAATACTCGGGTGGGTTGCAATTCCCTTTTCCAGGGGATCTTCCTGACGCAAGGATCAAACCCAGGTCTCTCACATTGCAGGCGGATTCTTTACTGTCTGAGCCACCAGGGAAGCCCAAATGAGGATAAACACATATACACACACAGACAGACACATATCATGGTGTAGTATTATATACGTGTATAATGGTGTGATTTGAGAGGCACCTAGATAATACAAATGTCTCCCCCACCAACAAGAAGAGCGATGCAGTACAGTGGAGAGGATAATGGTTGTCTCTCCTCCAAGTGAAACACAGGCAATAAAAACAAAGTTCTAGGAATTCCCTGGCTGCCCAGTGGTTACTGTTCCAGGGGCACCAGTTCGATTTCCCTGGTGGGGGAATCCTGCATGCCTCGCAGCATGGCCAAAAACAACAATAATAAACTTTTTAAAAATTTTAAATAAATAAAAACAATAAAGTTCCTACCAGCTAGGCACAACTAATGATATATGTTCCAAGTAAGTGGCCTTGTGCAGATCTGTCCTACATCAAAGACCGCGGAGAATAGCTTTCAAAAATGGAAGGAATTATATTCTCATTTTTTTTGAATGCCATTCACAATGTAACAACTACAAATGTGACTTACTTTCACATTTAATTTGCATATCCTTCAGTCTAGATTCTAGACAAACAACAAAGCAGTAGATGAAGCCCAGATTTGTAGTATTTGAGAATTTCTATGGTGCAAAGGCTTCCACCATGGCCAATTTCTTTTTTTTTTGTTTTGTTTTGTTTTATTTTTTTTATTAATTTTTTTTTATTATTGTTTTTGCCATACATTGTCATGATATCACCATGGGTTTACATATGCTTCCCCTCCGGGTCCCCCCTCCCTCCTCCCTCCCCCCCGGGAAATCTCGCTGCACCAGTCCCGAGCATCAATCCTGGGCTGGCGATTGATTAGACACATGACAATTAACATGCTTCAATGCCCTTCTCCCATATCATCCCACCCTTACCCTCATCCACAAAGTCCACAAGTCTATTCTATACATCTGCGTTCCTTTTGTTGTCTCCCATGTTGGGTTCTCATTACTGTCTTTCTAAACTCCATATATATGTGTTAATATACTGTATTGTTGTTTTTGCTTCTGGCTTACTTCACTCTGGATAATGGGCTCCAGTTTCGTCCATCTGAGTAGAATTGCTTCAAATGAATTTTTTTTTAATGCTGAGTAATATTCCATTGTGTATATATACCACAGCTTTCTTATCCATTCGTCAGTTGATGGGCATCTAGGTTGCTTCCATGTCCTGGCTATTGTAAACAATGCAGCGATGAACATTGGGGTGCACGTGGCTCTTTCAATTCTGGTTTCCTCGGTGTATATGCCCAGCAGTGGGATTGCCGGGTCATATGGCAGGTCTATTTGCAGCTTTTTAAGGAACCTCCACACTGTTTTCCATAGTGGCTGTACTAGTTTGCATTCCCACCAACAGTGTAAGAGGGTTCCCTTTTCTCCACATCCTCTCCAGCATTTATTGCTTGTAGACTTTTGGATGGCAGCCATTCTGACTGGTGTAAAGTGGTACCTCATTGTAGTTTTGATTTGCATTTCTCTGATAATGAGTGATGTTGAGCATCTTTTCATGTGTTTGTTAGCCATTTTTATATCTTCTTTGGAGAAATGTCTGTTAAGTTCTTTGGCCCACTTTTTAATTGGGTTGTTTATTTTTCTAGAATGGAGCTGCAGGAGTTGTTTGTAAATTTTTGAGATTAATTGTTTGTCTGTTGCTTCATTGGCTATTATTTTCTCCCATTCTGAAGGCTGTCTTTTCACCTTGCTTATAGTTTCCTTTGTTGTGCAAAAGCTTTTAATTTTAATTAGGTCCCATTTGTTTATTCGTCACCATGGCCAATTTCAAGCTTCAAACTTAACATCACAGAAAAACAGAGTTGGAAAGGGATGAGCAATAGCACATTATTCTATAGTGTTTCCACCAGACACATACAATAGATAAAAAGAATATCAAGAGCAGAGATAGTAGCAAAGAGCAGTAAAATTATCAGGAAGTGATGAGTTTTAAGAATTTACTACTTTTGTGTTTAATTCAATTTTTTCACGAGTTTATATAATTTAATTTTTAACAGTGGTTGTGCTCACAAAATTCCTTAAAATTGAACAATCAGCTCTTGAGAACCAGTACAGCCTCAATTTAGCACACCCCAGTTTCCATTCATTCCTGAGACCTAGCTATATTTCTGTACTTCCCTGGTAGCTCAGATGGTAAAGAATCAGCCTGCAATGTGGGAGACCTGGGTTCGATCCCAGGGTTGAGAAGATCCCCTGGAGAAGGGAATGGCAACCCACTCCAGTATTCTTCCCTGCAGAATCCCATGGACAGAGGATCCTGGCGGACTACAGTCCATGGGGTTGCAAAGAGTCAGACACGACTGAGCGACTTTCACCTGAGCTCTATTTCCACTGTCATTTCAGGAGCTGGAAAACGCCCTCATCTGTCCAATCTATACTGATCATGTTGCTTTCCTGTCACCTGCAACCAAAAGAATGGAGTCACGTTGAAGAGATCCCTGCCAGCTAGAGTGGATGAGGACTGCTTTAAGAGGCCACTACCTCTGAAGACCAATATTTCAGTCCACCTGTACGCTGCTGCTTTTTTCTTGATTTTTTAAACTGGGCTTTCTACCTTGTTAGATACAATTTTCAGCTATGAAAACTCTGACCATTCCATGCAATGGTCCCTTTAAATGTCTGCCCCAGATGCAGACTGTTTAATCAGCTGAGCGGAGCCTGCAGACCCCACAGGAGCTTGGGAGGATGTTCACAGGTCACACCCTCTCCTGCCCTTCCCAGGAGCCCCAGCATCACTTTTGAAACCACACAGGGTGGAGCCCAGGCTTCTCCCTGGAGAGGAAGTGGCTGCTGGAATGCCAGATGTGCCATTCCCACAGCAGCTGGTGGAGGGCCGTCTCTCCCAGGGTGAAGAGCTGCCTCTGCAGAGACCAAGTCCCGGAAGCTCACAAAGTTTCCACAGGCCGGGGAGAACCCAAGCCACGCAGGGCCCCAGGCGACACAGGATGAAAAATAGAACATTATTCAGGGCTGATGCTCCCACCCACCTCCTTTGTTTCTTTCCTCCAGTGTTTGGAAAACCTGTTTAAAGAGTTATTCCAAGTGTTTTTTTTTTTTTTTTTTTCTTCCAAGCCTCTAATCTGTCTTCAAAAATATCCTTAAGGAGGAAACAAAGATTGTTTGCTAGCAGTCACCAAGGGTGGGAATGGCCAGGAAAAGTCTTTCCAGTACACCTAGGAAAGAAAGCCACAAATTAGAGCTGGGGAGGGTTGGAAAGACTCCAACCAGGTCCATCGGTTAGCAGGGCTCTATGTGTTCTGCTGTTTTTAAAATAAGGAGCAGCTGATGTCCACAGCGCTCTGTGAAACCTGGGAGAGGGAAGATGAGGGCAGAGGAGAGCAAGGGCAGAGATGCTATGGATGATGGGAAGTGGAGAGAGGGCTCGATGGGGGAATCAAGTGTGCAGTAGGGAGATCAAGTGTGCAGTTCATCTGAAATCTTGTGTAACGTACATTTTTCTCAGGGGGTTGAGCCGAGCCCTTCAGCTGTGCATCCGAAGTTTATTAAAAACCTGAAATTTCCCGTAATTGGACCTCATTAATAAATTCCTCAGGGTTCCAGGAGGCTCTGAAGAGGTAGAACAAGGGTCTGGACAGATGAGAGCAACAGGAGGTTGTAAGATCCCAGGCTGTGGAGTTAATTCCATTTAATCAGCTTGGAGAAAGTCTGCATTCACAACAACCCCCAGGACGGGTGCTGAGCCCTCCACCCTCTCTTCAGCAGGGCAAGATTTTTCTCTCATTCACTTCTCCCAACTTTTTAACCCCCCTATTTCCAGCCTGGGTAACTAACTGCCCCCCAGATTCTACAAGCCAACTGTTAGGGACTAATGCCTCTCTTCTGTTAGGACTCTCACTGTTTCTATAGTAGGTATGATTCAAGCAGCTGAGCCCATAAGACGGTCACCTCACAGCCTCCTCTTGTTTATTTCCCATCCTCCACCGCCCATCACTGCCCTGCCACACCCTGCTCCTCCCCTCCCATCTTTATTCCCATCTCTATTCTCAGTTGTTAGCTTGACCCCAAATTTACATGTAATCCCAAGCCTTGAACTGAGTACCTTAGCACTGGCCTGTTGCCATAACAAATCTTCAGTGGTTAGTAAATGGCAAGACGGCTTGGCTTTCTTGGAAAACCTTTTTCTTTTTCCTCTTTTAGAAAAGAGCCTCAGATGCAAAATGTCCAAGAGTCATAAACCTGGGTGAAAAACAGAAGGGTAATGCCAAAGCTGGAAAATCAACTTCTGAAAAGCAAAGGACAGAGGTCAAATGCAGGAATTTTGTTGCAGGGCTCCAAATAATTCATTCTCATAGCATTCACATCTTGCAAATTTTCCTTCCTCTTCTTTGCATTTCAGTGAGAAATATTATCTAATAAAACCAGCTGTAAGAGGCACAGATATATCAACCTCCATTCCCAAGGATGGTCAATTTCCATCCCCAAGGATACCAAGGCATCAGCAGAGTCATCTTCTGGTAAGAGTCCTCTTCCTGCTTCATAGCTGGTACCTTCTTGCTGTGTCGTCACATGGTGTAAGGGGCTGAAGTCTCTCTTGTGTAAGAGCACTAATATAAGGGCTTTTCCCTCATGACTTAAGTATCTTTCAAGGGCCCACCTCCTAATACCATCACCGGTGGGGGTTAGGATTTCACCATATAACTAGGGGTGGGGACATAAATATTCACTGGGATTGGGGGCAAGGAAAGAGAGAAGCTTTTATTTATTTTTTTGTCTAAAAATTTTGTCTTAGTTTTAAAAATATTCATTTTTAAATCAATAAATAAACAAACTGAATCCTGGCAATACCTCATGTGCTGGTTGCTAACACTTTTCTGATGTCCAAGATCTCCCCTAGACAAACGCAAGGTTCCCCTGTTGTTATTATTCAGTCACTAAGTTGTGTCCTACTCTTTACGACCCCATGGACGGGAGCACACCTGGCTTTCCCGTTCTTTGCTATCTCCCAGAGTTTGCTCAAACTCATGTCCATTGAATTGGTGATGCTCTCTAACCATCTCATTCTCTGCTGCTGTCTTCTGTTGCCTTCAATCTTTCCCAGCATCAGGGTCTTTTCCAGTGAGTTGGCTCTTCACATCAGGTGGCCAAAGTATTGGAGCTTCAGTTTCGGCATCAGTCCTTCCAATGAATATTCAGAGTTGATTTTCTTTGGGACTGACTGGTTTGATCTTGCAATCCAAAGGACTCTCAAGAGTCTTCTCTAGCACAATTTGAAAGCATCAGTTTTTCGGTGCTCAGCCTCTTTATGGAGGAGGGAATGGCAAATGACTGCAGTATTCTTGCCATGAGAATCCCAAGAACATGAACAGTATGAAAAGGTTCACCCAGCCAGTCCCAACTGGCCAGTCCTTCAAACTGAGCAAAACCTTCCATATAGAGATATATCAATATATATCAATATATCGGTATAGAGAAAACTCCATATCAGAATAGTTGTCAAAAGACAAAAATTCAAACTTCTGACCATCACTTTCCCAATGACTCACTCAGAAACAGTTGAAAAAAGGCTTGGTTGCCAGGCAACAAAGTGAGAATTTGGAATAAGCAGCCACCAGCTCCACCTGCTTCCTTGTAGCAGGGGCTAGTCTGGGTAGGGCCGGAAGCGGGGGCAGCACGGAGGTTGGTGGGCACAGGGGCCTCTCTCTCTTGCCTGTACCACTGTGGGGAAGAGATGAGGAGGCTGAGAATCCTGCCCCAGGATAGGATTCCAACTATATGATGTTTTGTAAAAGGCAAAACTATGGAGAATGTAAAAAGATCAGTGGTTGCTAAGGGTTGGGAGTGGGGATAGGGATAAAAAGGTGGAGCACAGAGGATTTTTAGGGCAGTGAGAATACTCTGAATGACCCTGTAATGGTGGATACATGTCCTTATACATTTGTACAAACCTCAGAAGCTATACCACCAGGAATGAATTTAAACTATGGACTGTGGGTGACTAGGATGTTTCAATGGAGGTTCATCTGTTGTAACAAATGTACCACTCTGGTGGGAGATATTGATAATGCAGGAGGCTTTGAAGGTATGGTGGAGGGGCAGGGGACATATAAAAATATCTCTGCACCTTTGTCTCAAAAAATAAACAAAAGTATTTTATGAAATAGCAAATAATGCTTCACATGTGCTTCCCAGGTGGCATAGCGTTAAAGTATCCGTCTCCCAATGCAGGAGATGCAAGAGACAAAGGTTCAATCCCTAGGTCGGGAAGATCTCCTGGAGTAGAAAATGGCAACCTACTCCAGTATTCTTGCCTGGAAAATTCCATGGGCAGAGGAGGCCAGTGGGTTACCGTCCATAGGTTTGCAAGAAGTCAGACACAACTGAACATGCACCTCTTTTGACCTTTTTGATGCTTGTTGGATGCTAACTAAAAGCAAATCCTGCCATAGACATTGCTACTGCATCCACTAGGAGGAAGAACAGTGCTGTGTGCTCAAGTGTCACCTGCTTCTGGCGGCCAGGGACACTTCACCCTCAGGGCTTGGCCAGCTTCCACTGGAATCTCACTCTAAAATACTTGGTTATGAAGGTGGGGGTGCTGTCCTTTTTTTTTAACTCCACATATTTTTATAACTTAGATTTTACAAGAATACTTTCCTGCATTGCTTCTTTAAAAATAAAATAAAATACTAGTCTCTCAATCCATCCCATCAGCACTGAAATATATACATTTCCATATGTGAAATAGATAGCTAATGGGAAGTTGCTGTATATATAACACAGGGAGCTCAACCTGGTTCTCTGTGACAACCTAGAGGGGTGGGATGGGGTGGGGGGTGGAAGGGACTGTTGAGAACGATGGGACATATGTATACTTATGACTGATTCAGATTGTTGCATGAAAGAAACTAACAACATTGTAAAGCAATTATCCTCCAATTAAAAACAAATTTTAAAAACTAAAATAAATAGCACTTTGCAGTATTATATTAGTTAAGCCTCTGACTTCAGTTATAAACTAGATGTCTGCTCAAGCCTTTCTGCTCTCTTAGACTTATTAACCTTGGCTTAAACCTTCCTTCTGAGGCTTGAAATAGGTCCATCCCTTCCCTACAATTGTCCTGCCTCCATCCCTCATTCTCCTCTTTGCCTGAGCCCCACCACCTCCCTATGCAATGTCTCAATGGAACACCACATCAGGATGTTCTCAGACCCCACTGTCTTCTCTGGTCTCATGATAAATCCAGGCATTTCACAAGCTTAGTAACTCTCTGGGTCACAATGGGAAGGCATAGCTGGGCTCTCCACTGTTTTTCAGCCCCTGAAGCAGCAGAGTCCACATTCTCTCACTGTCTGCCTTTCTCAGCTCTCTCAGGAACTCTGATGAATCCATTTCTTTCCATTTAAATAGAAACTAACTCCAGCTAGCTTAAACCAAAAGAAGTATGTCATGACGGTATTGGGGGTCTCAGGAAATTTAGACGGACTGTAAGAGGAACTGGGAAGTCTAGGGAGGACCATCTCTGTGTCTCCTCTCTGCTTATACATCCGCATTCTTTTCTCTCTACTGCCCATTTTCTTTGCTTCTCCATCACATGAGGGGATGTGGCTGCACCTTAGTAAACCAAGTGTCCAGCTACATAGAAAGACAAACTGGCTGCCTCAGAATCCCAATCCCAAATTCCTGGGAAAGAGGGTCAGTTAGTCCTTTGTCTTTCACCAGCCAGAAGAAAGAGGGTCTTATAGCAGCAGGTCATATGAAAGAGGAATTGTTCACAGCTAGGCACCCTTGGGTGTGTATGTATCACAGTCTTATAGAATAGACAAGTAATATTCTTTCTAGAATTTGAGATTTGATTATGTTTTCAAGAAAGCCATTTTTTCTATTTTTACTGAAGTGAAACAAAACACAGACTTTGAGATGAGATGCATTTTCTTTTGAGTCTTTGCTTAGTCATTTAATAACTGGACAATGTTGAGACAATCCCTTAACTTCTCTGGTCCTCAATGTCCTTGATTATAATGACATTCTGAGGATGATTGTGAGTGGGGAATGATACCACTTTTCGGAAGCACCCACTTCACTGTGGGTTCTCAGTAAAGGTTGATTCTCTTCTTTTAATTAGGCTCTTAATAGTGAGAGTAATCCTTGTATAATGTCATCTGTCCATGTCACTCCCTTGCTTAAAGGCTCTTTAAGGCTTCCCATACCCTCAGAATAAAGTCCTGTCTCCTCAAGATAATATAAAAAGCCCTGAAAGATCTTCAGTCCACACTATTCACTCCCCATCACACCTATGCCAGCTATACTTGCAGTTCCCAGCCCTCATCCTGCTCTCTCTCCTTCCTGGTTCCTCTTCCCACCAGACCCCAGCTGGGTCTGCCTATTATCTTCTCCTTCTTGGGGACTTTTTCTGGGAAAGTCTTCCTTGGCTATCACTTCCACCAACAAGACTATACTAAGAATCCCTCCCAAATGCTACTAATCAGGAACTTTCCTCAGCTTTCCTGGGAACCAGCCTGCCCAACTTAAAAAGTTCTAGCAAGTTTGCATTGGAAGATAGCCCAGTCCACTGCTAATTTCCAGAAGGTTCCACCACTCTCATCCCAACTGACAACAGAGCTGAAAATGACTCCCCAGGACTTCCACTCAGTAGTCTTAGCATTTACCCTGGTGGTTGTTGTTCAGTTACTCAATCATGTCAGACTCTTTGCAATCCCATGAACTGCAGCACCCTGGGCATTCCTGTCCTTCACCATCTCCCAGAGCCTGCTCAAGTTCATGTCCATTGAGTCAGTGATGCCATCCAATCATTTCATCCTATGTTGCCCCCTTCTTCTCCTGCTCTCAATCTTTCCCACCATCAGGGTTTTTTCCAATGAGTTGGCTCTTTGCATCAGGTGGCCAAAGTATTAGAGCTTCAGGTTCAACATCAGTCCTTTCAATGAATATTCAGGGTTGAATTCCTTTAGGATTGACTGGTTTGATCTCCTTATTATCCAAGGGACTGCCAAGGGTCTTATCCAGGACCACACTTCAAAAGTATCAATTCTTCCGTGTTCAGCCTCCTTTATGGTCCAACTCTCACATCTATACATGACCACTGGAAAAACCATAGCTTTGCCTATACTAACCTTTGTTGGCAAAGTGATGTCTCTGCTTTTTTTAACATGCCTACTAGGTTTATCGTAGCTTTTCTTCCAAGGAACAAGCATCTTTTAATTTGGAATAACCCTCAAATTACTGGAAACTTGAGTGAGTCACCCTCTCCCTCACTTCCCCAAATCTATCTCTCCATCCCCTTTACTGGATCTCAGAAAATATTGTTTAAAGAACATTCATCATCCCATTCATACTATAGCTTGTCCCTATTCTTCTCAAAGTCTGATGCTCAAACCATCACCTCCCTATTATGGATCCTACAAACCTACTCAGCTTTGTACTGAGTCACTCTGGTGAGCAATCTACCTATGTCCTATGGAGCTTCTGGTCAATCACACCTGCTCTGAGCCCTTATCATATGATCTGCTGTTGTGCCAAGTCCTGCCTCTCCCCATCTATGGACTTAACAAATGACTGAAGTTACACAACAAGCCAAGGGCCAAGACCAGAAGTCATTCCAAGATTTATGATCTCTATCTATCAAGGTTCAGCAATTCGTCTCTCCACAGTTCTCTGAACTGATAGCCTTCCATATGTTGATAATAGCAGTTTAAGTGAGACTAATGTTTGCTAAGGGTCTTCTCCATGTCAGTTTCTGAGCTAAGCAATATTTTCTCATTTAACTTTACAAGAAGGACTTTACAGATGAGGAAACTGAAATTTAGAGAGATTAAGAAATGTAATCAATAGCCCAATAGAATGGTGGGTTAGCTTAAACAGCAAAGCAAAGTCTTAGAGCACACCAAATATGGCAGCTTTGGGTTCCTGTATTTCTCCCCTATAATTAGGAGTTTCCTAATTTTAAGCCATTAGTATCCAAACTTGACTTCATTTTAACACAGGAGAGAGAGAATTCACATCAGTCAAACAAAGTGTGAGGGTCCAGAGAAACAGCCCAGCCCTCAGCTATTCATCTTCTCAAGTGTTCAGGTGCCTTCTTAGAAGAGATAGAGAAGACACAGAGCTTTTGCTTCACTCATCGACTCCTTTTGTTAACCTGAATGTGGTATAAGAACAGGTTTTGCAACCTTGAAAAGCTTCTATAGACATTTGCTATCTCTCTTATACAACAACTGCATCTCTGATTAACTTGATTATTCCCAGCCAATCTGATGTCTGGACTACAAAGTTTTGTAAACTCTTGCTTGTTTACTTAACACAATTCCAAAATTTCCCTATATTCCATTTTTGAAAGGCAATAGTTACTTATTGTTATAGCTAAACCATGAAATGAGAAACCTGCGTTGGTTGTGTTGCTTCCCATGTAAAGAAGAGCTCATAAACCTTGTGACCTTCTGATGACACTGACCAGCTTGACTGACAGGTAGAGAAGTTGTCAATCATATCACTCTCCTTGTAATCACTATAAGATGAAGGGATATCTGTCCACCAAACCTTTCACCCGCTTCTGGAACTCAGGGGGACAGGAGGCTGTTAGCCAACATGCTGGGCAAAGGCTTCCAATGGAAATTTCTGCTGGTTGAACATGAGCTTGTTCTGAAGCGGGATCAGACATCTGACTGCTCAATGTGTGGCTTCCCAGAAGATTCAGAAACATGCTTGATGTGGGTATGGGATGGGGACAGGGGAATTTTTGTGGTCTACAGGGCAGAGAAGTGCTCCAAACACAACATTAGGGTTTGGCAAAACCCAGGAACATCATGCCAAGACCTTTTCCCTTCACTTTTAACCCCATATGCATTTCAAAGGAAATTTAATCCTCATTTCAGGAGCAAGTACACATTAGTCATCAGTGTATAGTGATATTAGCAGTAAGGACTCATTCTAAAATGCCCCAATCTTTTTTTTTTTTCCTATCCAATTTCTACTTATCCCTCAGAATCCAATCTCTCCATATTAAGACTTCTCCATCGAATTTTCCCTGGAGGAGGACATGACAAACCACTCCAGTGCTCTTGCCTTGAGAATTCCATGGATGGGAGCCTGGCAGGCTGTAATCCATAGGGTTGCACAGAGTTGGACACAACTGAAGCAACTTAGCATGCATCAACTCTTCCATGGACCAGAGTAACCACTAGTCTATGACAATATAACACTCATTACTGAAAGGTGGCTCTTGACCATATACAGCCTTATGGCATCTTTTGAATTAGTTAACTATATGTATATGTGTATGTATGTTCACACTCATCTCATAACTTTTAATGCACTTAGTCAAAAACTGAGAACCTGCTACTGCCAGATCTATGCTTGCTGTTAGGGATGCAGTGGAGCATAAGCAAAGCGGATCTTGGCCCTTCCCCATCTTGCCATGGGGAATTGCATCAGTCAGAGTCCAGATAACAGAACACATTCACGATGATATTTAACTGAAAGGGATTTAGTGAAGGGAATGGAGTGCTTACAAAACTGTTGGGAGGATTGACAAGGAAGTCAAGGAACCATCACCGGACAATTTATCTCAACAGTATACAGTTTTAACTGTGATCTTGAAAACGGGGAGATGCTGTTACTCCTGACACTGCTGTCTCTTCACAACTGACTTGAAGCTGGAGATCAGATTTGGGATGCCATGTGTACCCACCATAACCAACTCTAACATCTGTATGGCCTTGCTCATCAGCAAGAGAAATTTACATGTGTTTTCTGAATTTTGGGAAGGAAGGAAGGAGGGGATGAGTATGGCCAAAGACTTCTGTGTTCTACACAGTACAACACAGCAGTCAGGCATGTGCTAAACACAGATGACTGAACTGCCTTCTCTTTCTTGCACCTGGTAGATATTTTTTATTTTTATTTTTTCATTTAAGGATAATTGCTTTACAGAATTTTTTTGTTTTATGTCAAACCTCAACATGAATGAGCCACAGGTATACATATATCCCCTCCCATTTGAACCTCCCTCCCATCTTCCTCCCCATCCCACCCCTCTAGGTTGATACAGAGCCCCTGTTTGAGTTTTCTGAGCCATACAGCAAATTCCCGTTGGCTATCTATTTTACATATGGTAATGTGAGTTTCCATATTACTCTTTCCATACATCTCACCCTCTCCTCCCCTCTCCCATGTCCATAAGTCTATTCTCCATGTCTGTTTCCCCATTGCTGCCCTGTAAATAAATTCTTCAGTACCATTTTTCTAGATTCCATATATATGCTTTAGAACACAACATATATCTTTCTCTTTCTGATTTACTTTACTCTGTATAATAGGTTCTAGGTTCATCCACTTCATCAGAACTGACTCAGGTGCTGAGTAATGGCTGAGTAATATTCCACTGTGTTTACATACCACTACTTCTTTATCCATTCATCTGTTGATGGATATCCAGGTTACTTCCATGTTCTAGCTATTGTAAATAGTGTTACAATGAATATTAGGATGTATGTGTGCTTTTCAATTTTGGTTTCTCAGGGTATATGCCTAGGAGTGGGATTGCTGGGTCATATGGTGGTTTTATTCTTAGTTTTTAAAGGAATCTCCATACCATCTTTCATAGTAGCTGTATCAATTTACATTTTCACCAACAGAGTAAGAGCATTCTCTTTTCTCCACACCCTCTCCAGCATTTATTGTTTGTAGACTTTTTGATGATGGCCATTCTGACTGGTGTGAGGTGATATGTCACTATAGTTTTGATTTGCATTTCCCTAATAATGACCTATGTTGAGCATCTTTTCATGTGTTTGTTAGCCATATGTATGTCTACTTTGGAAAAGGTGTCTGTTTAGGTCTTTTTCCCACTTTTTTAAAAATTAATTTATTTATTTTTCTCTTTACATTATCATGTTGGTTTTGCCATACATTGACATGAGTCTGCCACCACTTTTTGATTGGGTTTTTTGTTTTTCTGGTATTGAGTTGTATGAGCTGCTTATACATTTTGGAAATCAAATCGTTTGTCAGTTATTTCATTTGCTATTATTTCCTCCCATTATGAGGATTGTCTTTTCATATTGCTTATAGTTTTCTTTGCTGTTCAAAAGTTTTTAAGTTTAATCAGGTCCCACTTGTTTACTTTGGTTTTTATTTCCGTTACTCTAGGAGGTGGGTCATAGAGGATCTTGCTTTGATTTGTGTCATCAAGCGTTCTGCCTGTGTTTGCCCATAAGAGTTTTATGGTCTCTGGTCTTACATTTAGGCCTTTAATCTATTTTGAGTCTATCTTTGTGTATAGTGTTAGGAAGTGTTCTAATTTCATTCTTTTACATATAGCTATCTAGTTTTCTCAGCACCATTTATTGAAGAGGCTGTCTTTGCCCCATTGTATATTCTTGCCTCCTTTGTCAAAAATAAAGTACCCATAAGTGCATGGGTTTATTTCTGGGCTTTATATCTTGTTCCATTGGTTTATGTTTCTGTTTTTGTGCCAGTACCATACTGTCTTGATGACTCTAGCTTTGTAGTATAATCTGAAGTCCAAAAGGTTGATTCCTCCAGCTCCATTCTTCTTTCTCAAGATTGCTTTGCTATTTGGGGTCTTTTGTGTTTCCATATGAATTGTGAATTTTTTTGTTCTAGTTCTGTGAAAAATGCCATTGGTAATTTGATAAGGATCACATTAAATCTGTACATTGTGTTTGGTAGTATAGTTGTTTCCACAATATTAATTCTTCCAACCCAGGAACATGGAATATCTGTCCGTCTGTTAATGTCATCTTTGATGTCTTTCATTAGTGTCTTATAGTTTTTTGTGTACAGTTCTTTTGTCTCCTTAGGTAAGTTTATTCCTAGATATTTAATTCTTTTTGTTGCAATGGTGAATGGGATTGATTCCTTAATTTCTCTTTCTGATTTTTCATTGTTAGTATATAGAAATGCAAGTGATTTCTGTGTATTGATTTTGTATCCTGCAACTTTGCTAAATTCACTGATTAGCTAGTAACTTGCTGATACTATCTTTAGGGTTTTCCATGTACAGTATCATGTCATCTGCAAACAGTGAGGGCCTAACTTCTTTTCTGATCTAGATTCCTTTTATTTCTTTTTCTTCTCTGATTGCTTTAGCTAGGACTTCCAGAACTATGTTGAATAATAGTGGTGAAAATGGACACCCTTGTCTTGATCCTGATATTAGGGGGAATGCTTTCAGGTTTTTACCATTGAGAATGATATTTTTGTAGACTTATCATATATGGCCTTTACTATGTAGAGATAGGTTCCTTCTATGCCCATTTTTTGAAGAGTTTTAATCATAAATGGATGCTAAATTTTGTCAACGGATTTTTCTGCATCTATTGAGATTATCATATGGTTTTTATCTTTCAATTTGTTAATATGGTATATTGCATTTATTGATTTGTGTATATTGAAGAATCCTTGCATCGCTGGAATAAACCTAACTTGACCATGGTGTATGAGCTTTTTGACATGTTGCTAAATTCTGTTTGCTAAAATTTTGTTGAGGATTTTTACATCTATGTTCATCAATGATATTGGCCTGTAGTTTTCTGTTTTTGTTGTTGTCTTTGTCTGGTTTTTGTATCAGGGTGATGGTGACCTCATAGAATAAGTTTGGAAGTGTTCCTTCCTCTGCAATTTTTTGAAAGAGTTTTAGAAGGCTAGGCATTAGCTCTTCTCTAAACATTTGATAGAATTCTCCTGTGATACTATCTAGTCTTGGGCTTTTATTTTTTGGGAGACTTTGATCACAGCTTCAACTTCAGTGCTTGTAATTGGGTTGTTCATAATTTCTATTTCTTCCTGGTTCAGTCTTGGAAGATTGAACTTTTCTGAGAATCTGTCCATTCCTTCCAGGTTATTCATTTTATTTCAATATAGTTGTTCATAATAGTCTCTTATAATCGTTTGTATTTCTGCCTTATCTGTTATAACCTCTCCTTTTTCATTTCTAATTTTGCTGATTTGATTCTTCTCTCTTTTTTTCTTGATGAGTCTGGCTAAAGGTTTGTTAATTTTGTTTATATTCTCAAAGAACCAGCTTTTAGTTTTATTAATCTTTACTATTGTTTCTTTCACTTCTTTTTCATTTATCGCTGCTCAGATCTCTATTTTATCTTTCATTTCTTTCCTTCTACTAACTTTTTTTATACTTCTTTTTCCAGTTGTTTTAGGTGTAAAGTTAGGTGTTTCAGGTGTAAAATAGATGTAAACAGCTATTCAATGTTTTTTCTTGAGGATTGTATTGCTATAAACTTCCCTCTTAGAACTGCCTTTGCTGCATCCCATAGATTTTGAGTTGTCATGTTTTCATTGTCTTTTGTTTCTACAAATATTTTTATCTCCCTTTTCATTTCTTCAGTAACCTGTTGGTTATTTAGAAACGTGTTGTTTAATCTCCATGTGTTTGTATTTCTTACAGTTTTTTTCTTGTAAAAATATCTAGTCTCATAGTGTTGTGGTCAAAGAAGATGCCTGATATGATTTCAATTTTCTTAAATTTACTGAGATTTGATTTGTGACCCAAGATGTGGTCTATCCTGAGGAATGTTCCATGTGCACTTGAGAAGAGGGTATATTCTTCTGAATTTGGATGCAATGTCCTAAAGATGTGAATGAGATTTATCTCATCTAATGTATTATTTAAGACCTGTGTTTCTTTACTAATTTTCTATTTTGATGATCTGTCCATTGGTGTGAGTGGGGTTTTAAAGTCTCATACTATTATTGTGTTTCTGTCAATTTCTCCTTTTATGTATATTATGGTGACTGCAGCCATGAAATAAAAAGATGCTTACTCCTTGGAAGAAAAGTTATGACCAACCTAGACAGCATATTAGAAAGCAGAGACATTACTTTGCCAACAAAAGTCTGTCTAGTCAAGGCTATGGTTTTTCCAGTAGTCATATATGGATGTGAGAGTTGGACTATAAAGAAAGCTGAGCACCAAAGATCTGATGCTTTTGAACTGTGGTGTTGGAAAAGACTCTTGAGAGTCCCTTAGACTGCAAGGAGATCCAACCAGTTCATCCTAAAGGAAATCCGTCCTGAATGTTCATTGGAAAGACTGATGTTGAAGCTGAAACTCCAATACTTTGGCCACCTGATGCAAAGAGCTGACTCGTTTGAAAAGACCCTGATGCTGGGAAAGATTGAAGGCAGGAAGAGAAGGGGATGACAGAGGATGAGATGGTTGGATGCCATCACCAACTCAATGGGCATGAGTTTGATTAAACTCTGGGAGTTGGTGATTGACAGGGAAGCCTGGCGTGCTGCAGTCCATAGGGTTGCAAAAAGCCGGACATGACTGAATGACTGAACTGAACTGAACTGAGTGTTTGTCTTATGTATTGAGGTGCTCCTATGTTGGGTGCATGAAGTGAAGTGAAAGTCACTCCGTTGTGTCTGACTCTTTGCAAGTCCATGGACTATATGGTCCATGGAATTCTCCAGGCCAGGATACTAGAGTGGGTAGACATTCCCTTCTCCAGGGGATCTTCCCAACCCAGGGATCAAACCTGGGTATCCCACATTGCAGTCAGATTCTTTACCAGCTGAGCCACAAGGGATGCTTATGTTGGGTGCATAGATATTTACAATTGTTATGTCTTTGTCTTGGATTGATCCCTTGATCATTATGTAGTGCCCTTCCTTATCTCTTGTAATATTTTTTATTTTAAAATCTATTTTGGCTGATATGAGGATTGCTACTACAGCTTTCTTTTGCTTCCCATTTGCATGGAATATATATTTCCATCCTCTCACTTTCAGTCTACATATGTCTTTAGGTCTAAAGTGGGTTTCTTATAGACAGCATATATATGGGTCTTGTTTTTGTATCCATTCAGCCAGTCTGTGTCTTTTGGTTGGAGCATTTAATCCATTTATATTTAAGGTAATTATTAATATATATGTTCCTGTTGCCATTTTCTTAATTGTTTGGGGTTGATTTTGTAGATCTTTTTTCTTCTCTTGTATTTATTGACTATAAAAGTCCCTTTAACATTTATTGTAAAGCTGGTTTGTTGGTACTGAATTCTCTTAACTTTTGGTTGTATGAAAAGCTTTTTCTTTCTTCATCAATTTTGAATGAGATCCTTACCTGCTACAGTAATCTTGGTCATAGATTTTTCCCTTTTAGTACTTTAAATATATCTTGCCATTCCCTTCTGGCCTGCAGAGTTTCTGCTGAAAGATTAGCTGTTAAGTGAATGAAGTTTCCCCTTGTATGTTACTTTTTGCTTCTCCTTTGCTGCTTTTAATAGTCTTTCTTTGTGTTTACTCTTTGTTAGTTTGATTAGTATGAGTCTTGGTGTGTTTCTCCTTGGGTTTATCCTGTATGCGACTCTTTGTGTCTCTTGGACTTGATTGACTATTTCCTTTTCCATGTTGGGGAAATATTCAACTATAATCTCTTCAAAAATGTTCTTATACCCTTTCTTTCTCTCTTCTTCTGGGACACCTATAATTCAAATACTGGTGCATTTGATATTGTCCCAGAGGTCTCTGAGACTATCCTTAGTTCTTTTCATTCTTTTTACTTCATTCTTCTCTTCAGAAGTTATATCCACCATTTTATCTTTAAACTCACTGATTCATTCTTCTGCTTCAGATATTCTGCTATTGATTCCTTCTAGAGTATTTTTAATTTCAGTAATTGTGTTTTTTTGTCTCTATATGTTTATTTGTTAATTCTTCTAGGTCTTTGTTAATTGATTCTTACATTTTCTCCATTTTGTTTTCAAGGTTTTTGATCATCTTTACTATCATTATTCTGAATTCTTTTTCAGGTAGTTTGCCTATATCCTCTTCACTTATTTGGACTTCTATGTTTCTAGTTTATTTTTTTACTTCTACTTTTTTAAACTTAATGTCTTTGAGGTCTCCTTTTCCCAGGCTTCATGGTTGAATTTTTTCTTCCTTTTGGTTTCTGCCTTCCTAAGATTGGTCCAGTGGTTTGTTTAAGCTTCATATAGGGTGAGATTTGTGCTGAGTTTTTGTTTGTTTGTTTGTTTGTTTGTTTTTCCTCTGATGGGCAAGGCTGAGTGAGGTGGTAATCACGTCTGCTGATGACTGGCTTTGTATTTTTGTTTTGTTTGTTGTTTAGATAAGGTGTCCTGCACAGGGTGCTACTGGTGGTTGGGTGATGATAGGTCTTGTATTCAAGAGGTTTCCTTTGTATGAGTTCTCACTATTTGATACTCCTTCTTAAGGTAAGTTCTTTGATAGTCTAGGGTCTTGGAGTTAGTGCTCCCACTCCAAAGGCTCAGGGCTTGATCTCTAGTCAAGAACAAAGATTCCACAAGTGGTTTGTTATGACTTTAAGTGAGATTAAAACAAATATCCCAAAATGAGAAACCAAAGATGAACTCCAGATAAATGGCAGTTATAAAATCAGGCAAATAATAATTAAAATAATGGAATATATACATATACATATACACTCATAAGCAAAGTTAAAATGAGCCAACAAAAATAAATTACAGTAGATTGACCCAGCAAACAAAGGAAATCAAAAATCATATTTAACAGTTAAGTACAAAACTAACTAAAGCACAAACTGGAAAACAAAACTAAAGCAAGGTGCCAAGTGGGGAATAAAGCAATCAAAACAAAACTAACAAATATATTGAAAGGAAAGGAAAGACAAAAAGAAAGAAAGACTAGATATGCAAAGTTAAATAGAGGTAGATGAAGATTTATATACATTAAAGATCTACTGGAAGGGAAAAAGAACAGTAGGAAAGACAAAGGAATAAATATAGAAAAAATAAAATTTTAATTTTTTAAAATTAAAGCTATAAAAAAAAGAAAAGAAAAATATGGAAAACTCCACAGAACTGCAAAAGCCCAACGTAGAGGCAGAGGTTTATAGCAACAGTAAAAAGTGTGATTGAATACACACACACACACACATACACACACATATACACCCATAAGCAAAATAAAAACAGTCCAACAAAAATAAAGTACAATGAATTGACCCAGAGAACAAAGGAAACCAAACATTTTATCTACCAGTTAACATAGAGGGGATTCCCCTGGCTGGGGTCCTACTCTGTAGTTCAGTGCATCAGGCATGTGATGGGCCAGCCTCTCTATTGTTCACCTGCCAATGCTGGCCTGTGGAGAGAGGCTATGGTGTCGGCTCCACCCACTACGCGTGACTCAGCAGTATCGCCTTGCTTCCATGGCTGCCCGGCTTTCCTCCACAGGCATTTCCCACCACAGTCTCCTTTCTCACATCCTCTCGATTTGTCTCTCCACAGTCAACAGCAGCCCTCGTCTTGGGATTGTGCCACAATCCCTAAATTTCAGCTCCCAACTGCAGTGCCTTCCAGGGAACCTGCGTCCCTGTCCCGGGTATATATGGCTGTGGCAAGGACTATCTGATTCTCATTCCATTTAGGCTGCCACGGATGACCTGTTTCACTCTCAGCCTTAAATGTTTCTCCTTTGACCCAGACAATTGCTGCGATGTGGGGATCAGAACCCTGCTTCGGTTCTCTCACCCACCGTGGACAGGTCCAGTCCTACCAACACTCCTGTTTCTCCCCCTAGTTCCTTCATCTTACCAAGTTTTGCATGGTTCTATATATTCTTTCTACTAGTCAGGTACTCCTGTCTGCTCTCAGCTGGTGTTCTGCATGCACGTCTGTGTCTGAAGGTGTATTCCTGATGTATCCATGGAGAGAGATGTACTCCACATCCACCTACTCCTCCACCATCTTGTTCTCTCACATGGTAAATTTTTAAGTCAAGTAACAGTTTACATTTGACATTTCTCTTTTGGGCTGGATTGGTCTTCCTCTCCCTTACCTTTTTTTACTTAAGCTAAAAAAATCTCTATTCATCTTTGAAAATATAGCTCAAACATGACCTGTTCCTTGAAATCTTTCTTCCTCTTGCAAACATAAGAACTGGCCACTCTCTCCTTAGGTTCCCCTTGCAAGCAAGCATAGATTCTCATCATGAAGACTACTCTACTTCTTTGCACTCATACCACCTGTCTCTCTACTTGACTGTAAAGTGTTTAAAGCAATTCTGTGTCATGTGGTAGTGACAGAATTAATGATTGCTGAATGAATGGGCAAAGCTGGGGTTTTTACCACAGACACAAAACATAGGTGGGGATTCCAGTAGTACCTATTACTCAATCTAGTCAAAGAAGAACTAAATAAGTGAGTCTTCCTGTTTTTTTCTAGGCTGAAATTTTGGACAGTTTTTGTATATCTTAGCACTGGAACGTGCATACCATGTGCTAAGTCACTTTTGTCATATCTAACTCTGTGCAACCCTATAGACTATAGGCCACCAGGCTCCTCTGTCCACGGGATTCTGCAGGCAAGAATATTGGAGTGGGTTATCTTGCCCTCCTCCAGGGGATCTTCCCACCCAAGGATTGAATCCATGTCTCTTACATCTCCTGCATCTGCAAGCAGGTGAGTTCTTTACCACTAGTGCCACCTGGGAAGCCCTGGTGGTACAGCGCTTGGGGAAATTGCAAGCTACTATAGCAAAGAATTGAATAAGGGTAGCTTGGGCAAGGAATCAGTTCAGTTCCGTTGCTCAGTTGTGTCTGACTCTTTGCAACTCCAATGACTGCAGCACGCCAGGCCTCTCTGTCCATCACCAACTCCCAGATTCTACTCAAACTCATGTCCACTGTATCGGTGATGCCATCTAACCATCTGGTCCTCTGTTGTCCCCTTCTCCTCCCGCCTTCAATCTTTCCCAGGATCAGGGTTTTTTTCAAATGAGTCAGCTCTTCTCATCAGGTGGTCAAAGTACTGGAGTTTCAGCTTCAACATTAGTCCTTCCAATGAACTTTAGGATGGACTGGTTGAATCTCCTTGCAGTCCAAGGGACTCTCAAGAGTCTTTTCCAACATCACAGTTCAAAAGCATCAGTTCTTCAGTGCTCAGGTTTCTTTATAGTCCAACTCTCACATTCATACATGACTACTGAAAAAACCATAGCCTTGACTAAACAGACCTTTGTTGGCAAAGTAATGTCTCTGCTTTTTAATATGCTGTCTAGGTTGGTCATAACTTTCCTTCCAAGGAGTACAGTTCAGTTCAGTTACTCAGTCTTGTCTGACTCTTTGTGACCCCATGAATTGCAGCACACCAGGCCTCCCTGTCCATCACCAACTCCCGGAGTCTACCCAAACCCACGTCCATCGAGTCAGTGATGCCATCCAGCCATCTCATCCTCTGTCGTCCCCTTCTCCTCCTGCCCCCAATCCTTCCCAGCATCAAGGTCTTTTCCAGTGAGTCAACTCTTTGCATGAGGTGGCCCAAGTATTGGAGTTTTAGCTTCAACATCAGTCCTTCCAATGAACACCGAGGACTGATCTCCTTTAGGATGGACTGGTTGGATCTTCTTTCAGTCCAAGGGACTATCAAGAGTCTTCTCCAACACCACAGTTTAAAAGCATCAATTCTTTGGTGATCAGCTTTCTTCACCATCCAACTCTCACATTCATACATGACTACTGGAAAAACCATAGTCTTGACTAGACGGACCTTTGTTGGCAAAGTAATATCTCTGCTTTTCAATATGCTATCTAGGTTGGTCATAACATTCCTTCAAAGAAATAAGCGTCTTTTAATTTCATGGCTGCAATCACCATCTGCAGTGATTTTGGAGCCTAAAAAAAATAAAGTCTGACACTGTTTCCACTGTTTCCCCATCTATTTCCCAGGAAGTGATGGGACTAGATGCCATGATCTTAGTTTTCTGAATGTTGAGCTTTAAGCCAATTTTTTCACTCTCCTTTCACTGTCTTTTACTTTCATCAAGAGGCTTTTTAGTTCCTCTTCACTTTATACCATAAGGGTGGTGTCATCTGTATATGTGAGGTTATTGATATTTCTCTTGGCTATCTTGATTCCAGCTTGTGCTTCTTCCAGCCCAGTGTTTCTCATGATGTACTCTGCATATAAGTTAAATGGGCAGGGTGACAATATACAGCCTTGACATCCTCCTTTGCCTATTTGGAACCAGTCTGTTGTTCCATGTCCAGTTCTAACTGTTGCTTCCTGACCTGTATACAGGTTTCTCAAGAGACAGGTCAGAGGGTCTGGTATTCCCATCTCTTTCAGGATTTTCCACAACTAATAGTGATCCACACAGTCAAAGTCTTTGGCATAGTCAATGAAGCAGAAATAGATGTTTTTCTGGAACTCTCTTGCTTTCTTGATGATCCAATGGATGTTGGCAGTTTGATCTCTGGTTCCTCTGCCTTTTCTAAAACCAGCTTGAACATCTGGAAGTTCACAGTTCACGTACTGTTGAAGCCTGGCTTGGACAATTTTGAGAATTACTTCACTTGCGTGTGAGGTGAGTGCAATTGTGCAGTAGTTTGAGCATTCTTTGACATTGCCCTCTTAGGGTTTGGAATAAAAACTAACCTTTTCCAGTCCTGTGGCCACTGCTGAGTTTTCCATATTTGCTGGCATACTGAGTGCAGCACTTTCACAGCATCATCTTTTAGGATTTGAAATAGCTCAACTGGAATTCCATCACCTCCACTAGCTTTGTTTGTAGTGATGCTTTCTAAGGCCCACTTGACTTCACATTCCAAAATATCTGGCTCTAGGTGAGTGATCACATCATCGTGATTATCCAGGTCATGAAGATTTTTTTGGTACAGTTCTTTTGTGTATTCTTGCCACCTCTTCTTAATATCTTCTGCTTCTGCTAGGTCCATACCATTTCCGTCCTTTACTGAGCCCATCTTTGCATTAAATATTCCCTTAGTATCTCTAATTTTCTTGAAGACATCTCTACTCTTTCCCATTCAGTTGTTATCCTCTCTTTCTTTGCATTGAACACTGAAGAAGGCTTTCTTATCTCACCTTGCTGTTCTTTGGAACTCTGCATTCAAATGGGTATATCTTTCCTTTTCTCCTTTGCTTTTTGCTTCTCTTCTTTTCACAGCTATTTGTAAGGCCTCCTCAGACAGCCATTTTGCTTTTATGCATTTCTTTTTCTTGGGGATGGTCTTGTTCCCTGTCTCCTGTACAATGTAACAAACCTCCATCCATAGTTCATCAGGCACTCTATCAGATCTATTCTCTTTTATCAACACTGAAATCAGATTTATTATATTCTTTGCAGCCAAAGATGAAGAAGCTCTATACAGTCAGCAAAAACACGATCGGGAGCTGACTGTGGTTCAGATCATGAACTCCTTATTGCCAAATTCAGACTTGAATTGAAGAAAGTAGGGAAAACCACTAGACCATTCAGGTATGACCTAAATCAAATCCCTTATGATTATACAGTGGAAGTGAGAACCAGATTAAAGAGCAAGGAATAGGAAGCAGAAAAAATTTAGCATTGGTTAGGACTCATTTAGTTGCAACTAAATGAGTTGAACTAACAGAAACTAGTTTACAGAAACTCAACTCAAATGAGATAAAGAATAAGGTAAATGTTCTGATCAGCATAACAGACAGGACAGGACGCTGGCTTCAGGCATAGCTGGATCCAGTCTACACTTCATATTAGCTGGAATCTGTCATTCTGGCCCACTTTTCCTCTGTGGCCTATGGATTTCTCACAGTGCCTCTTTCCATATGAAAGCAAAGGTGATCACCACTGCTCCCAACTTAGACTCTACACAGCCAGTACCTCAGTGAAAATGGAGTCTCTTTCCTGATACTTCTCCCAAATCTTTCTGCTCAGGATTGACTCTGTTGTGGCCCAGTCTGGGTCCCAACTATCCCCACACAAAGCCAGGAGGATAGAAGATCAGGCCAGGGTGCTGTGCCTACCTTGAAACCTCTCAACCTCATGGTCAAATCAATCCCATCAACACATGGGGTGAGTGTGGCAGGGGGTGGCTCTCAAAGGAAAATTGAGGTGGTGTTTTGAAACAGACAAATGGAGATAGTGGGCAGGGAAAACAGCACATTTCCTGCAGTGGATATCTAGGACTCTGCTGCACTCCAAAGCTATACTCTTCATTTTGAAAGAGACTTTGAGCTATTCTGGGGCTCAAGAGCAACAGCCAAACTGGAGACATTCTGGGGTGCTTCCCTGATGGGCTGCCCAAGGAGACTGGTACAAAACAGAGAGACTTTTTACATCATTTCCAAGTTTTAGTTGAGACTAGGGGGGAGAAGGGGAAAAGCCATCAGTGTGGAGTCTTGAGTAATAAAACAGAGAGTAAGAAGGAAGAGGAAAAATGCTTGAGATGTAAATGTAATGAACAACTGAAAATAATTGAAAAGGAAGTGGCTTCCTCTCGTGTGTCAGTCCAGCCTCAGGAAGAACAAGAGAAGTACCTTTTCTGGAGCCTCAGCTGCTCTGCTGCCTTTCCAGCCGCCTCCTTGGAAAGAATGAGGCTTTAACAACCAGCGTGGTATCGGCGCTGGCTTCCACCCAAGCCTGAACAGTGCCCCCATTGAGGGACCCCGGGGCCAGCCCTAGATGCCTCTCCTTTCTCCTGCACCCCCTCAATGGGCCATTTGTGGGGCTAACAAGGACCGGGAGACACACTGCCCATCTTCTGTGAGCCCCCAGCAGCTGCAGGATTCCTCTACAGGACCCCTGCACATCTCCGCTAAGAGACCAGCAGGATGGATGCTGGGTTCAGAAAAAGGTCCCTAGGAGCCTCCTAGATGGAAGAGAAAAATACTCCTCAGTTCTCCTCTCCCTTCCAGGCCTTTCTCCCATCTCCTGGCATGGTGTCTCTTCACCCTGCAAATATTTGGTATACCACCTTCTTTCAGGGTAGACACCCTTCCTATTCCACTTTCCTTGCTGCTGGGAGAGAGAAGAGAGACAAGGAATGAGCTGAGAGTTTATGATTGAAGCTATGTTCAAATAATCCATCTTTATAGCCCTCTTCCAAGGCAAGATAAAGATGACCTAGAGTGAAAAGGTGGCTAAAAATTTTCTGTCAAACACCAAGATCACAGCTACTGTTTGTACTGATCTTGTTGACCCCATAACAAGGCAAAGGAATGGTAGAGAGCAATCTATTTCTCCAGCACCGTTAGGCAATGACTGCTGTTGTCCTGAGGAGACAGACCAACATACTCGCCAGAGTAGGCAGATGAGGATGCATTGTCTGCAATTTCCTACCTCCATGGACTATAAGGATGTGATTTTATATTTTCATTTAGGAGGTAAAAGTTGACCTCTGCCTAGATGTCTCCCACTGGGAGCTTATTTGTGCATGTAAAAATCTCCCATTCTTGTAACATTGCCTTTTTTTGTAGATTAAAGCAAGTGTCCATCCGTCCTAAGTTGCTTCCTGTCATGTCTGACTCTTTGTGACCCTCAGGACGGTAGCCCAGCAGGCTCCTCTGTCCATGGGATTCTCCAGGCAAGAATACTAGAGTGGGTTGCCATTTTCTTCTCCAGGAGATCTTCCCAACCCAGGGATAAAACCTGCATCTCTTATATCTCCTGCACTGGCAAGCAGGTTCTTTACCATTAGCACCACCTGGGAAGCCAAAAAGCAACTGTGGTTGGGATGTAAAGAAGCGCTCCACACTATTTGGTAGAAATTTATAGAAGTATCAATTTCTCAAGACCTCAAGTCTTATAAGTCATCAGTATTGTGGTGGGATGCAGGTGATCCTGTCATTCCCAAAGTAACAGCTGGGGTAAAGAGGAGATGGGACAGCTCCAGAGACAAACTCTGCCTACTTAGTAATGGACCGACTCTGACAGGCAACCCAGTGCATCCTCACACTTCAATCTCCCCACAACCTCCTTGCCGGAAGGTTGATCTCTGGCCTCCTTCTGCAGGACCAGGGGACTTCCCTCCTTCCATGCCAGGGCATTTCACTTTTGAACAAATCTTATTCATCAGAGAATTTTCCTTTATTTTAATGCCCAAAAGTTTTCCCTTGCAATCCTCAGACATTGACTCCAGTCTTAGCCCAGTGCCAGACTGTCGAATTCCAGAAAACCCTCACCCTTTCTGATAAATATTTCCAGACAGCAATCATTCAGGACTCCTCCCGAGATTTTCCTCTTTGGGCTAAATCATTGCTACTGAAATTCCTGCAACAGTTTCCCTCAGGAAAGAGTCACTTGATTTTTGTCCTGGACCCTTTTAAAGACACAGAATTCAGGCGTGGTTTGGCCAGGGTTAAAATAAAGGCCCACCTTTGATAGGAGAATTCAAACTCCATGAATGCACTCTGACAGTTGATGCTTGTCATGTGATACTGCAAGTTTCCACTGACCTTCCTGGGTATAAAACTCATGAGACTTTTCCCATGGACATCTGTTAAGCCAGTCATCTCCAGTCAATTGAATGATTTTTAACCTAAGATCTGGGATTCCCTGATGACTCAGATGGTAACGAATCCACCTGCAATGCAAGAGACCCTGGTTCAATCCCTGGGTTGTGAAGATCCCCTGAAGGAGGCCATGGCAATGTACTCCAGGATTTTTGCCTGGAGAATCCCCATGTACAGAAAAGCCTGGAAGGCTGCCGTCCATGGGATGGCAAAGATTTGAACACAACTGAGCTACTAAGCACAAACAAGAGCAAAACCTAAGATCTAATGTTCATTTCTTATAAAATTTTATTCTTTTTGTCTCAGTCCATCAATCTAACATGTGGACTTCTTTTAGGAATTTTGATTCAGATTGTAGAATTTATGTAAGAGTAGTAGAATTTATCCTCAAATTTATGTAATCTACATACATTCAAATTGGTGTCCTCTATTTGCAATCAAATTATCAAGTAAAGAGAAGGCAACACTGACAAGCTCAGGTGAATAGTTCTGAACTCAATGTTAGAGACCTTCCAATGTTGTGTTAATACAAGAAAAATAGATTTCAGGATGCTGAGAACTCAATCCTGCTTTCCAGCCCAGAGACACCTCACATAAAAGAATACTGTACTGTTAGACAGAAGGAAGTATTTTTATGTTTTTCTTTAGTTGATTTTGGATAGGAGTGGTCAGTACTGGTTTCATACTATGCAAACATAAGATTCTAGGGATGTAGCAAAAGCAATGGCCCTTTAACCTAGCTTAGGCATTAAGTAATGGGTCTCTGAGCTTTAAAGATTATGTTTTATTAAAACAGCCTTCTTGCCAAAATCCAATATGCTTCTTTCTAAGACAGATTCCCAACCCAAAGCTTATCCAATCGATATGACAATAAAAGGCTCATCAAAACATTATGCCTGTATTTTCCCGGAATTCTCCAAACCTTTCCCTAAGAGGTGCTATGTTTTCATTTCCCAAGGAAAAAGAGAACCACTCTATAAATTATTTTCAGAAACTATTATGAATTCCACATCCAAGTTCTTGCAAATCATATTTGAATGTTCAGTTAAGGCATTTCTCAGGGTGGAAGACTCCCAGGCTGAAGGCAGAAACCCCTTCTGGCAAAGTCTTGTTAAAAATGTCTCAATCAGATGCTTTTTCTAAGCCATTCCCAAGCTTCACGTCAAACAGAGGCTGAGTGTGAGTTGAAAGATGGACTGGATAATAGCATGAGAATAAATAAGTCACTTATTTCAGGTTTCTAATGGAAAAGAATTTTCATTGAAAAATAAATGCACAGATAATTGCAGGTTTTGAACAGGTCTAGTCATGGGGTGAACACCCAAAGGGAAACAAACCCAAGTAATTTTGTTATTTTGGGAGGTCAAGTCCATTGGAATATTAATCCCTTTCCTATACACACCTATTACAAATAATAAGTTGGATCATAGCTTACCTTGCCACATTTCAGTTTTATAAAGGGACGTTTACTTCTCTACACAGAACTTGCCTTTTTCCCTTTCCAAACCCTGTTCAATTTATCAATTGATACTGATACTCTTATTGATACTGATACTGATACTATTCTCAATCATTTTGTAGCAACTCTTCTGATAAAATATTACTGTCCTCATCTAGTTCTAATACCCTGTGTCTTCCCAAACAATGTCACCAAATCCATTCCTCACACTATCTCCTCATCCATCCCCTCCTTTGTTTCCCTATTATTTTCTACTGGGCTTCCCTGACGCAGAATTCACCTGCAAAGACACGGAGACACAAGTTTGATCCCTGGGTCAGGAAGATCCCCAGAGAAGGGCATGTCAACCCACTCCAGTATTCTTGCCTGGAGAATCCCATGGACAGGGGAGCCTGACAGGCTACAGTCCAAAGGGTCGCAAAGAGTCAGACAGGACTAAACAACTAAGTGCATCCTATTGGAATGACATATAGCGAGTCCATCAGGCTTTGGGGTTGCTGTTTCTTTTGATATCCAGATATAATTCTTAGAACTGCGGAAGGGCCAGCCCAATATTTCAGAAAATCAGCCACAAGATGCTTCCCCTGGGGGAGAGCTAGTCAACTCTCTTCTCAAACCCCTGGTCCAGGATCCTCCCAATCAGCCCTGACCCTCTTGTCCACTCTTTACAACCTTTATCTTTTGTACACACGCTGTTCTTGCCTCTTCTATCAGTCACTGTCAACATAGGTCCATGTTGCATGGAATAATGCTGAAGGTGGGAAAATGTGGAAAGGAATTATAGAGTACATCATAAAATCTAACTTGGGCATCACTGCTGCTAATGTCCATTCATAAGGAATCCTTACCTGGCCAAGTTCCTGGGCCTACCCTCAGTATGGAGTCCCAGGTACCACTTCTTTCTTCCCACCAAAAGAAAACTCAGTCTTCCTCAATATTATGAAAAATAAAACAACCCACCAAAACTCTACAGTAATTCCGCCATCTTGAAGTACAGGTATGTCTGTACTCAGGTTTTTTAGTATCAATTTTTCTTAACTTAATAAAAAATTTTAATGACATAAAAATGCAAAAAAATGATATAAAATGCAAAATTACTGAAGCATTATTTATTAAAAGTCACAGTATGTCTATATGATGTAATAGCATTCAGTTCCTTAAGGTTATTGTGCTCCCTGTAAAAGGAGCAGCCTCTGATCGGATATTTGCAGCACCCTTCAATTGTGGGAAAACTGCTTATTATGTAATGATAGAGAAAACTAGGATCCAATATGGTATACAGAGTGTGATTTCAACTCTGTAAAACATCTGGAAGAAAGCATGCCAGATTATCAATAGGAATTATAGGAATATGGGCAATTGCTATTTTATTGCTTCAGTTTTCTGTGCTTTTTAAGCCCATTGGATAATCACTATCTTTTAAGACCATGCAGACCATCGAGATTTGCATACACCAACACCTGCCTGACAGATGGAAGACTGTTTTCAGGCTGAGGCTTAACCTAATCCAGAGGAAATGTCTCATTCCATAAGATTCGGCTCAGACATCACCTGTGAAGCCCTCTATGCCCACCCATCGTCCTTCCACTGGGCGATTGGTTGCTTCCTCTACCTCCAAACTATAATGCTCTGTACAACCCTTTTTAAATCTTCTCACATCTATATCAGTCAGGGTCTGTATCAGCTTATTACAAAGAAGCAGTATGGAAGGAAATCACAAAAGATGGTGCATCCGCAGGGAATAGGAGGGGATGGTACCACCTCGAGCCTGAAAGGGTAACAGGAAGGAGTGGTTCTCAGAGCCTGGCAAAGAAATGAGAGGGATGCTTGGTAGGAATTGGAACCAGCCTATAGCAAACCCTCAGGAAAGGAGCAAATTCACTCTCCTGGCTTCTTCCAAAAGTCTACTGGTGCTTGTCAAGAGCCAAATCCAGCTGGAAGCCAAAGAGCAAGAAAGCCCTGTAACATGATCCATAGAGGGCAGCCTCCGAGGAAGAAAGCCCAGAGAAGGATGGTGAGTGGACCTGGGTGAGTGGACCTGGAGGGGTAAGCCAAAGATCTAGTACAGTCTCACAGTTTTTTTGATTTACAGGTGCAGTCCCAATGTCTGTTACCTGGGGGTCTCTCTTTCCCTTAATATCGCAAAACATGCAATATTTCAGTGCATGGGCTGAATCTGCAAAGTCCAGACTCCTTCCATTCTCTCTCCAGTAGATTTCAGGGGATGAAGCCTCTCTTAAGCTGGGCCTTACTTCATCCTGCCTGGTTCCTCCATCTGCCCTCCTCTCACTAGACCACTTCCTCCCGTGCTGGACACCACCCTTCTTCCTTCCTTTTTCTCAAACCAGTATGAATCCATGGATTATTATTGTATGTATCAGACATCTAACTGAGGGGTAGGGGACAGAGTGGGTAGTTGCAGCACAGTGTAAGGAACAACTTCAAACTCTTTTCGAACCATTCTTTCATAAATATTTATCAACTATTCTCTACTATGAAGAATTTCTCATTTGTGCTCACCACCATCTTCCAGGGACCCCATGCCCTCAAGGGCCTTCTCCTTCTAATGAAAAACCTCCAAACCCTAAACTCTGTAACACTCTTGTCTAAATCTTGAGATACTTTACTGCGATGGTTTTAAGAAGTCAAATTGGAATACTTTCTAAATAAAGTTTTATTGGAACCAGGACCAGAATTAGGGTGAGGAAAGTGAGATAAGATTATACACTTGCAGGATTAGATTCTCTCTTCCTTTAAAATTTGCATACTTTGTTCATCATGGACTTGTTTAGTTTTTATTTTTAAGCGTTACATTCTAATAGTATTTATCTTGATCACTAAGCTTTTTGGCATCCCCTTCTTTCTGCATCTAAGGCAAATGCTTCATATTACCTTGGTCCTGACCTTGCCAGTTCAAGAGGAGAGGGAAGGGCTCATCTTTCCACATTAAACATGCCAATTAAAGTGCTTTTCCAAACCAAAAGGTAACTCTTTTCCGAACAGAATTTTGAAAACTGCCAGTGTATGTGTGTGTGTTTGTGTTCTGGCCACACTGCACAGCATGTGTGAACTCAGATCTTAGTTCTCCACCAAGGACCGAACTTGTGAAACAAGGTTGCATTAGAAGCTCAGTGTCTTAACCACTAAACCAGCAGGGAAGTTCCCAAACTCCTGCCAATTTTGAGAATAATTTCTTCCTGCTATCCTTCTCCATTAGACCATGAGATCCTCCAAGACAGAAAATGATAGAAAATGCTGCTTTCCTGTTTCTGTATCCCAAGTGCCTATATTTAGTAGATGAATTATAAATATTTACTAAATATAGAATCTAGGGCAAAAATTTGTAAGTAAGGTCAGTTTGTTACTTGTTGAATCTATTCAGAGCTTTTCTTTTCCATACTGAAATGAAAAATCTTAGAAACCTAGCTGGCAAAGTTTTAAGAGCCTTCAATCTAATCTTTTCATTTCATACATTAGGAGACAGAGGCTTATTTCCATGGTTATATTTGCGACCAATTTGCTCGTGATTTACCAAGAATCACTAGCATTTCCTACTGTCAGAGTGCCATCCTACCTGAATAATTTTGATAGCCTCCCAGGGGGAAGATAAGAGTAAAAATTTCCAGGAGTTCAGGAAGCCCCACCACCACCATTATTACACTATTATTTCTCCTAACAGAAACCTAAGGGCACAGAAAATGAAACTCATCATGTGAGCACACACACGAGATGGGAAGTGGGAAAATTCTTGACACAACCTAATGACCTGAGTCAGAACCAGAGTTTGAGACACAGAAATACAAACACTAAATTAAACTTTTCTATCCAAAGCCAGAATATGTGTTTGCCTAAGGTAAAGGCATGCATGTGAGAGCTACAGAGAGAAGGACATTGGTGCTAAGGAAAGCTTGCTTCTTTACAATGAACTCATTGTGTCAAACTGCTGAGGCACCCAGCAAGCTGACAAGGGTCCCTTCACCCCTGTGCCCAGGACAGGCTGGCCAAAGGACATCTAGGGTGACAAGCCGCAAACAGTCAGCACTAATCTCTTATCCCGGAATAGCCCAAAAAACCCGTCCAACCTGACTGGCTGCCCTTCAGAAACGCCTTTGGAATTCTTTGTTCAGTCCTGCTTGGTTTACACTGGACTATCTCTCCTGGGACTTCTCTGGTGACCTGATCTCCAGCCACGACAACATCCCCCAAGAGATCCACCAGCCCCCAGATTTGCCCAGCAGGCGACACTAATAAGATCCAATGAGAAGCAACACATTCAAAATAGATGAGAAATGCATCCACATACAAGTCAGAGTTGCCGCAAAGTCTCTTCTTCCTCACAGCATTCCGCAGGCAGAAAAGAGGTCAAACCGACCTTGAAGGAGAAACGGCCTTTTTTGATCAGTTGCCATGGTGACACCAGCCTTGTCTCCCTAGGGCACCTGCCCCTGGGGTTTGCACCTGCCAGCTGGTAGCCAGTGGCCCAGCAGCCTTAGTTCCCTGACACTGGGCTCATTTTACCAACAAAGGTGGAGGCAGTGCCAGTTGGCTTCATGATATGGATACCTGCCCACTAAGCATTGGCCTGGACATCGGGGACTTTCACAAAGGCCAGCCAACAGCTGGCAGGCAGGCACCCAGGTCATTGTCATTCTGGGCTGAAGTGGAGACAAAGGCTCTGCCTGTAATATGGTATCACCCCCCGCCCCAGACCCCCTACCCCCGGTATTTTATTTTCAGCTCCATGTCCCTTCCTATGGGAGGACAATGTGGCTGAAGATGCCTTTCTTGGCTTTTTGTTCCTTTAGCATTAACCTGCCTGTGTATGCTGCTGAGGAAAAGCTCCCCTGTCCCATGTCTCATTTTACAGCAAATCAGAAAGTCACCCTCAGCCAGTGGTTCAGATTTGGAGCTGGTAACCCAAAGCCGCATCAGACTTCCCCACCCTGGCTCCACACCAAGGCCTCGGAGGATTTCTTGTCACATGAGGTTAGTGGAGTTTCACATCCTCTAAACAAATCTCTGCTGAAACTCTGGAGTCTCACATGGCTTCAGCTCAAAACAAATACCCCACTCAGCTGCTCCTGAACTGTTTCAAGCATGGAGTCAAGAGACCTGGGTTCTTGCTCAGCTTAGTCTACGTAACCCTGAGCAACCACTGGTCCTCTGTCACTTCATATGGAAAATTTAGGGCTAATACAGCTGTCATTAGGGTCCCTTTCAACTCTTCCCTAAAAAAAAAAACCTTTCATTTTCCTTTTTTCCCTACTACTTTCTAAATACATTGCTAACTTGAGTCTCTGAAAATGTGAAAATGAATAGAGATTATTTTAGTTTGAAAAATAAATGGATATACATAACAATATGGATGAATTTCAAAATTTGAATGAAAGAAGGCTCATGAAAAGTTCTAGAATAAACAAAACTAATTTACGGTAAAAAGAAATATAGGAAAGTGGTAACCTCTGGGAGTGAAGTGGGAGCAGGGAGTCCCTGGAGAGAGAGAGGCATGAAGGAACCTTCTGAGCTGAAGGCTATATTTTATGTCTGGATAAGGGTTTGGGTCACACAGGTGAAAGCCTTTGTCAAAACTCATAGAATGCTCTTCTTGAGACAGATTGATAGAGGGATGAAGAGATAGGTAATAAAATAATTCTAACAAAATGTTCATTGTAGAATCTAAATGGGCATATAGGTGCTCATGGTGTAATTCATTCACTTTTCTGTATATTTCAAAATCTACACAATAAAATATTGGGGGTAGGGGGATATGCTATAATAAATTACAAAATTCCCTTCCCACCCACTCTCTCCCTCTTTCTTGACTGTCATCTTTTTTCCTACAAAATGAGTCAGTGGAAACGGCAGTATTTATTGACCTGAGTGGACAAGTCAACAGAGCTCTGTGATGAGTAATTCCTTTATCACTGCCCATGGCCTTCAAGGAAGCAGGACCAAGTTCTGCACATCCAGAGCCCTACCTTCCACTTCGCCTTCCACAGCACAATGATCAGAAATGGGTTTCCTGTGAGGCTGGCTACCCACACACATCAGGGGTTGGTCTCTTTTCACCCCACATGAGTCTCTATTCTGATTTTCAGTATCCTAACAGCCTTAGAATGGATATATGCCAATTAAGACGTTGAATTCCAAATGAAATGGGAAAATACATTTTTAGAATCACTCTGGAGGTATGTCAATTACCAAGGGACAAATTACAAACACATCTTTTACTAGACTCACTATGCTGTTACCCTACCATAAATAGAAATATCATAAATATGTTCCTGAAACATTGACTTTCTTGACCACTTCCCCTTAAGACTCTCAAATCACATTATACTTTGTTCCTTCTCAACTTGATTTCTTTTCCCTGTAAATCTTTAAGCCAGACCCACACAAAAGAGCTTATGTTACTAATGTCTTTGTGAATACCATCAGAGACCTAATTCACAGCTAGTTTCTTTGGGGGGAAAAGAAATTAAAGGAAATAACAAAATACTAAGAAGGCAGAGTAAATCTATTTCCTCAGGGTAGAATTCATGATTTTTGTCTATTATTCTCATTGGCAAGTTAATAAAATCTGACATAAATACACATCTATTGAGTACCAGATATGGTCAAGGCCTTGAGTTACCCAAGGGATTAGTTTCTTCATTCCAAACCAGTATATAGTTCAATCCAGTGGAGGATTTCAAACATAAGCTTATACAAAGTTGAACAGTAAAATATTCAGATACTTATTCCATGCAGCAGTGGAAAAGGTGTCCAAACTGCATGAACAATGAACCAGGGTTTGGATGGTGGGAACTCTGGGGATTTAAGAAAGGACCTAACACCTCTGACAGGAGTAGAGGTCAGAGGTCTTACTTACAAGCATGGGATTTCACCTATGTCTGGAAGAATAGGTAGGATTTGGGGAATGCAAGAAGGGGAAAGACCACCTCAGGAAGGTAAGATTGGTAATTAAAGGGACACTTCTGTTCTCAACACTTGAGCACCAAAGCGTTATTCCAAGCACCATTCCATTTATTTACTTTAAATAAACAAGTAAAGCCATAATATATCAGATGTTGATAAGTACCATGGACAGGAGGTGTCGACTGAAGCAGTAAGGAAGGTGGTTGCTATGTTTTATATTTAAGATGGTCTTGCTGATAACCTGAGATGAAAGAAATGAGAAGGCAAGTTTTGTGTATGTCTGGAGGAAGCACTTTTCAAGCAGAGAGCCAATAGTGCAAAGACTTGAAGCAGGAAGAGGAGCTACTTGAAACAGTAAGAAACCCAGGGTGGCTACAGCAGAATGGGTGTGGGTACAGTGGAAGGGGATGGTGTCTGAACAGTGGTTGATGCCAACCATGTGAGGTCTTTTAGAGCAATGGAGGGGCTCTGCTTTGTATGCAACGTGAGATGGCAAGGTGTGGAAGGTGTGGAACAGAAGAGTGACAGGGTCTGATTTCCATTTAAAAGAATCACACGACCTATATGCTGAAAAACAATTGTTGTCTCTTATTGGCTATGACAATAATCTAGGTGAGAGATGATCATGGCTTGAACTATGATGGTAGTGGTAGAGATGGTAAGAAGGAGTAAGATTCTTGGAGGGTCAAGCCATGGGACTTCTTGGTGGATTGGATGTGGGGGTATGAGGAAAAGAGAAGAATCCATGACTTTGAGCCTTTCCTCTTGATCAGCTTTTGGGAAGAATTGCTTTTTGCTAAAATGAGAAAGACTATGGGAGTAGTGGATATGGTTTGCAGGGGAGGGGATCATGAATCAAAAGTCTAACACCAACTTGTTGGGGTGGAGATGCTTTTTAGATACCCAATTAATAGATACATCATATTACAGACATCCTATTAGAGATGTGTCTCAAGTATGCAGTTGAATATACAGTAGAATTCAGAGCTAAAATCCAGCCTGGAGATCCAAATGTTGATGTTGTTAGCATCTGGATGATATTGAAAGCCATGAGATCAAATGAGATCATAGTGAAAGTAGATAAAAAAATAAAAGAGGAGCTTTGAGACCCTTCAGTGTTTGGAGGTCTGTGAGATGAGGAGGAACCAGCAAAGAAAGGGGAGGAAGGGACCAACAGAAATACAAGACCATTACCTGAAGTTAGGTGAGCTATCAGCAGTATCCAAAGCTGCTGGCTCTGGATGCAAAATGAATTATGATGGGCAAAGCAAAAAGTAGTTGCCTGTGTCTCCTGCTGTGACATTTACACGCCTGCGGGCTCAGTAGTTCAGTTGTGGCTGACTCTTTGCAGCCCATGGGCTGTAGCCCTCCAAGGCTCCTCTGTCCTTGGGATTCTCCAGGCAAGAATACTGGAGTGGGCTGCCATTTCCTCCTCCAGGGGATCTTCCCAACCCAGGGATCAAACCCACATCTTCTGCATCCCTATTACATCCACAGCCTCCTGTTAATAGTAATAGCAGAAGAATAGTAATAATTAAGAACTACCGCCTATTGAGCATCAATCAAATGCCAAGGGTTGTGCTTTGGCAAATCTTGCATGCCAACTCTGATCGATAGATAGCGGCTACCTAGGTCATTGTGTTGAGGAGTCTGAGACTGCTTCTTAGCTTAAAGAAAAGGATTGAGTTGCAGGACTTCGTTGGTGGTCCAGAGGTTAAAAATCCACCTTGTCATGCAGGGAACAGGGGTTCGATCCCTGGTCAGGGAACTAAGATGCCACATGCCGCAGAGCAACTAAGCCTGTGCACCACCACTCCTAAACCTCTGCACTCTGGGGCCTATGTGCCACGGCTAGAGCACCTGTGTGCTGCGATGAAAGATCCCACGTGACATTGAAAACAAAAAGGATTTAGTTATGATTCCTGCCATGGACATCAAGGAATTGGCCTTCTATATGCCAGTTATTCAGATCCCTGTAATAGGGCTTTACGTACATTTTCTATAGGGCTCACAACCCTTCAGTGGTGGTGTAATGAACACCATTTTACAAATGCAGGAACTTAGTTCATGAAAGTTTATTGATTGCCCTGAGCTGACACAGCTAGATATGGCAAAGGGGAGACCTGGCCCAGGTCAGCTGGCCTTTGTCCCACGCTGCACAGTTTCCCTCTCCATTCCATCAGAAAAGTGCACAGAATTTCAGATTCCCCAGGGTACACCCCTTCTAACTGAAACCTATGACACAGAAAGCATATAATGAAAGGTATAAACTTCAAAAGTAATGATCCCTTCATGCTTATATATAATATGGTCCAGCTGGATCCATGAACTGATTTAGAGAGATATGTTTGCAAATTTAAGTACAAGAGAAAAAGGAACCAAACATGACACAGGAGTAGTCAAAGTGATTTTAGCAGAAGTTTTTTTAACCTAGGGCAGTTGAAGATGACACAAGTAAGAGCAATCATTAAAAATATGACTATCATTTTGTCTTCATCATTCCCATAGCAACCTAGTAATATTGCCTGCCAAAAAATAACTCAGTAGGCACCAAGAATTCTCAGCTTCTCTTTTAGCACCAAGCCCTTCCCACAGTCATTTATATTAACATTTGCAAAAGATTTATTTCCCTTTGATTCAAATAATTCCACATTCCCAAGAATATCTGGACTGGAGCATGGCCAGTTGCCTGCAGGGCCTACAGCCTTCTCCCTGGTCGGGTAGCTCCCTGGGTGCACATGAATGGCTCATTGTTAAAGACAAACCCACTGCAGAAAACACAAAACACAGAAGAGGCATCAGTCTCCTGTTCTGAGGACCAGTCTGGATTTTGAGCAATGAAACTGAGTGGGCGTGGCAAGCACCTAAGGCTGTTGTGAGTCAGTGATAGATGCCTCTCAGCAGGCCTAGGGTTCCTCTGAGATGCTGCCCCAGGTCACCATCAACAACTCATCCCAGAGATTCTGAAGCCAGATCCTTCCATGTAGCCGTGCAGAAGGCTAGAGCAGACCCAAAACTGAAAATCATCTTCATCACCCCTCAGAATTTGTTAAGCACCAACTGTAAGCAGGAAGAAACACTATTCAGAGAAAAACAGAATGGAAATCATCTTCTAACGGTGTATATGGCTTGACCCACTGACCAAAAATCCAAGCAAAGTGTGACCTTTAGATTCTTATACAGTGGAGCCTGGGAACCCATATTTTGCTCTGATTTTTGCTACTGGCTTTCTGCATATATTTTTTTCTCTCTCCCAGCTAATAGCACACTTTGGGGAAAGATCCAACTGTCCACTTCAAAGTCCCTTAAAACTGAAGATTAAAAAGTGCTATAATTTTAGCATTTCTTGGAATTGATCAACTTTTCACTAAATTCAATTGCAGACTGGATTAACTGCTTTCCTAATGTAGGCTTTCTACATTTAGACCATGTTTATCATTTTAGAGATATATTGATAAACCCCACAATTAATACTTGATGAATATAATTTAGTAACCATATGCCTCTGGTCCAGATATGGCTATTTTCAAAACGTTACACCTTCTGATACTTATTTAGACTTTTTACTGTCTTTATTTGAGCTATTTCCTTTTTTAATTCACTTATTTTTAATTGAAGGATAACTGCTTTACAATATTGTGTTAGTTTCTGCCACACATCAACATGAATCCAGCCATGGGTATACATATGTTCCCTCCCTCCTCCTGATTCTCTATCCCACATCCCCACTGCTCCCCCGCCATCCCACCCCCTTAGGTTGTCACACAGCACCAGGCTAAGCTTCCTGTGTCATATTGCAGCTTCCCATTATCTATCTATTTTAAATATGGTAATGTATATATTTCAATCCTACTCTCTCAATTCGTCCCATCCTCTCCTGCCCCTGATGTGTCCATAAGTCTGTTTCCTATGTCTGAGTCTCTATTCTTGCCTTGCAAATAGGTTCATCAGTTCCATTTTTCTAAATTCTACATATATGCATTAATATACTATATTTGTTTTTCTCTTTCTGACTTACCTCACCGTATAATAGGCTCTAGGTTCATCCACCTCATTAGAACTGAAGACCACCATATTTCAAGATAAAATTTTCATACCACATTACTTCTCCCAGCTCTCAAAAACCCACCAAAATATATCAGGGAAAAGCAATGAAGTGATCCAGAAACAATAGATTAATTCATCTATGGTCATAATTCATTTATCTGCAAAAACAATAGCTATATCTGCTCAAGTGAAACATATATCTGACTTTATGCCTTGGAGAAAAATAAACCTAACTTGTTAAAACATGCCTCTCTCTTTCAACTGCCCTACTTAACATTCTGCAAATAAGGCAAAAAACAAAAAAACAAGCAATATGGAGTCTAAACTTCTATCCTGTGGATGTATCTCCATCTTCATTGAAGCCATTAATATATTAAAAACACTGATGAAGGGCTAGTTGTTGGGTAAAGTCATTTTTCCCTTGACATTTATTATCAGTAGAAAAGTTTTTCTGTTTTAATACCCACATTCTGGCATATAATTACTGTAATAAAGTCTATTTCACTCTGGGTGACTGCTGCCAGTATTATGAAATCATGGCAATGGTTGTAAAAATAAGGGAGGTCACAACCTTTCCACACACACACACACCCACTCTGCAGCTGATATTAAATAGCTTTGGTGGGAAAATGCAGACCTTTAAACTTTCTCTACCAAACTCAATGCATTCTGTATTTAACTTCTTCTTTAAAACGGTTTGTGTTATAAGAATTCAAAAACTGCATATGGCCATGGGGGGAGAAAAAGAAGAAGAAGAAACTTATACTTAATTAGTTACTAAGTCCAACTTGGATATAGAACAATAACAGCCATTTCTCTGTGCTAACTATTTTTAATGATATGCATTACATGCATCAGCCTGTCTATTGCTCAGACTGTTCCAGCCTCAATCCAGGTTTACTAGTACGCTGTTGGCAAAGGACAGCAATGGGAAAAGTCTCCATTTTGATGTTTTGCATTTTGATAGGGATAATAATGCCTAACAGCATAAATTCCCTCTAAATCCTTAAAGCACCACCATGGCTTCCTGACAATGAGACAGTCAACCTGGAAATACATCAGACACTGTACAAACATCCTCCTTAACACCTCAGCAGTACTCAATATTTTTATTCACCCTCTCTGGGCTTAACCTGCTCAAAGATTTTAATCCAATTGCTTTCAACTATTCTCTTACATAACTGTTGGATGTAATTTTTCTCGATTCAAGTCAAGCTAATTCAGGATCATAATAAGGACAGATAGACCCAGAAGGAGTATCTTGTGCATTTTTTTTTTAATTTTCCATATGGAATAGGAATTTCTTTAGGGAGGATCTAAGGAAACACTGATTTTTAAAAGTAGAATTTTGGCTTTCCAAATTAAAATAACCTTGAGTAAAGATACTGCTTGGACTATCAGAAGATCAGGATCTGTCTTTGCCCTTGGAATGGGAAATCTCTAGAATCCATTGTCTTTCAAAGCAACAAAGAGAATATGGATGCAAATAGAATGTTGGAGAACAGGTGTGTTAGACCAATAAGAGTACCAACAGAGCACCATACAGAAAAAGGCAACCCTGGGACTGTCCCTTACCCCTCTTTCAATCAGAGTCCTGCTGTCATCTACTTTATTTCCTGGCCTTATGCATCCGGTTTGGTTTAGGGAGGAAAAGACCTATAATAACTACACTGGAAAACAGTTTGAGGCATGCACACCCTTTGACCAGCAATTCTGCTCCTAGATAAGTCTCCTGGAGAAATGTGTATCTATGTGCCCAGACTGCACGTCTAGGAGTGTTCACAGCACTACTGGAACATTGACAGCGCATACGGAGTCAAAATGGCTCCAAACCAGAAGCAACTCGTGTCCATCCTTAGCACAATGGATTGTGGTGAATTCATACAATGGAAAACTATACAGCAGTAGAAATTAATAAACCAGAGATTTGTGCCAAAACATGGATAAAACTTGCAAACATAAGGCTATATGAAAAAGGCAAGACACACACACACACACAAAAACACATAGAATTATTCCATTTATGTAAAACTTTTAAACCAGCAATATTAATCTATACTGTTTAAAGATATACATACAGGCAATAAAACTTAGGAAAGAGCATATAAATGATTTTCACAAAAGTCTGAAGACTGTTTCCTTTGTGGGATGAGATAAGGTTATAATCACAACTCAAGATGGGAACTACAGGAAACTTCTAGGATGATAATAACACTTTGTTTCTCATCCTTCAAACTTTTTCTATATGGATATTTTATCTTCTACTTCACAGTTGAAAAAAAAACTCCACTCCTAAAAAAGAGAAGTTTGAAAATTCACTTCTTTATGGCAAAGATAAAGACCTGGAGGTCAGGGAGATTAAGTCAATTGTCCATTTTTTCTGACACCTAATGTGCCCAGCTCCACCACGGAGCCTCTTCTCCAGCACTTTGGGCAGGGGGCTATACATTCTGAAGGCTCAGAGGGCCTGTCATTGCCGCCTTCGTTTCTTCAGTCCAGTTTGCAAACTGGCTCACTCCTTTCCCTCCCTCAGCATCTCTCCTTGTGGGTCCACAGCCAATGTCCACCTCTGAGCCCACCAGACATATGTGTACATGACACATGAATTCACAGACAGATACACACAGCCACTGTGCCTTGTACCCTCTCTTAGGTCTAGCAGGAGGGAAAATATTTCATATTTAATCCATAACCTAAAACCTGTCATAATTTGCATGTTACGGATATCTAAAACCAAAATAAAGCTTGTTAACTACTAATATTAAATCTGATACATCTATAGACACTTTTCAAGTTGTTAGTCATTCAGTTATGTCCAACTCTGTGGGACCTCATGGACTGCTAGATTCCTCTGTGCATGGAATTCTCCAAGCAAGAACACTGGAGTGGATTGACATTTCCTTTTCCAGAGGATCTTCCCAACCCAGGGGTCGAACTTGGGTCTCCTGCACTGCAGGCAGATTCTTTACCATCCAAGCCACTGCTTTTCAAGCATCCCTCCAATAAACTGTGGGAGGTACAGTGCAAGTTGTAAACTTGCCATTTGAGGATTCTCTTCCTGAACTACTTCAGAGCTGCACAGAATATACTATTTTTATAATGGAGTTTTTTAAAAAAAAATCTTTATTATTCCCCTTTCTTTCTAAAAAACAATCATTTGCTGAAAAAACATTTAGCCAGAAATTTTTTAGAAAGTAAAATTGTGAGTTAAGAAATTCTAGGGAAGGCATTGCATATAGATACAAATAATAAGATGATTTTAAAGCTTACACAGGAGTCTATCACTAAATGTTTCCAAGTCAGTGGTATTATTGGATGTTTTTTCATATTTAAAGATTTATTTTCTTACAGCAGTGGGAGCAGTTTTAGGCTCACAGCAAAACTGAGAGGAAGATGCAGAGATATCCCATATACTTCCTGTTCCTACTTAAGTATATCCTTCCCCATTATCAACCCCTCCCCCCACACTAGAGTGTTATGTTTGTTACAAATGATAAACCTCCACTGGTACATTATCACCCAAAGCCCATAGTTTATATTAGGGTCCACTCTTGGTGTTGTACAGTCTATGGGTTTGGATAAGTGTGTAATAACGTGTATTCATCATTATAGTATCACACAGTCTTTGCAGTGCCCCAAATATCCTTTGTGATCCACCCATTTATCCCTCCCTTTTCCTTTAACCCCTAGTGATCACTGACCTTTTTATAGTCTCCTTAGTTTTGCCTTTTCTAGAATAGCATATAGTTGGAATCAAAGAGTATATAGTTGGAATCACAGCTCTTTTCAGATTGGTTTCTTTCACTTAGTTATATTCATTTCAATTTCTTTCATGTTTTTTCATGGCTTGATAGCTCCTTTCTTTTTAGCACTGAATAATATTCTATTGACTGGATGTACTTCGGTTTATTCATTCATTTACTGAAGGACATCTTAGTTGCTTCTAAGTTTTGGCAGTTATGAATAAAGCGGCTATAATGTATATTATAATGTAATATAAAATGTAATATTAAATGTAATATAAATACATTTATATAATGTATAAAGCGGTATATGTAGATTTTTGTGAGGACATATGTTTTCAAATCATGGAGTTAATGCCAAAGAGCACAACTGCTGAATTGTATGGGAAGAACAGAAAAAAAAACAAAACACCAAATTGGCTTCCAAAGTGACTGTAACATTTTGCAATGAACCAAAAACTTCAGATTTGACAAGGTAAATGTAGAAAAGTGAAGCTTTATCTCATACATGAGGAATTCTAAGATAATTCTCCTAAATACCAGAACTACCGAAGAAGCTAAAAATACAAGATAGACAATCCTACCAAGCAGAGCAAAAGTATAGAAGGGAAGAGCAGGTAAAAACATAGGCAACAAAAGAAAAATATTACATAACAAAAACCAAATAAAGGGATTGAGTTCTTAGCCCATGAACAACTTTCCTCCAAATAAACTTGCTGTCATTCTCAAAGAAGCCCTATGCAAGTTGGAGTTTTCCAGTCATGGATAAATAAGAAGGAACTATCATTTCAAGAAGAAATGGCCATAGGGGAAAAAACGCTTTTGTCAGAAGAAAGGCAGTATTTCCAATCTTGCACCTTATCAGTAGAAGGACAATGTAACCAAAGACATCTGAAGAAGTCAGAATCCTCTGTGTGTCATGCTGGTATCATGCCAGCAGCAGATAAAGCAAAACAAGAGGGGTGATTGTTTAGTTTTTTTTTTTTTTTTCCTTTGGAACAACCCCACGCACAAAGATTTGGTTTCCACCTTCAGTAGGATGAACTCATTTAGTTAAGATTTCAGACCATACCACTTCTTGAAAAGTAATTCTCAGGGAATTTGCTCTCCGGTTCTCCAGTCTGTGCCTGACAGTACATCCTTTACCATGCTGCTCCAGCCCAACAGCCCACGGTGAGAGCTGGCTTGAATTCCTAGGACCCATCACTCATTTGAGCTCATTGTCACAGAGCACTGCAGAGGGGCTTCACCATTCATGCCCCAGCAGGCATGGTTTGTTTCCCCACCCAGATTGAAATGTCATGGGAGACAGACTTCTTGTGCTTCCTCGTGCATCCCCTGCCACAGTGCTGAGCTCACAACAGGGCTCAAACCTTCCCCACTGTTCATCACTCCACGCACTCTTCCCATCCGTAGCTCAGAATCAGCAGAATTCAATTCCCTTACAGCACAACCCATCATGGTAGCCGTGGTTTCCCCGACCTCTATTCCTTCGGTGCCTTCTCTTTCTCTGTTTTACTTTAAAAGCATATGGTGGACAGAAACAAAAATCACATCCAGGTCTGTGAGTGTGCATTTTAGGAAAACAACAGCTCTCAACACTAGGATACAGAGCAAGTCACCACTAAACTTTAACATACTCTGATGATAACACAGCTCATAAATGGTAATAAACACCTGGGCAGGAGCACTGTGGACAACAAAGCAAATCAAGGAACAGACTGAAGCTTTCATAATAATTTGAAATTAGACTCTCAAAGCTTTCAGTAGTACTGCTTATTCTGCCATAATGGGATATGTAGATTCCTAAAAATAACCTGATTTGTCAAAAATTGTGATATTAAAAAACTGACTTTGGGGAAGGGGAAGATATGGAGATTAGAATTAAAGTTTCAGTCACAACAAGCAGCAGTAGAGAAATTTTACAATTATAAGTAAATATTATTATCTTAACCTAAAATGTATATATCCATTGATCAAAGATGACAACCCACACCCGAATGTTTCATTCCACATACTCAGGAATTTCTCAGTCTTCTCCATGTCCTTTAACTCTTATTTTGAATTCTGTGTATTGAGCTCCTAGTCTTCAATCAAAGAGCAAAGAAATATAAACCAAACGGCAGAACAACTCAACAAGGAGACACACAGCAGCATCTTCCCAGGATTTGCAGGACCATAACTTTTCTCCCCCTTCTTAGGGTCCTAGTCCCTCAATTACCCACTATAATCAAAGGTAGTTTCATAATGCAACAATGCTCCTTGATTAATAAAATACCTCATATCTAATTTCCATTGTGAAAACTCCTAATATAGGAAAAATGGTTGAATGCCAGGTTCAAAATTAAACTGGGGCTTTTCACATCAATCACTGGCTTCCTGGGGCCACATCCATGATGTTTCTGCAAGGAGTTAATGGCCATAAAGACAGCCTTGCATGCGTGCATGCTCAGTCTCTTCAGTCCTGTCTGACTCTTTGCAACCCTATGGACTGTAGCCCGCCAGGCTCCTCTGTCCGTGGGATTCTCCAGGGAACAATACTAGAGTGGGTTGCCATGCCCTCCTCCAGGGGATCTTCCCAGCCTGGGGATCGAACTCACATCTGCCTGCATCTCCTGCAATGCAGGCAGATTCTTTACCCACCCAGACACCTGGTAAGCCTGACATTAGCCTTACCCATTCTCAATGAGCCCCTCCAGAGTCACTTTTCCCTAGCAATGCAGGAAAAATGGTTATTGCACAATAAACAAAATCCAAAAATCTAGTAGAAAAGGTCAGGTGTGTCTCCATAAGGTATAGGCACCTCTCCACAACAAGAATAATTTTGGAGGTAAGACTGAAGGGCCTGTAGCCATACCTCCAGGGTAACTCTCCACGTCCTATGTCTCATTGTTACATGGTTTTTTAAAAGAACGTCATCAACAGTGAAAACTAGCAGATTCCTGAGGAAGGTGGAAACAAATATGTATTAGAAAAAAAAAGTCATCTGGATTGTCTTCTACAGAACCCACCAAATCCATCCTAGATGAACAGGTGAAGAGTCTCACTTTCATGTCATCTAATTAAGTCCATTAATCCCATCTGGTACTAACATATCAGTCTGAGCTTATTTGGGATTTTGGTGATTTACTGGTGCCCATATCACATTCCAAGGGGCTAGGGGCTACAGTCCATAGGTTCACAAAGAGTCAGAGATGACTGAAGCCACTTAGCACATACACAGCCTCTTTATGATATAGCTCTCACATCCATGCATGACTACTGGAAAAAACCATAGCTTTGACCATATGGACCTTTGTCAGCAAAGTGATGTCTTTGCTTTTTAATACACTATCTAGTTTTATCATAACTTTCCATCCAAGGAGGAGGGAATGGCAAACCACTCCAATATTCTTGCCATGAGAACCCCTTGAACAGTAAGTATGACAAGGCAAAAAAAATTTGTATTAAAGTATCCAGAAAGCAGTTCTGGTCCTCATGCTGTCATATGCTGCCCTTTTATACAATCCAGATAAGTCTTGAAGCTTAATGGACAAGTTCTCTTCATCCAAGTAAAACTTTTTAAGGCCAAGCCCTTTTTAATTATGTGACTTTAAAAGGCATATCTATGACCCTATTGGTGACAGTCCCCCTAAATTCCTGAGGGTATGTCTATAGAAGGAGCAGGGACAGGATGAGAAGAGACACAATGTTCATCTAATCCAACCCTATGTTTTCACAAATGAGAAAAGCAAATTGCTCAGAGAGTTGTTGGGCTGTGCACCATGCCCCTCAGCCACCAAGAACTGGAAGAACAGCCCAGTTGCCCACACTGCACTTCCTTCTCCACAAAAAGCCAACCACTGACAAAACCCAGCCTGAAAATCCTTCATGGTCCCTGTCCCCTGTTGCTCTAGGACCAATATGGATACTGCCTTGTGCAAATATCATAAAGACTCCCATCCTGCCTGTAGGAACAGTAATGAAAAAGCCACAGTCCCTCAGAAACATACCATACATTCAATGGTATAATCATATATAGTAATCATAGGTTTGCAGAGTTTTAGAGCTGGAGGAGGACTGCTGGATGGTTATACATTGCTAAGTGTCATTAAATTGGAAAAACTATATATTTCTCAAAATAACTAGCAAACTGTTTCTTTTTTTTCATTTCTCCAAATGTTTTACTTTCCAGAGAGCAATAAAAATAATTGAGATTTATTGTGTGATTACTATGCTAACTGCCTTAAATGTATTACATATTTCCTACATTGTAGGTACAATTATCATCCCCTTTAACCCTGATAAGTGTCAGTCGCTCAGTCATGTCAGACTCTCTGCAACCCTATGCCTGTAGCCCACCAGGCTCCTCTGTCCATGGAATTCTCTAGGCAAGAATACTGAAGTGGGTTGCCATTTCTTTCTCCAGGGAATCTTCCCAACCCAGAGATTGAACCTGGATCTCCTGTGTTGCAGGCAGATTCTTTACTGTCTGAGCCACCATGGAAGGCCCTTAACCCTGATAGCTGCACCATAAACTCAGAGTAATAAGTTAATATTCAAAAAAATTAAATCTGCATATGCAGTTCCTCACATAACAAGACATCATAAATATTTTTTAGAGGTCTGTGACAGTAATGTTATTTTGATTTAAGACTTCTTTTCAGTACACTGATTATTACAGGGGAATGTTATTTATTTGTTTTTTATGATAAAATACACATAACATAAAACTTACCATCGTCACAAATTTTAAATGTGCTGTTTAGTAAATTATATTCCTATTGTTGTGCAACCCATTCCAGAACGATTTCATCTTGCAAAACTGAAACTGTACCTACTAAACAACTCCCCACTTTCCCCTCCCCCAGTCTTTGGCAATCACCATTCTACTTTCTGTTTGTATGACTCCGACCACTTTAGATACCTCAGATAAGTGGAACCATGCAGTATTTGTCTTTTCGTGACTGTCTTGTTTCATGTACCATCATGTCCTCAAGGTTCATCCAGGTTGTAGCATGTCAGAATTCCTTCCTTTTTATAGCTGAGTAACATTCCATTTTAAGTATATAACACACACTGTTTATCCATTCACCTGTTAAGGACACCTCGATTGATTCTACCTCTTGGCTACTATGAATAACGCTGCTATGAACACAGGGGGTACTAGCAAATTGCTCTGAAGTAAAATAAACTGGTTACATTTTGTAGTGTTAATTCCAGCTCACAGTCATACATTTGTGTTCTCAAGAAAAGCGAACCTCAGTCCTTCTTATCCAGTTATTTACATTTGGAATAAGTTTAGCCTTTTGGCCAGTCATGATCGGGTGTAACCATTCATCTCATCACTCAGAGATGAAGAAATAGGCTCACAGAGGGCTGGCCTTGCAAGACTCATTTTACAAAGTGGTGATAAAGCTCTTCAGGGAGATAATATAAGCATAGTGATTATAAATATAAGTCTGGCATCAGAACTCCAGTTCTATCATTTACCAGCTGTGTGACCTTCAAAAAGTTACCTAACTTCTCTAAGCTTCAGTTCCTAGTCTCTAAAGCAGAAGCAGGGATAATAATAATAATCCTTGTGTCCTAGGATCAAAGTAAGAAATAAATGAAAAAATCATGCAAAGAATTCAATGTAGTATCTGACATGCAGTAAGTGCTCAAGAGTTGTCAGCCTTTATTCTCTGGTTATAGGTCACCAATCCCAACCCCCTCATTAAAGAGGAGATCCAACAAGATAAAGCACACACTGTTGCCCTGATAGGCACAGAGCTCTGGTTGGGCAGAGCCCCCTTATCTGACATGAAAGTGATCAGAGACTGACTACCTTTTTAATCACAGAAGTTTGCTTTATTTCCAAACTTTGATTAAAAAAAGAAATACACCACTTAACCTAAGGTTGACCTTTTTAAGCACCCAGGCTTAAACAAATAAAAGCTAAGAAATAGGAACTGAAAATGTTAAAAAAAATAAAATCTGAGCAAAACCAAATAAACATCACAGACATCTTGCAGCTAGAAAAATCCTTGACCCCATAAGTGTGTCTTAAAATCTTGTTCAAAACGTATTTGGTTTTCTTTTGCTTTTCCATAAAACATGGGTCATCATAGCCAGGGTGCAAAGATCACTACATTTTAAATAATGATCCCTGCGTTTACTTGGCCTTTTCTCAGGCTGTGCCTCAGCATTTCTGCCTTTGCGATTCCAATGGACTTAGAGTTTAACGTATTTGGGCAGTTTGTTGGGGTCAAAGCAACTAGGAGCCACATTAGGATAGAATCAAAAACTTTCCCTCCATCATCTTACACCTGAGTAATTCCCAGTCCTAGAGAGGAGTCTTCCAGCTCCAGCATCCTATCTAAGCCCCAGATCACAGCACCTTTCTAGCCCATGGTATGCTTTACCCTAGCTGTCCACACAACTTGAGAAACCTACTTGGCCCTTCTTCGATCAGATTTACATTCCACAATATTCAGGGTTCATAGTGAGAAACAACTTTAAAGACTTCTTTCTTTCCCAGGTCATGCTGCTTTGCTCCTATTCGCTGGTGATACCCTCAAGTCAAGAACCATCCAGCACAGGAGTGGCTAGCAACTCTGGCTGTGCATGAGAATCCCCAGCAACACATTTTTGTAAAACTGCAAATGCCTGGAGGTCACCCTAGTTCATCTGAAACTGAACTTCTGAGGATAGAGTAGAGAATTCAGCGGTTTTCAGAAGCTCTGCAGGTGGCTCTGATGGGTAGGGAGGTTGAGAATCTCTGCCTTCATCAAAACAGGATGTCAGATTGCAGCGTCAGGCACCATGCGCCAAGGTTGGCCACACTCAAGGTGAAAGGTAGAACCCCTCAAGCCATGTCATGGACCCCAATAAGTGACCCCAATTCATCACTAAAGGGGAAGAGGTCCTTTCCCAGGTTAATCTAGACATCAAACCCATGCAACTCATGTCTAACTGCAGCTACTGAAGGTCTGATCCATGCTCCAGTCAACTGCACACCCTGAGTGCTCATCTTAGCCAGCCAAACTCTGCTTCTAGTCTATCTGCAGTGACTACAACTCCACAACTAGACTTTACTGAAGAACAAGCTAAGTAAGAGAGAATTGTGTTCAGTAACAGCTCTTCAGTTCACGTCAGTCGCTCAGTCATGTCTGACTCTTTGTGACAGCATGGACTGTAGCATGCCAGGCCTCTCTGTCCATCACCAACTCCTGGAGCTTACTCAAACTCATGTCCATTGAGTCGGTGATGCCATCCAGCCACCTCGTCCTCTGTTGTCCCCTTCTCCTCTTGCCTTCAATCTTTCCCAGCATCAGGGTCTTTTCCAATGAGTCAGTCCTTCATATCAGGTGGCCAAAGTATTGGAGTTTCAGCTTCAACATCAGTCCTTCCAATGAACACCCAGGACTGATCTCCTTTAGGATGGACTGGTTGGATTTCCTTGCAGGTCAAGGGACTCTCAAGAGTCTTTTCCAACACCACAGTTCAAAAGCATCCATTCTTCTGTGTTCAGCCTTCTTTATGATCAATCTCACATCCATACATGACTACTGAAAAAACCATAGCTTTGAATAGATGGACCTTTGTTGGCAAAGAAATGTTTCTGCTTTTTAATATGCTGTCTAGGTTGGTCATAACTTTTCTTCCAAGGAGCAAGTGTCTTTTAGTTTTATGGCTACAGTCACCATCTGCAGTGATTTTGGAGCCCAAGAAAATAAATTCTGTCACTGTTTCCATTGTTTCCCCATCTATTTGCCATGAAGTGATGGGACCAGATGCCATGATCTTAGTTTTCTGAATGTTGAGTTTTAAGTCAAACTTTTCACTCTCCTCTTTCACTTTCATCAAGAGGCTCTTTAGTTCATGGCTCTTAGGAGATCACAGAGGCCACCACCAGCATTCTTTATAAACACCAAGACCAGAGAACATGAAAATGGTCAAGATCTAGAAAGCAGGCAAGTCACCGAGCTAGACATCACTCAAGAAAGATTAAAGAGGCAGACATGCTGAAAGTGTTCAACAGCAAGATGGAAAGGAGAAGAACATACCTGGAGGCCCATCCTGGTACAATCAGAGTGGCAGACAAAGAAGCAAGGCAGAGACTGTAGAAATAGGATGAAGAAGCAGAGTGGCATGGTGGGTACGCTATTGGGCTCTGTTAGTAAACTGTGTGGACTAAACCCTTGCTCTGATCCATAATTTGGAACAGGTGAAAAAACAAAACAAAACAAAATACTCTGAGCCTCAGTTTTCTCATCTGCAAAATGGGATAGTAAGTATGAGGATCATCATAACAGCTGATACTCAATTAAATGTTAGCAATATCATTGTAAGAAAAAGAGGTAGTTCTTAGGACCGAGATAGAGGCTTAGTCAAAAGGAAATAAGACAGGGACTTCCTCGGAGGTCCAGTGGTTAAATCTCTGCACTTCCACTACAGGAGGCCTGGGTTCTATCCCTGATTGGGAACTAAGATCCTGCAGGCTGAGCACAAGACAAAAAAAAAAAAAAGGAAATAAGACAAAAGGCCTGTTATCCTGTTACAAGTCGGAGCAGATCCTGCAGCAGAAAGAGAAGCCACGTTACCGTGGTCATGATGGCAATAAACTAGAGCTCTCAGTTCTAGTTTCTTTGTAAAAACAGGGTTGGACCCAGAGCCTTAGGCTGAGTGGACAGCGTGGCCTTAGCTGCAAAGGTTAGAGGCGCGCAGGCAAGGGAGCCAAGCTGATCACTATGCCCATCCATGGCTTGGCACAGGTTCAAAGCTGAGGGTACTCCCTGGGACTCCTACAGGTTACTTTCCTTTCAATCTACAGTTTCTTTCCCATGTGACTCTTACCTTCAGGAATTACTTTACAAAAATAAAACTAATATATTCTAACTCCAGCTGCAGGTTCCCATTTTAATTTTTCTAGCACCTCTCCTGTCTTGCTTAGCCTCCCCACCAGCCTTCATTCTAGGCCCTTTAAACAAGGCCCACGGAGTACCCGGAGTCCAAAAGAAAGCTTTCTTCCCTACCCTTTTCCCCCACCCCCACCCGGTCCCACACCCTGCCCACCCCCAACCAGCTGGAGTCTTATTAGCCTCCAGCTCCACCCTATAAAGCTTTCATTTAGGAATTCTCATACATATTCCATGTTAATAACACCCACCATCTTCCCTGGAAAGTTCCCATTAGCTTTTCCTTAAGCTCTCAAAATACAGTAAGACTTCACATTCATGTCTTAACACAGAAACCTCTGTCCTGCTGGCTCTTCAGTTCAGTCATTAGGGAGAAGGGAAGCATTTGACAATACTCTGAAAACAAACCACATCAGGAAGTGGATAAATGGGGACATTTTTCTAAACATGTTTGCTTCTGACCTTCTCCCCTCCAGCGCCCCAAGCTGACATACCCAGGAGACTAGACCCGCACTCTGCTGCTCATTGCAGCACAGAAATAGTTGGGGGTCTGTCCCCAGGACAGACCAATAGACCTATTCTCTTCCAGGACAAAGCTTGAGCCTTTAACCCTGTGCAGCCATTTCACAAATTAACGGTAAGGCAGTTATGCTAACATAGCTCAGTTGTGTCCGACTCCTTGCAACCCCACGGACTGCAGCCTACCAGGCTCCTCTGTCCATGGGCTTCTCCAAGCAAGAATACTGCAGTGGGTTGCCATTCTCTTCTCCAGGGGATCCTTCTGACCCAGGGATCGAACCCAGGTCTCCAGCATTGCAGGCAGATTCTTCACCATCTGAGCCACCAGGGGAGGCAGTTATATATCTGTGGTAAGGGGAACCAAGCTAGAGAGCCCACACAGAGCCGTCTGTGAGCATTAGTGTGGCTCAGGATCAACAGGCCTCTGTCGTAGAAGGTCAGAAACTACAATACAAGTTATGATGCAGAGGTAAAATCTCATAACTACATTTGAAAAACAGCACCCATACGCCATCTTAATGCTTCTAACAACACATTCTAGAAATGCTCTATCATTTTACTTTGGGCTATAAGTATTATCTCCAAGCATCATGGAACTTGAACTTGGGTTCTGGGCCAAACAAAGAATAATCAGTGTGAGAGGCTTTTTTATTAAGTGATAAAAAAAAAAAAAGATTGTATCAAGGATTGATGTTCCCTTTACAAGGTAAAACAATGTGAGTCCTCATCTAGCAATCATAATTTATATTACTATCTCATTTCAATTATGATTGGTTTTCAGAAATCTTAGTACATATTCAACTTCTTCATTCTTATGTATTTGTTAAAGTATGATCATATATTCAATATAGCTTAACTCTAAAATTTTTAATATTTCCAATATTAAGAATTTAGCACTAGATAACCACATACTGGGAAAATGCCAAAGAACTGATTAAAAGTTCACATTCCCTTGTTTGTTTATTTCAAAAAAAAAAAGATCCGGTATATGATAGTAACATCATTGGGAGATATGTTTTGCTTTCTTTTATGATTACTACATAGCTGGAAATCAATTTAATTTGCATGATCTCTCGTGCAGTTTCTTATTTTGTTCTACAGATTTTCTTAATCTTGTGTGCCCCTAAATATTTTACTATTAAAATAGCTGAGGAGGGAGGGGGGTTCTGGAGGCAGAGCATATGTAAACCCATGGTGATATCATGGCATTGTATGGCAAAAACAATAAAAGAATAAATAAATAAAAATAAACAGTAAAAAAAAATAAAATAAAATAGCTGAGCTGCTATTATTTTAGAAAGACTTAATATAGAAGACTTTTAACAATTACAGAAAGTTGAAGTTGACTTGAAAAGACATTATTGATTTCAATAGATTAATTATAATTTTAAATGACAGTGACAAGCTGGGGAAGGAATTGAAGAGAACAAGAAGAATGTGAGAAGAAAAGAGTTTCTTCAGTAAAACAATTTTTGTTAATTTTTTAACCCAAAATTGAATCCACTTTTTATTCATCTTCACATTAAATTATAAACACATTTTGAGGTGTTATTTTTAGATGTTTCTAATTTGTCTAGTCTAATATACAATCTGAAAATTTTCCATTTAGGGTGTGACAACGCTTAAAAACAAAACCAAAACAAACACTTTTTCCTGTTCTGTCTAAGGTGGGTGGATCAAAGAATGTCTGGGCAGATAAGGGAGCTTCAAACTTTGGGAAGCCCCAGTTACTAAAGAGGATAAAAAGGAGGGTTCTTAAAAATTGTGTCTGTGAAGTTTCTTGCCCAAAAAGTCAATTTTCTAAACACTTGTTGGTAAATGTTCAATTCAGTTTGCTACATTTCACTTCTTCGCAGGCTTCAAAGGCTACAGATTTGAAACTTTATTGGGTGAGAAGGTTTTGAAACTCAAGTTCCATTTATCCTTGGCCAAGTCCAACAGTCGGATTCCTGGGATGCAGACAGGGGAGGGTCAAACTGTTGAAATGGTTTCTGATGATTTCCTCATCACTCAAGCTCCCCAGAGAAAGAGTCAAAAATGGTTGGTGTTTTGTTTTAAGTATGAGTCTAAAATACAACCGAGAAGAGTTTTATTTTGTTTTGTGTTTCAGCAGCCAAGATCTAAGGTATTCTATTCTGTAGATTTAGTCCTACCTTTCTTTTTGGGTAACTTCTGTTTGATTGGTTGGTTGAGTGGTTTTTATACTGGGCACAATGATGCTTTGAAAGAAATCTGAGACTTGTTAGAAAGGAAAAAAGGAAAAAGAGATTGTGAGTAGATGCAATAACTACCTGGGCTTCTCTGATGGTTCAGCAGGTAAAGAATCTGCCATCAATGCAGGCGATGCAGGAGAAGCATGTTCAATCCCTGGGTTGGGAAGATCTCCTTGAGAAGGGCATGACAACCCACTCAAGTATTCTTGCCTGGAGAATCCCATGGACAGCTATCTGTTGCTATATAACAAATTACCCCCAAAACTTTTGGCTCTAAGCCTTTCAAGGCAAACCATGCAACATCACACTAATCCAAGTCTATGTCCTGACCAGTAACACTGAAGAAGCTGAAGCTGAATGGTTCTATGAAGACCTATAAGACCTTCTAGAACTAACACCCCAAAGAGATGCCCTTTTCATTATAAGGGACTGGAATGCAAAAGCAGGAAGTCAAGAAGCACCTGGAGTAACAGGCAAATTTGGCCTTGGTTGACAGAATGAAGCAGGGCAAAGGCTAATAGAGTTTTGCCAAGAGTATGCACAGGTCAGAGCAAACACCCTCTTTCAACAACAAAAGAGAAGACCCTAAACGTGGACATCACCAGATGGCCAAAACTGAAATCAGATTGATTATATTCTTTGCAGCCGAAGATGGAGAAGCTCTATACAGTCAGCAAAAACAAGACTGGGAGCTAAGAGTGGCTCAGATCATGAACTCCTTATTGCCAAATTCAGACTTAAATTGAAGAAAGTAGGGAAAACCACTAGACCATTCAGGTAACACCTAAATCAAATCCCTTATGATTATACAGTGGAAGTGAGAAATAGATTTAAGGGACTAGATCTGATAGACAGAGTGCCTGATGAACTATGGATGGAGGTACATGACATTGTATAGGAAGCAGGAATCAAGACCATCCCCAAGAAAAAGAAATGCAAAAAAGCAAAATGGCTGTCTGAGAAGGCTTTACAAATAGCTGTGAAAAGAAGAGAAGTGAAAAGCAAAGGAGAGAAAGAAAGATATACCCATTTGAATGCAGAGTTCCAAAGAATAGCAAGGAGAGATAAGAAAGCTTTCCTTAGTGATCAGTGCAAAAAAATAGAGGAAAACAATAGAATGGGAAAGACTAGAGATCTCTTCAAGAAAATTAGAGATACCAAGGGAACATTTCATGAAAAGATGGGTTCAATGAAGGACAGGAACGGTATGGACCTAGCAGAGGCAGAAGATATTAAAAAGAGGGGCAAGAATACACAGAAGAACTGTACAAAAGAGATCTTCATGACCCAGATAATCACTATGGTGTGATCACTCACCTAGAGTCAGACATCCTGGAATGTGAAGTCAAGTGGGCCTTAGGAAGCATCACTACAAACAAAGCTAGTGGACGTGATGGAATTCCAGTTAAGTTATTTCAAATCTTAAAAGATGATGCTGTGAAAGTGCTGCACTCAATTTGCCAGCAAATCTGGAAAACTCAACAGTGGCCACAGGGCTGGAAAAGATCAGTTTTCATTCCAATCCCAAAGAAAGGCAATGCCAAAAAATGCTAAAACTACCACACAATTGCACTCATCTCACATGCTAGTAAAGTAATGTTCAAAATTTTCCAAGCCAGGCTTCAGCAATACATGAACCATGAACTTCCAGATGTTCAAGCTGGCTTTAGAAAAGGCAGAGGAACCAGAGATCAAATTGCCAATATCTGCTGGATCATTAAAGAAGCAAGAGAGTTCCAGAAAAACATCTATTTCTGCATCATTGACTATGCCAAAGCCTTTGACTGTGTGGATCACAATAAACTGTGGAAAATCCTGAAAGAGATGGGAATATCAGACCACCTTACCTGCCTCTTGAGAAACTTGTATACACGTCAGGAAGCAACAGTTAGAACTGGACATGGAACAACAGACTGGTTCCAAATAGGAAAAGGAGTACGTCAAGGTTGTATACTGTCACCCTGCTTATTTAACATATATACAGAGTACATCATGAGAAATGCTGGACAGGATGAAGCACAAGCTTTCATTAAGATTGCCAGGAGAAACATCAATAACCTCAGATATGCAGATGACACCACCCTTATGGCAGAAAGTGAAGAAGAACTAAAGAGCCTCTTGATGAAAGTGAAAGAAGAGAGTGAAAAAGTTGGCTTAAAGCTCAACATTCAGAAAACTAAGATCATGGCATCTAGTCCCATCACTTCATGACAAATAAATGGGGAAACAGTGGCAGACTTTATTTTTTGCAGCTCCAAAATCACTGCAGATGGTGACTGCAGCCATGGAATTAAAAGGCACTTACTCCTTGGAAGGAAAGTTATGACCAACCCAGACAGCAAATTAGAAAGCAGAAAAAAAAAAAAGAAAGCAGAGACATTACTTTGCCAACAAAGGTCCATCTAGTCAAGGCTACGGTTTTTCCAGCAGTCATGTATGGATGTGAGAGTTGGACTATAAAGAAAGCTGAATGCCAAAGAATTGATGTTTTTGAACTGTGGTGTTGGAGAAGACTCTTGAAGAGTCCCTTGGACTGCAAGGAGATCCAACCAGTCCATCCTAAAGGAGATCAGTCCTGAGTGTTCATTGGGAGGACTGATGTTGAAGCTGAAACTCCAGTACTTTGGCCACGTGATGCGAAGAGCTGAATCATTTGAAAAGACCCTGATGTTGGGAAAGATTGAAGGCAGGAGGAGAAGGGGACAACAGGGGATGAGATGGTTGGATGGCATCACCAACTCAATGGGCATGAGTTTGGGTAAACTCCAGGAGTTGGTGATGGTCAGGGAGGCCTGGTATACTGTAGTGCATGCTGTCACAGAGAGTTGAACACGACTGAGTGACTGAACTGAACTGAATTGAATAACATGTATTTTCCCAGATAATTTCTGAGGAAGAAGTGTGAAGAAGCAGTTCACCTGGGGATCCTGTCTCAGAGTCACTCATGAAATCAGTCGAGCTGTCAGCCAGGACTGCAGTCACTGGAAGGCTCAGGGTCCACTTCAAGGTCAGCCACATGGCTGCTGGTAGGCTTCAATGCTTCATTGGCTCTCAGGTGGAAACTTCACCTCCTTACCATGTGGGCCTATCCATAAGGCTGCTCACAGTAAGGCTTGCTTTCCCCCAGCGTAAGTGATCTAAGTAAGAGACAGAGGCCGACAGATAGACAAAGAGATGGACCAGGCCCAAGATGGAAGTTACAGCTTTTAGAGCCTAGTCTCAGAAGTGCTATTCTACACTTGTGCTATATCTTGTTGGTCACAAACAGAACACCCTGGCACAAGCTAAGAGGGGTTTACATGATGGCATGTACACCAGGAGATAGGGATTATTAGGGGTGGGTGTCTTGGAGGTTGGCTATCAGAGCAGGCAACTAGCAATATCTGCCAAATGTTGACCCCTCCTTTTGTATTGGCTTGCCACGTGAGTTGTGGGATCTTAGTTCCCTCACCCAGGATTGAACCTGGGCCCTCGGCAGTGAGTGCACAGAGCCCTAACCACTGAACCACCAGGGAATTCCTGACCCCTTAATTTATATTTCATATACCACTGTTGATACTTCACACAGCCACAGAACATGGGACACTCAAAAAATATTTTTTGAATAGGTGAGTTGAGAAATGTACACTTCAATGTACACTTACTGTGCCACACTGCTACCTTTCGGCCAACAATTGGCAATATAACCATTTTATTAGGACTTCAGCATTTCTTTCTGCAGTTATTTCATAGGAGTGATTTTCAAATGATGTTCTAAGGGGGCCCAGATGGAGTGCCCAGAAGATACCTCCTCAACCCTCTTAATTCAATCACAGCAGGTCCCCTGAAGTCTATTTTTATATGTTGGCCTTCCTTTGAAAAATAATTCTTTAACTAAAAAAAGGTGGAGGGAGGTGTGAAACTAAACCATTCTTATGCATTTTGCCTATGTTATTTTAAACAAAACATTAGAAAATGGAAAAAGGAAACCATGGATAGTGCTAAAAAGTACAGTACTCTAAATTTAGAAATTCTTGGGGAAGCCCAAGGCAGTAAACACTTAATGGCAATTCAGTCATTAGGTTTAAGCTGGTTAACTTTGGATTCAAGTACACAAAAAATACACATGCAGGGACACACACACAAAAGACTGGGGAAAATATATGCAAAAATCTAGAAGTATGCGATTAAAGATTATGTCTTAAAAATAAGTTCAAATTAATTTTTTTTAATTTATTCTAGTTCTTGAAGAGTGAGGACCTTCTCAGAACATATGAGCCTATCTTTTGACCTTTGTGTCAAATTTTCCTATTAGTTTTGGGGTACAAATTACATAGAGAAGTAGAATCTTATCTGCATGTTTGTAAATTTTCTGTATTTATCATCTTATATCTAAAATTCCCCCACATTTCCATGGCTAGCCAGACTCCAGTCAAATACTGAAAGTGTTTCAAAGGACCCTTTACAGCCATTGGGCCTTGACTTCATCTTAAGCTAGACACACTATTTGGATTTCTAGCAAAGTAGCCTTTCTTCACCCAAGTTCTCAAAAATCACAAGTCTCTCAAGTTTCTAATTTTGTGTGTTCTATCTTAGCATAGGCCAAAGGTCATTTGCCTTATCATTAGCTCCAAGTTTCAGTTGATTTCAAAGTACTCAAATATCTACACATTGACTCTCAAATTTCATTAAGGTATATCATATTTTCTTAATTATTCCCATAGAAAGTAACAAGTAAAAAATTAATGAATTAGTCTAGACTTATAAGGGAACAAAGACCTGAGCTCTTGAATTACACTGTCTAAAAGTGAATGTTATGGATTGAATCACGTCCCCAAAAAGGTTTATTGAAGTCCTAACCCAAACTATGTGACTTTATTTGGAAATAGGGTCACTGCAGATGTAATCATAATGGAGTGGTTGCTGCTGCTGCTGCTAAGTTGCTTAATGGAATAGGGTGGGCCCCTAATCCAAAGATTTTTTTTTAATCTATTTTGGCTCCAATTATAAAGTTGAGAGACTTCCCATTAAAATCTAGATTCTAGCTTCTCTTAAATAAGAAAATCTGGCAGCAAACTAAAACTCAGGAGGATTATGGTCCTTCTGCATCTTATTTGCCTTGAATTATAGTTGTTTTTATACCTGATTTACCCTCTTCCAAGGGCTTCTCTGGTGGCTCAGATGGTAAAAAATTTGCCTGCAATACAAGAGACCTGGGTCTGATCCCTGGGTTGGGAACATCCCCTGGAGAAGGGAATGGCTACCCACTTTAGTATTCTTGCCTGGAGAATTCCATGGACAGAGGAACCTGGAGGGCTACAGTCCTTGGGGTCGCAAAGAGTTGGACACGACTGAGTGATTAACATGCACATACCCTCTTTCAAACTTATATAAATCTCACTTATCTATTCATCCCCTATCATAGCAGTTGTCAAACTTTAGCAGGCCCCAGAATCACCTGGAAGGCTTGTTAAAGCCAACCCACTGGCCCTACCCAGGGTTTCTGATACAACAGGTTTAGGATGAGGCCAGCAATTTGCATTTCTAGAATTTCCCAGGTGACACTGTGGCAGATGGTCCAAGGACCACACTTTGAGAACCCCTGCCCTACAACACACTGTAGGATCTTGCACATAAAATGGGTTCAATAAATTGCTCAATTATTATAATTATTGTATAGAGATTAAGAGGGGCTTCCCTGGTGGCTCAGATGGTAAAGAATCTGCCTGCAAGGAAAACCAGGTTCAATCCCTGGGTCGGGAAGATCCCTTAGAGAAGGAAATGACTACCCATCCAGTATTCTTGCTTGGAGAATTCCATGGACAGAGGAGCCTATTCCCCTATAGTCCATGGGGTGGCAAAGAGTCAGACATGACTGAGTGACTAACAGTTTCATTTTCACTTCAGAGATTAAGAGCACACAAATACCATTTGCAACTTCCAATTTCATCACCATGACTTCGCACAAGTTACTGAATTTATTTGTACCTCTAGAGCCCTCCTTGTTTAATTAGAAAAATAATAGCACCTGTGTACTCCAAAAGACTGGTATCAGAATAAAATGAGATGATACAGGTAAAACACTGCAGGTGATCATCAGTGCTCAGTAAACATTTGCTATTATTAACTATTTATTAATTCTTTCTTAGTCTGTATGTTTGAAGCCAGAGTCTTTCTCTCATTTTCCTTTATGTAATCAACCCCTGGACCTTCACCATTATCTAAAGCTGTGCCTCACCCATAACAGGCACTGAATAAACATTTCCTGAATGAATGAAGTTAGAAGCTAACACACACTCAAATTGTGTGGGCTGAATATGTCAGTTAGGACAACCAAGCTGAGTTGACAGTTTTCTAGAACCCTTATAATTCTAACACAAAGCTGAATTGAAATGGGTATTCCCCACATTAAAGTATAAACTCAGAGATGATTGGTAAGTGTAATAATTCCCCAAAGGGGCATTAACAGCTCGCTTTTTGCACACACCCTTGGCGCCAGACACTGTTCCGTGTCCTCTGTGCTCATTCACCCATCGAATCAGGCCTCGTTAATATAAAACCCAAGTTGATATATCAGTTAGCAATTGCATTTGACTACTTGTGACAGACACCAAAAATAATGACCCGAACACACAAAGGAATTTTCTCTCCTAAGGAAAAACCAGAGGAGGCAGGTCCCAGCTGGTGTGACAGCTAAGCGAAATCTTCAGGGACCAAAGCACCTTCTCTCTAGCTGCTCCACAGCTTAACCCCCAGCTCTGTCTTCAAGGTCACCGTGGAGTCCAGCATGGCTAACTGGGGCAACAGCCTCATATCAGCTTTCCAGGCAGCAGGGAGACGGGAAGGGCAAAAGTATCTGCCCTCCCTTTGCAGAAGGCTTCCTGGAAGTCGCACAGAATCCTCTGCCCAAGTCCAGTCAGCTGAAACCTGGTCACATGGCCACACCCACCCCAGGGGAAACTCGATCTTTGAGCTGAACCCGTTTCCGCCCTGGGAAAGCCAGCTTCTGTTAATAAGGAGACAGGGAGTGTCGGACTAGAGAGCATTTGCGTGTGTGTCTGCAACAGCTAACCCACGTACACCCACGCGCACACACACACGTTTCATCCTGGGCTCCCACTGAACAACAAATCATATGTTCATAACACGTTTCAAGTGTGTTAAGTAAGTTACTGTGAGGGCAGGTTTCACTCACACATTTCTGCCATCACCTTTCTAATGAGGCAAAACCTTAACTACATCTCAGCCTTTGGGGAAAGCAGCTGGCTCAGGCCTCCGTGCTGTGCATGTGAGGAGTGTGAATTTGGATCACACACACACACACACACACACACACACACATACACTGTGATGATGCTGGCAGTGGGGATAACACCCTCCACATTGTGATCACAGAATTCAAACAGTGAGCCCAAGGGTGCTGAAAGCAAACAGCAGGAGAATGAACACCCTGTAACACCTCCTTCAAGGAAAGCTGATAGGATCTGCAAAAACAGGAGACATCTTTGAGCCAGAAACTCTCCCTCTCTCTCCCTCTTTCTCCTCTCCCCTTCCCCACTATCTAAAATGTATCAGGGTTGCAGTTTTAATTAACTTTGTGACTTAAGTTGTAAAGCACCTGTATGCAAACACCCAAGAGCACCTCCTCCATTGAAACCCTCTAAGCCCGCAGCTAACCTGGATTTCCAGCTCCTCTGTGGTTGGAGCCTCACAAAGCAGACAAAAACTCCTTTATAAAAGTGCTTGGAAAGAACTGAATCCTGAAACGATAGGGTCTCTGTGTTCTTTGTGCAGGTAGGCAATTTCCCAGCAAGGTTTCGGGTTTTGCAGTTAGCTTTTGTAATGACAATAAAAGAGAGATAGTAACCTTCACAGTGAGTGCAGCAGCACGCTAACACTAGGCTGTGTGAAAACAGATCGCGTTACCTGGAGCCTCACATTGCAGTGGGGGGGTTATTGTACAAAATTGGGTTCTGTTGTGGGCATCCAGGTAGCCTTTCTTCATTGAGGCAGACCATTGCACCTGTGTGAAGAGGATTTTTTTTTTCCATTAATGGAAAAATTCCCTCCCAGCAATTCAATTGATATTGAAAGTCACTTGCTAAGTGGATTTACTGTGGGATGGGGGTGGAGGAGGGGGAATGGGCAGAGAGGAAGAAATCTTGCAAGGAGCAGGGCAAGACTCCATAGGCTAAGTTACTACTAAGTATACTACTAGGCTAACTACACTACATAGGCTAAGTCTCAGCACAGGGTGAGACTGTTCAGGGATACCCTTGGTAGCGATGCCTAACCTTTGGTTACCTGGATTAAGCCACTAGACTAACAGACTAGTAATCGTCACTTACACTTTCCTGTGATGAGAATGAATGCTATTAAATTAGGAACTGATTGGGATTTACCCGGTCATTGGTGGTTAGGACTCCAGGCTTCAATTGCAGGGGACATGGGTTACATCCCTGGCCCGGGAACTAAGATCCCGCAGGCTGCAAAGTGGCAAATAGAAAAAACTGTTTTCAACTCTGAAGACTTTCTTTTAACTTAGTTCATGGAACATGAGCACTGCATACAATTATACCCTACCTAATAAATACCAACATTAAAAATCACATTTGCAAGTAGAAAATCGTTCTTCGTGCTGATCTTCTGCTAGTATCACTTAAAGAGAATGGTTCTTATCTACTGATATTAATAGGCCTTCTCCACATCACCATGGAGGGATTGAAACTGTGTGGAGGAAGGGGTGGGTGTTGGAAATTCAGTGTCAATGAAGACTGCTCAATTGACAGATACTGTACTGAGGAAGACAGTCATGCAGTCAATAAATATGTATTTATTGTATTGTATACCACTGTAAGACACTGTTCTAGGAACTAACTAGACCAGCGGCCTACCCTGGTAGAGCTCAAACCAACATTTCTTACTCAGATGCATGGGCAATTTTCTGCACTAGGCATCGCTGAGGCAAAAAGATCAGTAAATGCACAGCTGTTAATAATCCTCAGGTGTTTTACCCTCTAGCAAGGGAGATACCAATGCCATGTTAGGAGCATTAAAGGATACTGTCAGAGCTCAAAAGAAGTTGCATATGCATGCGAAGTGGTCTGAGACTAATAAACTTACAGAGAGAACCAAATGGGCACCACCTGGGAACTGGCTGAGGAGTTGCAGAAGGGAGCATGGTAAGATAAGACCAGCCCAGGTGGGTGGTTTGGGATTGGCTAACTTTGACTTGGAAGTTGAGGACTGGCAGCCCAGGTCCCTGCCACACCGTATAAATTCCTCCCGGGCCCAACAGGCCATCACTGAGGGCCAGAGCCCATCAGGGCCATTTTAACCAAATGTGTGTGTCTCTGAAGCTTCCTAGAGACTGAAAAGGATGTATTTCAGGGGTCAAAACCAACCTCAAAGAAGTATTGTGTTTGGCCTGCAAATTTTTTTTTTATTTGAGTCAATATTTCAAAATCAATGGAGATAATAATTTTTAAAATAACAAAAAATAGCAACCAAAAACAAAGTACCCATGGCACTAAAATAAAAAAATTTGAAAACAGGATGGGGGACACATGTACACTACAATGTTTTAAAGTAATTAGCCTCCAATTAAAATAAATAAATAAATTTTTTTTAAAAGAAAAAAATCAATGGAGATTTCTGTCCTCTTTAAAAGAAACTAGAAGATATGACAACACTAGGCCTGAACCATGGAAATTTGAGTCCAGAGCTTAAATTTCTGACCTCCACCTCACCATCCAGGGTAGGCAGGCCTTGCCTCCCCCACACACAGTCCCCACCACTTCCTGCAGCATCGTCTACTCTGAAGTCATCGATCCGCTGCCATTTCTTAATGAGAGTTACGACACTGGTATTTTATAGTAAAGAAATATTTTCTTTTAATGTCAATATCAATTATAGGGACATGACAGACCTGAAGGACTATGTATCAAGAGGGAAAAAAAAACCCAAATATCACTTGCTTCATTCTACAGTTATTTTTGGAGGACCTATTGTGAGCCAGGTACTGTTTTAAACACTAAGGATATATGGTAGGGCGTGGGAACATGTTCCTTCTGTGTCAAGCTGTTTCTTATTTGTGAGCAATAGACAACCATCAGAAATGTAATTGCACTTCAGAGGGTGGTACACAATACGAGAAGATAAAAAAGCAAGGATAGGGTACCGGTGGAGAGTTGGTGGCGGGGGCGGGGGGTGAGGGGTAGGGACAGATATGTTAGTCATAGAAGGCCACTCCAATGAAGTGACATTTGAACAGAAATCAGAATGAACTGGAGGAGTGAGCACTAAGATGTATTTCTTTATGGAAGGGAAAAAATAATCTTTCACTGTATTTAATACGCAAAGGATTTTTGTGTCAAAAGAGCCCACAACATTGCTATGAAATAAACCAAGGTAAAAATTACAGAGCAGCACACAGAAAACCTGAGGCTCAGTTTTCAAAACACCTGCTTTTTAAATGAAATGATTTTTAAGTTTATATTCATTTCACTAAAGACAAAAATTCAGTTTGATACTAGTAATCAAATTATTTTTCAATCTTAGCAACCTTATAGAATAGGGAAGAATATCTCCATTCTATAATAGAAAAGTAAGACAGAACAGTTAATAGAAGTCCTTACTTACGGCAGTATGGTTACTAAGTAGACAAGACAAGACAAGGCTAATCTGACTCTAGTCCCAGCATCTTTCCAAGGCTAGAGCTTTAATACTGTTCCTCCTCTGCAGCACCTGTAACAAGAGCAGCATGTAAGCAAACCTGGGGGAGGAAGTGAGGCAGTAGAGTTTTAGAGGGCCAGAAAGTGTTTTTGAGCATTAGCTCTAGATATAAAGTTTCTCCATGATCTCATGTCATTTTTGAAATACAAACACATTTTATATCTGTTCCTTAATGTATCTGTATTCTTTCAATTTGGGTCAAATAAACATACTACAAGAAGATGTACTGTTTTTTTTTTTTTTTTACCATTTGCTTTTTTAAAATGGAGTATAACCAGGTCGATCCCTGGGTGGGGAAATCCCCTGGAGAAGGAAGTGGAAACCCACTCCAGTGTTCTTACCTGGAAAATCCCATGGACAGAGGAGCCTGATGGGCTATAGTCCATTGGGTCTCAAAGAGTAGGACACAACTGAGGGACTAACTAGTACTACTGTAATTGCTTTACAATGCTATGTTAGTTTCTACTGTACAGTGAGGTGAACTCGCTATATTATACACATATGCCCACCCTCTTGGGCCTGCCTCCCATCTATCCACCCCTACCTCCATCTACGTCATCACAGAGAACCAATGTGTCATTTTTACTGCTTGATTTTGCCTGTGTGTGTGCTAAATCACATCAGTTGTGTCTGACAATTTTGCAACCTCATGGACTGTAGCCCGTCAGGCTCCACTGTCCATAGGATTCTCCAAGCAAGAATACTGGAATGGGTTGCCATCCCCTCCTCCAGGGGATCTTTCCAACCCAGGGATCAAACCCACATCTCCTGAGGCCCCTGTATTGCAGGCAGATTCTTTACCACTAAGGGCATGGTAGAGTTACCATCTACCATGCCCCAAATGCACTGAGTACCCCAGTTTAGAAAACAGGGCCAGAAGCCCTGCAGAATTAAGAGCCAGCAGTGGCTTGAAGACCCACCAGGGCTACAGACCATAATATTCTACATCAAATGCACAATTTTTAAGATACATAAAGATGATTACAATATTTTTTGCATCTCAATAAGCAAGCACATATTACAAAGTGGTATTCAAGTATCACACATTCAGTTTACTTAGTGTAATTTTCAAGATGTTGTGCACATCTGGAGATGAAATAGTGCAATCTAAGAAAACTGGGGATGGCAAGATCCAAGAATGAAGTTACTATCATTGAACACAAATCAGTGGATTACTGAGACAAGTTTTCCTTTACTGCGTAATGTCATTTTTCATTAAGAGTAAAATGCAACGTTATTGCTCTGGAATGTACCACAAAGATGCTTCCAAGGCTTGGTGTCTCTGCTCTCTTCTAATCATAAACTGTTACATATGGGCTTCTGGGGTTCTATGGATCACACATGCAAAGAACTCTCCCTTGCCTTGTTTTTCAGTCTTTGTGTAATTGCAGGGAGTAGTTATCAATTTTTAGCTCATCTGTAATGGAGAGACCCCCTTCCCTGACTTTTCCCCCAAAGGACTCTATTTATACTGCACCTGGTATTTTACCCAGTCTCCAAGGAGAAGGATGAACTTGGAAAGAGTCTTTCCTCAACCCATTCATCATGCTTGCAAATGGCTGGCGTCAGTCCATATTATTTCCCTCACATTCCAACACCTGTTGTTCCAAGACATCTTTCTGTACCATGTAGGAAAGGGCTCCACACGCCAAGAAACAACCAAGGAATCTGATACTCAATCCAAAGACCTTTGAAGAAGATGCTGATGTTGGTTCACTTGAACTAAAAGCTTCTAGAAATGAATCTGGGTGTGCATAAGTAGTGGATTTAGAAGGAAGATGCAGAGCTGTCCTTCGAGGGCCCATTTCAAGGGAGGTGGTCGGGGGATAGGCTTGTTTCATCTGCAAACCATTTGAGGAAGCAACTGACAGGGCAGTTCTTTTTAAATGTTTTCCTGTGGCCTCTAACCCTCTGCTGCTTCCCTCTGTTCACTTCCTCTACCTCCTTATTTCTGTCCTTTAAAAGGACTGATGGTGCAAATCACTTCAGCCCCACTTGCTCCGTGGCCCCGGGTCGGGCTGTCCTTATCCGTCTTCCCCTTTGCTGGAACTGCCTGTCTCTAACACCTCCTCTCTCAGTTCTACCCTTGCTACTGCTGCCAGAGCAAACTCAGCAAAGCACAGATCTGGTCCAGTCCCTCTCCTAATTAAAAGTCTCAGCGGCTTCCCATGCCTGCAGGACAGGTTCTTTTCATAGGACCTCGATCATATTTCTCTTCCATCTCCTGTGGCTCCCTGTCCCCTGTACTCCAGGCCCTAACCTCCATCCACCTCACCTATGCACCTCCTGGCCTCTCCAAATGAAACCCACCCCCTCCTTCTCTCTGCCTGTTTGGCTTATGCTTGCATTCCTTCACAATTCAGCTCCCCTCTCTCAAACATCCCCACTCCACCCCAGCTCCACTCAAATGGAGCACCTCAAATGGAGCTCTAACTTAGCAAGTATATTTTAACTTCATTTGTTCTACCACCTCTCCCCGGGTCCCACCATCCCACAGAAGATAAAAACTGAGTCTTCCTTTAAATCCTCTCCCTCAGGGGCACTAAATCCCCTACACATCCAATCTACCCTGCCTTGAAGAAACCCCAAGACTGGAAGCTGAGAGGTGCTGTAATAGGTGCCCAGGATGGGCCCCAGGAGCCTGTCCAGCACAGCTGCAGCAGAAATTGGGTGAGCTGAGGGCGCACCACAAGGGCGTAAGATGTCTGCTGCAGCCACTCATATCTGAGTAACCATGGAAACTCGGAGTAGGAGAGCACCGCAGAGACCCTGGGCCCAGCCTCTCATATAGGGCAAGGATGCTTTCCCAGATCACTGACGATGGGCAGCTTCTGTTCCTCTCCTCCCTTGATCTAGCAAAGTGTTATCACCAGACAGCTCGCTGCGTGGCATCTCTGCCTGCCTGCCTGCTCATTCACTAAGTGGTGTCTGACTCTCTGCGACCCCACAGACTGGAGCCCACCAGACCCCTCCATTCATGGGATTTCCCAGGCAAAAATACTGGAGTGGGTTGCCATTTCCTTCTCCAGGGGATCTTCCCGACCCAGGGATCAAACCCATGTCTCTTACGTCTCTTGTATTGGCAGGTGGGTTCTTTACTACTCGCACCACCTGGAAAACCTTGAATGCTTAGTATATGCCAAGTACTATACTAAGACTTGGCATGTACCATTTAATCTTCATAAATACATTCTCTGGTAGATACAATCATCACCTCCATCTTCTAGGTGAAAACTGTAGCAGATGCTGCCTGTGCTTGCCCATCTGCTCCAGACCCCTTATTTTAGTGCAAGCTGGCAGATTCCCCTGTGCCCACACCTGCATCTCTGGGCCAGAGCTGAGTTTCCTAGACTATATTTGGCCAGAAGTGCCAGAGAATTAACACCCCCTTAGAAGCATCCTTCAACCAATGGTCAAGAGGACTGCTCCTCAAGTGGACTGGCTCTGCAGTGAGTGGTCTACATCGGCTCTCAGAGTTCCCCAGTGGGGTGAAGCTCTGGTCCCACGATAGCAACGCACTTGATAACTCCGCTTTCATTGGCCATCCTCCCTTCATCTGCTCACTTCCCCATCACCCTACCAGTGTTTTCTGAAGATCACCTCCCAATATTTGCATTGAAATTGGGTCTACTTCTGGACAGGTTAATGAAGACAGGGAGCCGAAGCACAGAGATGTAGGGACACGCCCAGGACGCTGTCTCACTCCAGGGCCGTGACTTGTCTCCACCAGCCTATACTGCTTTCTCACCCAGGCTTCCCACTGGAGAAAGAAATGCCATCTTTTCCTTCCTCTATAACCAAACACATGAAGACAGTCCAGGCAGCTCCTAATCTTTCTCCCGTGACTGTTATAAACGTCGTTTCCACGCGCATCACTCCTTCATGATGCACCCTGTCTAGCTTCAAATTCTCCACTTACAATTAAACATATGAATTTTTTTCTGTTTTAAATCTTTCATAATTCCATCCACATGTTTATTAATCCTGTGTTATTGCAGAAGCAGAGAATTCTAGTAAGCCATTCAATTTTAACCCTATTTTAATATGAACAAAAATTCCTAGGACTATTTCTATGTTCAAAATAGTATCCAAATAGGCACAATGTTGAACTGATTACAGTGAATCTTATTAAATATGGCAATACCAGTAATGAGTATATTAATAAGTTCTATCTAAATAATAGATTTAGCAAGATATAAATACTGAACATCTACTATTTATTCATTAATAAAATAATAATGAACACTCTAATAGACTCCTACTATACATCTTACTCAATGCACCCTCATCCAGAGGTCCTGGATTTTCTTCTAATAAAACTTCTCTAGCATCTAAATTCAGGTCTCAGAGATGAACTCAACAGAAAGTACTCCCAGAAGCACTTCAGAGCAGGTTGTGTAAAACATCTTTGATAAGTTTAAAGTTCTTGAACTGGAATCAATCTAGGTACAATGTGTGTGTGTGTGTGTGTGTGTTAGTCGCTCAGTTGTGTCTAACTCTTTGCAACTCCATGGACTGTAGCACACCAGGCTCCTCTGTCCACGGGATTTCCTAGGCAATAATACTGAAGCGGGTTGCTCTTTCCTTCTCCAGTGGATCTTCCAAACCCAGGGATCAAACCCAGGTCCCCTGAAGTGCAGGCAGATCCTTTACACTCTGAGCCACCGGGGAAGCCCCAGGTACAACATAGTCAATGTAAAAAATTGATAACTTCAGGAATTATGTCACAGATTCTGAAATGACAGCTTACAGAATATTAGGGTAATAAGAACATTAGAGAACATCTATTTCGATTTCATCTTTTGCAGAAGTAAGACAATACAAATAGATAGTGACATAATCAGAACTAGAACTTGGGTTTCTAAGCTCTCGATTCAATGCTTAATCTATTTATCATAGTCTGTCACACATCCTGAATAGTTCACTTTCCATCCACTTACAATTGAGTATCTTTACATATGGAGCCACAAATTCATCTCCATGAAAACCAGCACCTGGTTTGGTTAGTGAAACTAATCAAATTTATGTCTTAGGAATCTAAAGTTAGGACAATGAGAGACTGAGTCAGTGGAGAGAAGCTGAACTGAGAGACTATGCTAAACAGTATAGAATTAACACTAGGTGCCATTTGGGGCCTATACAAAAAAATTAGTGTAAGTTACCACAGAGTCCCAGAAGGATAGAGAGTGGCCTGAGAGGTTCACTTTCCCGAAGTTTTTCTGAAGTCTGGTGACATTTGGACTTCATGAAGGTTATTTGTATTTTAAAGTAATATCCCTCAATGAGCTTACTTGAACCAGCTTAAGTAGATCTCCCTTCCTCGTAACAAAAGTCCCTGAGTAGAAGGCTCTTTCCTGTTTTTGCTTCTAAACTAAGCAACTATAAAAGTGAGTATTGAATAATGGGAGAATAAGAATAGCCTTTGGGATCAGCACAAAGAACTAGAATAATGCAAGAGGCTAAGTTTAGCCAAATGCCACCCGTGAATGAGAATGTCATTGGTGGGGGAAAAGAGGCTGAGATCTCCAACTTCTTAAGTCAGTTTAGGGGCAGTCCCTTGATATGACAAATATATAGGTTTTGAGTGGTGTGTTTTCTGCCCCCTTCCAAATCTAGACTTACCCTGGTCATTCTAAACCAAATTAACAAAGAGCCTAATTTGTGAACATGAATTTTCACAAACTGAACTCTTACATTAATTTTCACAACGTGAACTCCCATATTTTAGGGGTGGGTCAGTACTTAAGTCTGGAGGAGGAAATGGCAACCCACTCCAGTATTCTTGCCTGGAAAATTCCATGGATGGAGGCGTCCGGTGGATTATAGTCCATGGGGGTTGCCAGGGGTCAGATGCGACCATGCACACACGCCTGCACAGTACCTAAGTCAATAGAGCCTCTTCTAATTTCACACTGGTCTTATTGGTTTCCTGGACCCCTCAGACAGTCAATACGCCTAAATATAATAAAGCATTTTAAAAGATCTTCTACCCAGTAGCATTAAACCCCGTTGTATTGGCACTATTTGTTCTCAACCAGCAGCCATTCTCCTACTTCTTTGTTGACAGAACCCTGATTATTCAGGGTTCTGTCAACAAGGTGACCCTAACATAGTAAGGACCCTAAGTGTTCTCATTCTTATTATTACCAGGGTTAATCCTAATAAACAGACAACTTGGTTAACAGTGGTTTAAACCATGAGATTCTTCACCAACTGAGCAGATAACACCACTCTAATGGCAGAAAGTGAAGAGGAACTAAAAAGCCTCTTGGTGAGGGTGAAGGAGGAGAGTAAAAGAGCCAGCTTAAGACTAAATATTATAAAAAACTAAGATCATGGCATTTGGCCCCATTACTGCATGGCAAATAGAAGAGGAAAAGGTGGAAGTAGCAACAGATTTCCTCTTCTTGGGCTCCAAAATCACTGTGGATGATGACTGCAGCCATGAAGAAAGAAGATGATTGCTTCTTGGCAGGAAAACAATGACAAACCTAGACAGTGTATTGAAAAGCAAAGACATTACTCTGCCAGCAAAGGTCCATACAGTCAAAGCTATGGTTTTCCCAATGGTCATGAACAGTTGTGAGAGCTGCCGTAAAAAAGGCAGAACGCCAAAGAACTGATGCCTTCAAACTGTGTTGCTGGAGAAGACTCTTGAAAAGTCACTTGGACAGCAAGAATATCAAACTAGTCAATCTTAAGGGAGATCAACCCTGAATATTCACTGGAAGGACTGATGCTGAACTGAAGCTGAAGCTCCAGTATTTTGGTTATCTGATGCTAAAAGATGACTCATTGGACAAGTCACTGATGCTGGGAAAGATCGGGGGCAGAAGGAGAAGAGGACATCAGAGGATGAGATGGCTGGACAGCATCACTGATGCAATGAACATGAACTTGGGCAAACTCTGGGAGATGGTGAAGGACAGGGAGGCCTGGCGTGCTACAGTCCATGGGGTCGCAAAGAGTCAGACACAACTGGGTGACTGAACAACAACAACAAAACCATAAGAACACACGTTATTAATATTTACTTAAGAAGTGTGTTGGCCTTGGGGCTGGTTTTTAACTCAAAGATACCATGAAGCAGTCAGGTTCCTCCCATCTTTCTGTGCTGACATTCTCATTGTACTGGCAAAATTTCCCCTCCAAGTCTGCCTCAACGGCTGCCTCAATTACAAGTTCTTCAGGCAATAGGGTTCCAAATAGGACATGATAGGATGAGGGCAAAATTAAAAAAAAAAAAATTTATCTCCTGATGAATATTTATCTTTTCAGAAGAAAAACATCTCCCAGAAACAGTCAATAGATGTCTTCTTTATGTCTTATTGGCCAGAACTGTGTCACATGACCATTTCTAGACCAATCACTGGGAAAGAATACAATAGCCATGACTGATTTAGACTAACCATGAGTCACTTTTCTGGGACTGGGCTTCTTGTTGCCTGATCAAAACCAGGTTTCTATCACCAAGGGGAAAAAGAGAATAACCACTGGGTGTACAACCAGTAGTGTGTGTCATCAACAAGCATTCATTTGTTGTCTGCTATATGCTCAGCTTGTGCTCCTAATGAAACTGTAGAAACTACCAAAAGAACAAATGATATTTTCTTTGCTCCTACTTATTTGACATCTTTAGATTGAAAGCTACTTCTGCTAGGCCCTGCTAAATAACTGAAGTAGAGCCTTTTAGGCCACCTTCCTAATCCACTAACCCTGAGTGGCTTCACTTACTGTCCTCAAATGTGATGGATCTTACTTTTCTTGGTCAAATCTTTGCATTCCATCTCCACTTTCAAGTAGTGATAACCGAAGGACTGAACAAAGAGTAAACGAACCAAAACTCCATGTTTAGAAGGTCTGAGCACCCCAGATACCCAGGGGCAAATTCCATTTGTCTTTTTTCTTCATTCTATTAAGGACCTACTGTGAGCTAGGCACTTTCATAAAATTCTTTCCGTTAATTCTCATCCCCAAACCTCGATGAAATGTGTTTCAGATAGAGGAAAGAGAGATTAATACAGATAAAATGACTTGTGCAAGCTGTCAGCTTTGCACTGAGCCGGGCACTGTCCTAAATGCCACTCATGAATTCTTTCCTTTAATGCTCTTAATCACCTAGTGAAGTAAGGATTCACTCACAACAGATACTTCCCAAGCACCCTCTGTAGATGAGAAATCCGCAGCTTCAAAAGCTAAGTAAGTTCAAGTTCACCCAGCTAGAAAGTGACAGGTATTCTACAGAGCTGGGTCTAATTTAAACACTTCCTGTTAAACTCCCACCCACCCCTACACTGCAGGAAATTGAACCCAGGCCTCCTAACTCCAGGGTTTATTCCAAAATCCCTAAATCAGAATGGAACACTCTGATGCTTTATTCTACCAGTTTGTTCTGTGAAGTGCTCTCCAAGTAGTTCATAATTGGTCCAGTTGTCTAAAACAAAGTTGGGAATTTATCCAAAAGTATTTAGCAAATTAGCAACTCCATCTTTTCTTTCTGAGAGCAGATAGGCAAAGCTAGCTGATTCCTATTGAGTTTAAAGAAAGAGACTCTTGGGGAGACAGATAATCAACATTTATCAGGTTTCTGCTTTGCCCTCAAGCCCCAGATTAGAAGTTAACATTTGATTAGGCAAAATCACACAGTTGTGCACTTTACCTGCTCTAAATTTTGTTAACTTCTCTGTGTTTTAAAAATAATATGACTAGGGGCTCTGCTGTAAACCGTTAAGACCTTTTATGTGCTGTTAGCCTCAGATTAGAGCTTGCCAAGAAAGAGACTTCACAACTGCTGTTTTAACTTCACCCCTGAAGGAAGCTGTCTATCCCCGAGTATCTATGTTATGTGGCCTTGCTCTGGGAGCCTCCTACTCAAAAGTCAACTGGGGCGCTATCCATAGAAATATGGAGTTCAAAGGATCCTTCCTTGCCTGTTTGCAACCCTGCTAGGGATGTACAAGTAGTGTAGAGAAATAATTCTTTTATTTCTTTTTCTTTCAGTTTTTGTTTGGTGCTGCTTTGCATTGGGTACCTAAGTTTTAAATATTCCTTTTGTTTTTGTTCAGCCACTAATTTGTATCCAACTCTTTGGTGACCCCAGTACTATAGCCTGCCAGGCTCCTCTGTCTATGGGATTTCCCAGGCAAGAATAGTGGAGTGGCTTGCCATTTCCTTCTCCATGGGATCATCCCAAGCCAGGGATCAATTGACAAGTGGACTCTTTACCACTGAGCCACCAGGGAAGCCCGGGTTTTAAATATGTTACTGGTCAAAATATTATCAAATCCTGTTCCAAAATGCATTTATTTTCATAAAAGCATGAGGTTTCAGATAGCAGAACCTGATAGCTGAACTCTGACACTAACTCCATAGCCCTATACAGCTGGTCCTCAGTAGCTGGGAAATCATATTTTAGGGAAGCACATGTGTGCTGATCAAGCCAACTTATATAAACAACCCACCAAGTTAAAAAAAGATGGTGTGATAATCGTAGTGACCAAGATATTTCAGAAGATTCAGAGGACTGTGTAAAATAAATGATTAAAGAAAACAGGGTAATAAAGTTATATTTATAATTTTCTTTCGTTTGTATACCAAAACAAACACATATCTACACCCTCCAGAATGTCATTTACAAAGTTCATCTGAGTAGGAGAGATAGCATGATGGAGACTGTTTTTTAGAACTGGAATTCTTTTTTTGTTTTATTGAAGTATAGTTGATTTACATTGTTGTGCCAGTTTCTGATATATAACAAATTGACTCAGTTATACACACACATACTCTTTTTTTTGGAGTATAATTGCTTTACAATATTGTGTTAGCTTCTGCTGTACAACAAAGTGATCAGCTGTATGTATACATACATCCCCTCCCTCTTAAGCTTCCCTCCCATTCGCCCAAATCCCACTCCTCTAGATTGTCACAAAGCACCGGGCTTAGCTTCCTGCGCTATACAGTAGCTTTCCACTAGCTATCTATTTTACACACGGCAGTGTAAATATATTAGTAAGGTCTTTCACACAAATGAAGGAAGATACTGAAGACTTCTAAATTCTGAGCCCCAATTTTTTCTTTGTGAAACAAGTCTTTGTTAGACCAGAAAATTATCTTTGAAGGATTTTGGGGAGTCAAAAACCTTGCTTCATCTCATTTCCCTTGTTCTTTATAAGTCCATGTATTATGGAACTAATTATATTTCATTGTTCTATAATTAGAAGGGACATTTTCTTCTGTCTCCTACCACTAGACATAAAGGAAGGCAAAGCCAGATACCAACCCAGGACATAGTTTCTGGTGGAAATGTAGTAAATATTTATTAAAGTGAGATGGGATATATGAATCTGTTCATTTCAAACCTTAAGTTTTTATTTTGAATGCTATAACTGTAAGAGAGCTTTCAAAATCATGATTCCAGAAATTTCCAGGAAGAAAACAACTCTTACTAAAAACTATGTTTCAATAATATTTGGGATAAGACTCTTGGATGTTTATCTAACATTTGTTGAATGTAATTATAAGATGTGTACAATCTTGCTTTAGTCAGATGAGCAGATTAATTTAAGTGATTTTTCTGTGAGGTTATGGCAGCCCATCCCAATCATTTCTTGATTATTCTTCATGTATTCCTTCTCTATAAAATCTACCTAAGTCCCAAGCAGCACTAAATCATCATTTCTCATCGTCCATTCCATGGACCCCTGTATTGCAACCAGCTAGGTTACTTATCCTAAGTACAGCTTCAGGGCCCTCCAGCAGAACTAAACTCTTCAGAGGTGGTGCCCCAGAAGTTGTATGTCTAATCAACCACAGGTGATTCTGATGCACACTCAAGTGTGAGAACCACTTCTCAGGACTCCTGAATTAAAAATGAAGGCAAAACAGGATGGCACTGGAGAGATCTGTTGAAGCAATTAATTATGTGAGTTGAAGCTTTATCAGGTTACAAGATAACTTTGAATCCAGCAACTGAGAGAAGCACCTTGATTTCTGAAACCACTAACTTGAGCATTGATTACATGATCTTCTGATTTTGCTCTGCCTGCTTTCCCTGTGAATTGAATCATCTCTTTCTATGTCCGTGACAGTTATATACATTTTATACTTGGAAAACAACATCCTCTAACCTCCCCTTCTACATTCATTTCTACTTCTATCAAACCTCACATCTCTGAGTTTTCTATGAACAAGAGAGACACTTAAAAGATTGCCTCCCATCTAGCCATTCACCCAGGGTTCTGCTTAATGGTAGGGTACTCTCCTCTGAATCAGAAATAATAAAACCACCATATTTAATAGAAAACAGAAACTTCATGCTAAAGAGACCATGTTGTTTCTGAAAAGATGGGTGTTTTAAAAGAGTTTTAAGTGACCACACAAATACTGGGAATTATTAGCAAACAATCCTTTAGATGAAATAAAAAATATTTTGACAATCATAATAATGGTATCATTTATGCAAATTCTCCCCCCAGTGAGTACCCCATCCCAATAAGAGAGAACATAGGATTTCACAGAGAATGTGATGAGAAGATCTTCCCAAAAGAAACCATCCACTATGGAATGTTCACTGTTCTCCTGCACATGCATTTTCCAGCAATGAGTGGGCATATTCTGAGATACAGAACTAAAGAGGTTTAAAGGAGATAGAATATTTTGTTCTATATTATTAGAAATAAGGGCTTCCCTGGTAGCTCAGTCAGTAAAGAGTCTGCCTGCAGTGCAGGAGACAGGGTTAGATCCCTGGGTTGGGAAGCTCCCCTAGAGAAGGAAATGGCAACCCACTCCACTATTCTTGCCTGGGAAAATCCATGGAGAGAGGAGCCTGGTGGACTACAGCCCATGGGGTCGCAAGAGTTGGACACGGCTTAGTGACTGAATCATCTCCACCATTAGAAATAAGGTGCTATCACAGAGTGGATATTAAAAAACACACACACAATGAATAAAATATGTAAAATATGTGTCTCTTCAAAGGAAAAGACCATAAAAATGTACAGAAGGAAGAAAGAAAGGGAGGCATGAAATTCTTAATTCCCTTAGAACACCATTTCAAGAGGAAATGAGGAAAAGGGACAGATTTCAAGAATGAACATAATATTATGAGAGAGCCCTAAGATGAGGATCTATTCATTTTTCTGGGATGCAAGGCAGATTCCTCACACCCTGGAAGACAGGCTCAAAGTAGCAACTTTGTCAGGGATCTATGGTTCTTTGGGCTTTCCTTATGGCTCAGCTGGTAAAGAATCTGCCTGCAATGGAGGAGACCCTGGTTTGATTCCTGGGTTGAGAAGACCCCCTGGAGAAGGGATAGGCTACCCACTCCAATATTCTTGGGCTTCCCTGGTGGTTCAGCTGGTGAAGAATCCACCTGCAATGCAGAAGACCTGGGTTCAATCCCTGGGTTGGGAAGATCCCCTGGAGAAGGGAAAGGCTACCCACTTCAGTAATCTGGCCTGGAGAACTCCATGGACTGTATAGTCTATGGGGTCACAAAGAGTCAGACACGACTGAGTGACTTTAACTTTCATGGTTCTTTGAATTTTGCTTTTGACTATTCAATAGCAGCCACATTAATGAAGGAATTTACCAAATGTAATCATGCTAATCCCCACCCCAACTCAGAATGGAATGGGTGTCTTCTTTCCAAGAGAGATAGATGTCCTCCAGTCTTCCAGTGCTCAATCCTGTCTGCAGTGGATTGCCTCCAAGTCTCCAGAGGAAAAGTAGTCAAGTAAATAATCTACTGAATAGGAAAGAGGATTGTTGTTCAGACAAAATGCCCATCTCACCAGATTATTGACCACATCCCTGTGGTTATTCAGAAGAGACCTGAATTAAGCCCATCTCTTAATTAGGAGAAATTTTCTCCAGGTAGTTGTATGATTGAGTAATTCAATAGAGTCAAAAAAATAAAAAGGGCAGGAGGAAGAAAAAAGTAGGATGCAACATATTATGTATCACTCTCCTCCTTTCCCTTTTCTCCCAAGAGAAAATGTTATTTATAAAAACAATCCCAAAACATTAACAAAATGGCAATAAGAACATACATATCAATAATTACTAATACTTTAATTGACAATTTAATGTAAATTGACTAAATAATCCAACCAAAAGACACCAAATGGCTGAATGGATACAAAAACAAGATCTGTATATATGCTGCCAACAAGAGATTCACTTTAGATCTAAAGACACACAGAAACTGAAAGTGAAGGGATGGGAAAAGTTATCCCATGCAAATGGAAATTAAAAGAAAACCAGGGCAGTACTTATATCAGACAAAATAGATTTTTAAGTAAAGAACTGCAAGAGACAAAGAAGACAATAATAATTATTAAGGGATCAATCAGAGAAGAATATAGATATATATACACCCAACATAGGAGCAACTAAATATATAAGCAAATATTAACAGACACAAAGCAAGAAATTGACAGCAACCCAAGAGAAAATGCTTTCTGTAAGGCGCTTAAAATGTGAATAGCATAAAAAAGCTTTAGAGCTGAGACAGATTTCTAGTCTAGGATCAAAAGCACTACTGCCATAATTAAAACTGTTCTCTAACACAGAGGAACCACAGCCTAGTGCTGCCAACTTATAGCCTTAGTGTTTCAGCTAACCACAAGGAGTTAATAATTACTGAGTGCTTACTATAAAGGCTAAGCACCTACATGCATTATCTCTTTTGAAAAATCGTGTTTGGAACAAAGATTTACTTTCATGCCTAGAGCACAGAATCTATGCTAGAGATTATGTTCAAAGAAATCATTTCACCAAAATAATTGTAGTCACTTTATCAGCTGCTTTGCAAACACTGAATTTTTTTTTTCTTTAAGATCTTGGCTCAGAAACAAGCCAAAAGAGCATAGCACAGTCCTCTAAACCCAACCTTAAAACTGTCCTTGTGTCAATTTCTTGCTCTTGTTAGAAAAGCCAGACTTCACATCAAAGTACGACTTCACTGGCTGTGACCGGCAGGCCCAAACAGGAGAGGTGCACATTTCTTGTTGGGGATCAGCATCTGGGGCAACTTTTGAGCAATGTCACCATGTGGCTAGCATCCGGATCTCAGGGTGAAAGCTGAGGACCTAAATAAGCTGAAAAAGAGAATATCTGCCAACAAAAAAGGGAGACCCGACTGCAGGTTAATGTGGAACAACTGTCAAGTCTGGAGGCCAGTTCAGGCTGACAGGAGGCAGGAGGCTCACAGCATGACAGCTGTGGATCCTGACAGAATCAGACTCAGGTCTTCCAGTGTGTCTAATGGCACACCGAGGAAACCAGGAAAGCCTAGGGCAGCACCTCACAAAACCAGCTCAGGAGAGCTGCCCAAAACGTGATCCATAACGCAGCTTGTACAGTCAGAAACTCTGAAACAAACATTGCTCACAAATGTAATGCCAGACCTCTCAGGAGCAAACGCCATCTTCTTTCGATTAGTTCAGAAACTTGCCTTTCAGAAATCAAAGGCAATCAGCTCTGGAGAGGTTGGATGCGGCGAAAGTTGTGTATGTTCCCAACCCTGTGACCATCTTTTTAATTATTTTCTCCCCTGCCTATTGAGTAGACTTTTTCCTTCCATGAAAGTATTTTTTTCCTTTGCAGTGGGATTTTCATCTTAGGGTTAGATTACATTCATTTTCATTTGTCCTACAATGTTTTTTCTTTAAAAATAAAAGTTGTCTATTATAGAATATACAGAAAAAAAACACTAAGAAGAAAATTAAAATTATACCTAATCCCACCACCTGATTACCACTGCTAATCTTTGTCTTTACTGAATTCAAGTCTTTTAATTTTTCTTTATTTGTATGTATATATGCACATACTTACATTGTGCAAATGTTTGTACATATAGTTAGTTATTTTATAAAATTGGGATCACTCCAAGGTACAGTTTTGTGATCTGCTTTTTTCCACTCAATATGATGGCAGCATATTCTCAAGCCATTAAATATTCTCTGGAAACACGTTTTTTTTAAATGACTATAATTACTATTTCTATTCAATCTTTGACATTGAGCATAGTACATTAAATGGAGTAATATACGGATTGCTCCCTCCTTTTAATGTAACTTTGAGCCATTTGTATTCGATTGCACTCATCTTAATGCACTTTCCTATTGTTTTTCAAGATCAGACAATTTAAGTGCAGCCAATTAAATTGAAAACACTAAGACTGAGAACATCAGGAAAGATTTATTGCTGGTATAAACTATCAAGGAAGCCTAAGCCAGCTGTATTTCTCAAAGCAGCTATGCTGCTGCTGCTGTGAAGTTGCTTCAGTCGTGTCTGACTCTGTGCAGCACCATAGACAGCAGCCCACCAGGCTTCCCCGTCCCTGGGATTCTCCAGGCAAGAGTACTGGAGTGGGTTGCCATTGCCTTCTCCAAAACAGCCATCTCTACAATCAAATAAAGTTTATCTCCTTTAAATAAGAGATAATTTATTTTATATGATTTTAGATATTACAGTAGGCTGACTTAGTCATATCATGGCCTGGGAAGGCACTATGCTAGCTTTTGGATATTGACTTGCAAACATCTGAAACCTTTTATCCCATTAGATGTTATTTGTTAGCATGACACCATCTGGTCATCTAGAAAAATCTGGATAATTGACTGCATTATCAATAGGACTTAACTTTTGAACAGCTTTTATTCTCAATGTTTGGTTCCCAGTGTTTGGCTTCAACCTGGTTGTTTGGAGCTCTTAGGAAACATTCTCCCAGAGAAATAGGCTCCAAGTGGTAGCTGACAAGGAACCAGAGACATAACATGCCACACTCAGTTCAGTTCAGTCCTAAAAGTATCCGACTCTTTGTGACCTATGGACTGCAGCACACCAGGCTTCCCTGTCCATCACCAACTCCCAGAGCTTGTTCAAACTCATGCCAATCAATTCAGTGATGCCATCCAGCCATCTCATCCTCTGTCGTCTCCTTCTCCTCCTGCCTTCAATGTTTCCCAGCATCAGGGTCTTTTCAAATGAGTCAGTTCTTTGCATCAGGTGGCCAAAGTATTGGAGTTTCAGCTTCAGTACCAGTAATTCCAGTGAATATTCAAGACTGATTTCCTTTAGGATTGACTGTGTGGATTTTCCTGCAGTCCAAGGGACTCTTAAGAGTCTTCTCCAACATCACAGTTCAAAAATATGAATTCATCATCACTTAGATTTCTTTATAGTCCAACTCTCACATCCATACATGACTACTAGAAAAACCATAGCTTTGACTCGACAGACCTTTGTTGGCAAAGTAATGTCTCTGCTTTTTAATATGCTATCTAGATCAGTCACAGCTTTTCTTTCCAAGGAGCAAGTGTCTGTTGATTTCATTACTGCAGTCACCATCTGCAGTAATTTTGGAGCCCAAGAAAACAAAGTCTGTCCTGTTTCCATTGTTTCCCCATCTATTCGCCATGAAGTGATGGAACCGGATGCCATGATCTTCAATTTTTGAATGTTGAGTTTTAAGCCAACTTTTTTACTCTCTTCTTACACCTTCATCAGGAGGCTCTTTTTCTTTCTGGCATAAGAGTGGTGTCATCTGTGTATCTGAGGTTATTGATATTTCTCCCAGCAATCTTGATTGCAGCTTGTGCTTCATCCAGCTCAGCATTTCACATGATGTACTCTGTATATAAGTTAAATAATAAGGGTGACAATATACATTCTTTCTTTCTTTTTTTTTTTTTTACAATATACATCCTTGACGTACTTCTTTCCCAATCTGAAACTAGTCCATTGTTTCATGTCCATTGCTAACTGTTGCTTGTTCATCTGCATACAGATTTCTCAGGAGGCAGGTAAGGTTGTCTGGTATTCCCATCTCTTGAAGAATTTTACAGTTTGTTGTGATCCACACAGTCAAAGGCTTTGGCATAGTCAATAAAGCAGAAGTAGATGTTTTTCTGGAACTCTTTTGCTTTTTCTATGATCCAGCAGATGTTGACAATTTGATCTCTCATTCCTTTGCCTCCTCTAAATCCACCATGAACATCTGGAAGTTCACACTTCAGGTACTGGTGTTGAAGCCTGGTTTGGAGAATTTTGACCATTACTTTGCTAGCATGTGAGATGAGTGCAATTGTGTGGTAGTTTGAACATTCTTTGGCATTGCCTTTCATTGTGATTGGAATAAAAACTGACCTTTTCCAGTCCAGTAGCTATTGTTGAGTTTTCCAAATTTTCTGGCATATTAACTGCAGCACTTTCACAGCATCTTCTTTAAGGATTTGAAATAGCTCAACTGGAATTCCATCACCTCCCCTAGTTTTGTTCGTAGCGATGCTTTCTAAAGCCCACTTGCCTTCACATTCCAGGATGTCTGGCTCTAGGTGAGTGATCACACCATCATGGTTATCTGGGTCATGAAGGTCTTTTTTGTATAGTTCTGTGTATTCTTGCCACTTCTTAATATCTTCTGCTTTTGTTAAGTCCATACCATTTCCATCATTTATTGTGTCCATTTTTGCATGAAATGTTCCCTTGGTATCTCTAATTTTCTTGAAGAGATCTCTAGTCTTTCCCATTCAATTGTTTTCCTCTATTTCTTTGCAGTGATCACCGAGGAAGACTTTCTTATCTCTTCTTGCTAGTCTTTGGAACTCTGCATTCAAATGGGTATATCTTTCCTTTTCTCTTTTGCTTTTAGCTTCTCTTCTTTTCTTAGCTGTTTGTAAGGCCTCCTCAGACAACCATTTTGTCTTTTTGCATTCATTTTTCTTGGGGATGGTCTTCATCACGGCCTCCTCTACAATGTTACAAACATCCATCCATATTTCTTTAGGCACTCTATCGGATCTAATCCCTTGAATCTATTTGTCACTTCAACTGTATAAGCATAAGGGATTTGATTTAGGTCTTATCTGATTGGTCTAGTGGTTTTTCTTACTTTTCTTCAATTTAAGTCTGAATTTGGCAATAAGGAGTTCATAATCTCAGCCACAGTCAGCCCCCGGTCTTGTTTTTGCTGACTGTATAGAGTTTCTCCATCTTTGATTGCAAAGACTATAATCAATCTGATTTTGGTATTGACCATCTGGTGATGTCCAACAAAAGGGTCTTCTCTTTTGTTGTTGGAAGAGGGTGTTTGCTATGAATAGTGCGTTCTTTTGGCAAAACTCTGTTAGTCTTTGCCCTGCTTCATTTGGTACTCCAAGGCCAAACTTGCCTGTTACTCCAGGTATCTCTTGATTTCCTACCTTTGCATTCCAGTCCCCTATAATGAAAAGGACATCTTTATTTTTTTGGTGTTAGTTCTAGAAGGTTTTATAGGTCTTCAAAGAACTGTTCAACTTCAGCCTCTTCAGCATTACTGGTTGGGGCATAGACTTGGATTAGTGGGATATTGAATGGTTTGCCTTGGAAATGAACAGACATCATTCTGTCATTTTTGAGATTGCACCCAAGTACTGCATTTCAGACTCTTTTGTTGATTATGAGGGCTACTCCATTTCTTCTAAGGGATTCTTGCCCACAGTAGTAGATATAATGGTCATCTGAATTAAATTCACCCATTCTGGTCCATTTTAGTTCACTGATTCCTAAAATGTCAATGTTCACTCTTGCCATCTCCTTTTTGACCACTTCCAATTTCCCTTGATTCATGGACCTAATGTTCCAGGTTTCTATACAATATTGTTCTTTACAGTATTGGACTTTACTTCCATTACCAGTCACATCCACAGCTGGGCACTGTTTTTGCTTTGGCTCCATCTCTTCATTCTTTCTGGATTTATTTCTCCAGTTTTCTCCAGTAGCATATTGGGCACCTACCGACCTGGGGAGTTCATCTTTCAGTGTCATATCTTTTTTGCCTTATCATACTGTTCATGGGGCTCTCAAGCACGAATATTGAAGTGGTTTGCCAAGGGTACCATATAACAGTGTAATAATCACATTGGGAAACATCAATTCAGAGTACTTTAGTGGGACCACTGACTTTTTTCTCACTTTTCACCCCAACTACCCAGCGGCAGCAGTAAGGATTCCAGAGAGCAATCTCAGAACATTCAAAGAAGCAAATGCCGGGAAAAAAAAAGGGGGGGGGGGGCAAGGGCTCCAGGGAAGTGTGTCTGCTCCTCAGAGCCTTCTCAATGTGGTTCACCTTCCAGACCCTCTGCTCTGAGCACCTCAGGGTGGTCTACCCGCTTCAACTTTCTGCCATTACCATCTGTGGACACTCCTCAAGTTTGGCTCCCTACACTCGCCCTCTTTCCAAAATTTTTAAGCCTTACTCTTCCTCTAAAAAATTTAAAATCTTTTTTTGAAGTTTGCCTAGGAGTTGGAGCTTCCAAGAATACTAAGAAAAAGTGAAACCTCCTTTGCCAAGTCCAACCACAATTTTAGCATTCTATAGAGAGACAAGGAGGGCAGTGGTGGTGAGAACATAGAGTGGGATTAGAGAATACAGAGATCTAGAGGGAAACAGGCATCTATGTCACTCCATTCTAGTGACTCTCCTGAATACTAGGGCCCCTGGAGAGCAAGAAGGAGGAGTGAAAGGGTAAGGTAGAGGCTAGGCTTCTTCCACCAAGGACCTCAGGAATATTAATGGAGAAATCTATTGGAGAATCAGCTCCCCATCTTACTTTCCTCCATTTTGCTATTATAATATCACCACCTAAGTGGATAGTAAACAGGGAAGTCAAAGTTTCCTAAATTCCTACCATTGTCCAGGCACTGGGCTTTTATAAATGAAGAAAGTGAGCCTCAAGGAGGTTAAGTTAGAAACAAAGACAAAGAGAAGCAGGAAGTGGATGAAGCTCTTAGCTGGAGTAAAGCCAAGAAGAGCAAGTTGGAGGACAGAAGGAGGCCCCAGAGAGTGTCATCTGGGAAGGGGAAATAGCTCTCTGTTCCCTGTCTGCCATTTCCTATCCCTGATTACAATGGGGCTACCATTCCAAAGACCATTCCTACATATGGAATGAAATTAAGGCTTGCATCTGTTGATGGGGCTGTATTCTGATTTGGCATCATGTTTACACCACCATGATATGTTTTGGTTTCTATCAAAAGAGGCTCTGAAAAAATTACTTACAGTTAAATGTTTCCATCCAGGCAGTCGTTCCTCCCTCCCTGCTCATCCTGCACTGTCAAATTGAATTTTGTTCCAAGATCCCACTTGAGTCTACAGTCTTTAATTCTGGAAACAAGCTGTGATTTAAACATGAATTCAACTATTTTCAAAGTGGATCATGTATGTCTTACTTTCAGTTGTTCTTATGTGAACAGGATTTTTTTTCAACCTGGGACATAACCAAACTCTAAACTTCATTTTTTTCCCTTTAGCTGGTTATATCAGTTTAACATTTTAAGCTAATTTGTTTTAAAGCCTTCTAACAAATCAAAGTTGTAGGGTCTCTCCCCTAGGAGAGACTTTCCTAATCTCTAGGAAAGTTATCTTTACTATAATAATTTAGAGCTTTCTCATCTTATTTTGGGGCTTCCCAAGTGGCATTAGTGGTAAAGAATCCATTTGCCAATGCAGGAGAGCTAAGACACAGTTCAATCCCTGGATCCCCTAGAGAAGGTCATGGCAACCCAGTCCAGTATTCTTTTCTGGAGAATCCCTTGGACAGAGGAGTCTGGAGGGCTACAGTCCATAGGGTCACAAACAGTCAGACACGACTGAAGTGACTTAGCCTAGCATAGCATCTTATTTTAACAAATCACTTAGCATTATTCTCACTGATAGGTAATATTAACAACAACAACAAAACCCATTCCTAAATGAATGAGATAGACTAGAAAATTCAGACAGGAATTGATATCTTAATAAATATTCTCTGATACTTAGCAAAGTTCATATTTCTGCTCAGTTTAGAACTCAGCATTACAAGTGTTGTAAAAACAAAAACATGAGGGTTCCAGGGAAAGTCTTATTTTTGAAAAGCAGGAAAACACTTGACAACCATGCAGAAAAGGTCCAAACCTTTCAACAGTGATTCAGGAGGAGTGTGAAGTTCCTACCAGCATCAACATCAACAAAAAGGGACATTTCAGAAGAGTCTTTGGACTGCCTAATATAAAGAAAAAATTCCTTGGGTTTCTTCCTGTCCCCACTGTCCCCTAAGCATGGAAAATAAGCAACAGCTTCATTAGCACTATCCTCAGTGAGGATGCTTCTTCACAATCTAAGCACACTGGACAACTTTATTGCTGAAGAAAACCAGGGTCTAGCTCCTCGGGCTACAGCCATGCCAAATCTCAAAGGCAAAACAAGATTGTCTTCCTTATTATGATGGGATGTAAGATGTGTCTGAGGCTTACAGTTCAACTTTTACAGCACTTCCCTTGGCCTTCAGAACTACTCTATATTTCAAGATATGATCCCTTCATTCCCACAGGCAAATTTATTTGCTAAAATTGGAACAAAAAGTCAAACTATAATGAGTTCAAAGACTTCAGGTCCAAAGATTTCTGAAGACTTTGGATTTGATTTCTATTTTGTGCCTTGGGGTTATTATCTATGTGGATTAGGTTATTGTGGATAAGGAGAACTTGTTTTATCTTTTTAAAAAATTATCCTTAAAATTAGATGAATGTAAAATTATGACAAGTCAATGTATTTATAGCGTATTGATATGACCTAATATGCTATACCATGCATCGTTGCTTTACTTTCCCCATTCAGTCACTAATAATTATGTCTTAAAATAATAAGCCTTATCTTTCATCATGAGTATTTACAAAGCACATGTTTTCAATAACTGTAATTATTTTTTAAAAAAACTTACATGATATCTTTCAAATGAGCCTGCTTTTTAAAGTATCCAGTTCCATTATTATGATTTCCCTTTATTTTATTTTAAGTGTACTTATTTTACAGTATCCTAATTTTCATATTGCCTTAATAAGTTCCTGGGATATAAATTTTCCTAATTTTTATTCTGTTTCATCTTGTGATATGGGGTGTGTGTGTATGTGTGTGAATGGATTCTGTATGCTATGGATTGTAGAAATATGCTTATTTTTAATTTTTTTCTCTAAAGAAAGCCCTAGGGGTTTCATTAGTTTACAGTAAGTTTCTTTTTTTTTTTTTTTTTTTTTTTGCCATACATTGTCATGATATCACCATGGGTTTACATATGCTTCCCCTCCGGAACCCCCCTCCCTCCTCCCTCCCCCCCGGGAAATCTCAATGCACCAGCCCCGAGCATCAATCCTGGGCTGGCGATTGATTAGACACATGACAATTAACATGCTTCAATGCCCTTCTCCCATATCATCCCACCCTTACCCTCATCCACAAAGTCCACGAGTCTATTCTATACATCTGTGTTCCTTTTGCTGTCTCGCATGTTGGGTTCTCGTTACCGTCTTTCTAAATTCCATATATATGCGTTAATATACTGTATTGTTGTTTTTGCTTCTGGCTTACTTCACTCTGGATAATGGGCTCCAGTTTTTTACAGTAAGTTTCTATATTGATTTTTCTGCTTGGGGTTCCCCAAGAAGCAGGTAGGGTAAGCTTGGACTTCTAGAATGAGATGGTTAGGTAGCACACCCACCCAATGAACATGAGTTTGAGCATACTCTGGGAGATAGTGGAGGATATACGAGCCTGGCGTGCTACAGCCCATGGGGTTGCAAGAGTTAGCTACGACTCAGAAACTGAACAACAACAAAAACATAGAATTTCAATTTGTCATGAGAAGTATTTTTTCCACCAGAACCCTGGGTACTCCTGAGCTTCCTTAGAGCTTCCCTGGGCCTGTGGGGAATTTTTAAAGTTTACCTTTTACTAAAAGGGAAGGCATCCCTAGCCCTGGCTTCAGGCTAGGATCTCAGCAGCCTGGAGTAGGCCAAAGACAGATCTTTGGGCATTGAAACCCCACCATCTCTCTAGGCACTTGGGGGCGTGTATCAAAGTCTAATTCTCTTCTGGGCATGATGACAGCTCCTCATGAGCTTATCATCTTAGTTTTGAATTCCCTCTTTTTTTTTCCCCTGATACCTGGAGATTTCCCCTTCCTCCTTCTAAGTAAAGCTTTCTATTTTTAACATTTTATGTTAAATTTTCTATTTTATTTTAAAAAAATTTTTATTTTACATTGAAGTGGAGTTGATTAACAATGTTCTGTTTCTTTCATGTGTGTGTGTATAGCAAAGTGATTCCGTTATATATATACTTGTATCAATTCTTTTTCAAATTCTCTTCCCATTTAGGTCATTACAGAATATTGAGCAGAGTTCCCTGGGCTGTACAGTATATACTTGCTGTTATCTATTTGAAATGTAACAATCCCAAACTCCCAATCTATTCCTCCCCTGCCACCCTTCCCCCCTGGTAACCATAAAATCTAAGTCTGTGAGTCTGTTTCTGTTTTGTAAATAAGTTCATCTGTATCATTTTTTTTGGATTCTGCAGGTAAACAATATCACATATTTGTCTTTCTCTATCTGACTTACTTTACATAGTATGATAATCTCCAGATCCACTCTTGTTGCTGAAAATGACATTATTTCATTTTTTAAAAATACTCATTATTGTTATGTGTTTTGTGTGTACAGAGCTTCTACAATAGCCTGTCATGCTGCTGGAACCAACAATCTAAAAACCTTTATGTAGTTTTCTCATTAACTCATCAGGACAGGGAAGTAAACATATTTCTCCAATTTTAGAGGAGAGTAGAAATTCAGATGTATTAAGTCATAGAATCAATTCATGATGAAATAAGACTGGTGACAACTAGGCCAGTGTTCTTTCCATTCTGGAACTATGGCTCAGATCCAATCTACTAGAGACTCCTAATCAAAAGGTTGAACCCCTTCAACCTTTTGGCACTCGAAACTGTCTTCAGGCTCAATAAACAATGCCTTAACACACATATCCTATTATGTTTCAATTATATCTAAATTTTGTAAATAATGAAATGTAACTTCATTTAAGAGTAAAACTCCAATTAAATCTACTTCTTAGTGCCTAATTCTGAGATATTGGCCACATAGTCCTAAGGAGATTACACACACACATATATACACACACATACATACACACACACAAATATATAATAAAGGATGATTGTGCAATAGTTCTCATAGTAGCAAAATGTGAGAGAAAATGTAAATGTCCAATAATAGGGCAATAAATAAAAAAAAGTGAGGCTCTGTGTAAACTGACATGAACCAACTTTCAAGACAGTGTTGAGTTGCAGCACAATACTGAATGATGCAGTTTGTTTAAAATGCATATACCACACACAAAAAGCAGTACCAAGTCTTTTTATAGATGCACATCTATATATGAGAGCAGAGAAAAGTATAAGCTACGCTACTAACAGCAGTTCCCTCCAGGGAGGGGTCTGGAATTGGAGCTCAGGTCATGAGATGGAAAGCAGGCTCCATCTTTACAGGCTGTATAACTGACATTCATAACCAGTTGTATTTAAGTACTTTCAAAAAGAGGCCATGTAACGGAACTCACAATAGCTTTTTATTTTATTTATTTTTTTTTACATTGTGTTATTTCTCAGTCAACAGACACTAAAAAGACATATGTTAATCCATGAAAATTGTTGAAGCACTGTGGGCCTCCTAATTACATTACTGGTGACCTCTGTCCCTAGCCACACGCTTCTTTGTGTAATTAATGGCTATGCTAATAAGGCTAGAAAAGCAATCTGGAATTATTGTGAAACTATAAATCCTAGATACGCAAAGTCCATGACTAAGGTTAGTAGATCACACTGAGGTGTACATTAAGAAGGAAACTGTCATGGAAAACAGAATGTAATTTCTTCAAAAGATTAAAAATAAAGTTATCACATGATCCAGAAAACTCACTCCTGGGCATATATCTGGACAAAACTCTAATTCAAAAGGATACATGCACCCCTATGCTCATACCAGCATTATTCACAATAGCCAAGACATGGAAGCAACCTAAGTGTCCATTGACAGATAAATGGATAAAAAGATGTGGTATATATGTACAATGGAATCTTATTCAGCTATTAAAAAAAAGAATGAAATAATGCCATTTGCAGCAGCAATATGGATGGACCTAGAGATTATCATATTAAGTGAAATAAAGCAGGAAGAACAAATATCATATGATATCACTTACATTTAAAATCTAAAATATTACACATATGAACTTATCTATGAAATAGAAACAGACTCTTAGACTTGGAGAACAGACTTGTGGTTGTCAGCAGTGGGAGTGGAGACAGAGGGATGGATTGGGAGTTTGGCATTAGCAGATACAAACTACTATATACAGAATGGATAAACAACAAGGTCTTACTATATAGCACAGGGAACTATATTCAGTATCCTATAATAAACCATAAAGGAAAAGAATTTAAAAAAAGAATGTGTGTGTGTATACAACTGAATCAGTTTGCTGTAGAGCAAAAATTAACACATCAGTAAATCAACTATCCTTCAATAAAATAAATTTAAAACGAAAACAAAAAGTATCATATGAACCTGCTGCTGCCACAAAAGTTAATATATCAGAGGCTCTCACTGTGCAAGCCTGCCTTTATGCCTACATCAAACTATAAAACGGACCAAATACAAAGATCAAGCAACCAAAAAAATTCATGTCTTTCTTGTGTCTTTGTATATTATTTTCTGTCTTGGAGATCCTTGCTAATTGGTATGGGAGAGGCACACTAGGTATTTCTATTACCACTGAGAAAACAGCACTTTTTTGTTTTCCCCTTAGAGTCACTAAGTTTTTGTTTAAAAACAAACAAAAAAAGTAGCCCAAATGTATTGAGATCTCCTTCTGCTACAAATTTCTACAAATACAGACTAAACGACCTTGAGGTTCAAATTATTTTTAGTTACTAAAGACCAGGTGGTGTTCCAGAAGGGCTCCTGGTGAAGAGGCCAAGAAAAAAATGGTAGGGGAAGGTGCATTCTCAAACAGACGCTAACTATGAGTTAGCTTCTCAGGTGGCTCAGTGGTAAAGAATCTACCTGCCAATGCAGGAGTCGCGGGAAACGTGGGTTCGATCCCTGGGTCAGGAAGATCCCCTGGAGGAGGAAATGGCAGTCCTCTCCAGTATTCTTATCTGGAGAATTCCATGGACAGAAGATACTAGTGAGCTACAGTCCATGGGGCTGCAAAGACTCAGACAGGACTGAAGCACCCACACAACAATGATAATAATAATAATAAAAAGATCTAGCATAATATCAATGAAGAAGTCAAAACACTCATGGATGTAAGTGCCTGTCAATGAGGTTTAGACCCATGCTGCTGACCAATGTCATAACACAGGGTTTAGAGAAAGAAGTTCTTATCCAAAATAAAGCTCAAAAGTTATGGGACGAATTCTCCAAATGCCTGCTTTAAATGGCAATTAATTTCCTATCACTTTTTAAAGAACACATATCCTGATAAAAGAACATTTTCATACAGATTTAAGCACTTTAATCCACTTTTAAATGAATGCAATAAAATCATTCCTCAGATATTGGCTGAAAAACAAAGACTCCAGGCTATTGTGGAACCATGGAAATATGGAAATGATGGTTTTTAAATAAGGCATTAACTTTAGAAATGCCAACCCAGCAAAGCCCTTAGCTGGTTTTTTTGTTTGTTTGTTTTTTCAGTTTCTTCATCATAAGCGCCACTAAACACTACTCAAAATTTAAGGAGTTTTAAAGTTATCTATCCCTTCAAGTAAGGGTTCATCTGTATCTACTGAAACTTCCTTATAAATCTGAACAGAAGTATCTTAATTTCCCCCTCTAGATAGAACTTTGGTTGAAAGCTTGCAATGAAAAGTTGCATTGCATAGGAAATTAAACTGTGTATTCTCATCCTTCATGTGTGGCTTAGTTGTTCTCAGTTGTGTGTTAAGATCTCCACCTGACATCAAATAGGTGGGCAGTTTGGGCAGAGATGCTAAAAGTAGAGAGTGAGAATTAGGTCCAAAATTCCAACAAGAGCATGCATTATCACACAAGTCAAAGACCAATAATCACAGAAGTGTTATTTCCACACAGCTCTTTACAAACCTATTTACTTTTTCCATTTGACAGAGGAGGAAGCAAATTACTACGGCTGCCTTTAAATAGAGCACTTTGCTTTAATGCACTCTCTAATTCTCAGTGCTACTTTGTGAGGCAGATACTATACCATTTAGAGATTAGAACACTGAGACTGAACAATACTAAGACTTCCTTTAGATCTCCCCTCAAATGTCATCTGTGAGGTGTTTCCTTCCTAAATAGAAACCCATCCCCGGCTGCCCTTCAATCTCCTCCTCATCTTGCTTCACTTTTCTCCCTGCCACTTACTTCCAGTCTGGCGCATCATACATTTACATCTCTGTTGTTTCTCTCACCGTCCTCTCGTAGAAGCCTCATGGGCTTTCCTTTGTTCACAGCTATATCCCCAGCACAGAAGAGTACTAGGCCCATAGTTGGTGCCTGGTAAATATTTGTTCAGTGATGAAATTATTAAAGAAACTTGTCTAAGACCACTGAGCTAGTATCTGGTGGACCTAGTACTTGGATCCAGGACTACATCTCTTGGGCATGCGCTTTTAAACATTTTGTTATTACTTGAGGTCACTTCATTTTCTCTAAGGAATCAGCTTATTTCACATCGAGATATTTTGCAGGAGTTCCAGACCATTCTTAATTTTCTCTGGTTACCTCTCTTGCTGTGACTACACTATGAGGATACTTATTTGAAGGACTCCCAGACTGAGAGGCTTAGATGAGATTCTATGCTCAGCTAATGAGAAATCAAATCTCTCTACATCTCACTTCTTTAACAAACAGCATTCTTTCTGTTCCAGCTCTCACTCTATTATTCTAAATTTTCAGAACAGATATTTACAACGTGCCAAGGACTCCCAAAATGATGGCAAAAGCCTCCAAATCAATTTCAATGAAATTAAAAAATAACAGTGTGTATTTTACATTCCACTTACACAACCCCCACCACCAAAAAACAAACCCAGAACAGCTACTGATAGAAAAATCTGCAAGAAAATACACAAAAATATTAACAGAGGTGGTTTGTGAGACCTGGGATAATTTTAAAAAATCTTTTACTCTGTACGTACTATATTACTTTTATAATGAAAAAATACACTTTATTTTAAAAATAAAGATACAGCCAACATAACTCTTAGGGAAAGCAACAAGGGAAAGCAACAATTCATCTGTTCTATTATTTTTTAAATACCATTATGTGTTAGTCAAGAAGCAATAGTTAGAACCGGACATGGAACAATGACCTGGTTCCAAATTGGGAAAAGAGTACATCAAGGCTGTATATTGCCACCCTGCTTATTTAACTTATATGCACAGTACATCATTGAAAATTCTGGGCTGGATGAAGCACAAGCTGCAATCAAGATTGCTGGGAGAAATATCAATAACCTCAGATATGCAGATGACACCACCCTTATATGGCAGAAAGCAAAGAGGAACTGAAGAGCCTCTTGATGAAAGTGAAAGAGGAGAGCGAAAAAGCTGGCTTAAAACCCAACATTCACAGTCTCGTGGACTCTGTGGAAGAGGGCAAGGGTGGGATGATATGGGAGAATGACATTGAAACATGTTAATTATCATATGTGAAATCAATTGCCAGCCCAGGTTTGATGCTCAGGGCTGGTGCACCGAGATGACCCAGGGAGAGGGAATTGGGAGGGAGGAGGGAGGGGGGTTCTGGAGGGGGAGTATATGTATACCCATGGGGGATTCATGTCAATGTATGGCAAAACCAACAAAATAAATTTTAAAAAAAAACCAACATTCAAAAAACGAAGATTATGGCATCTAGTCCCATCATTTCATGGCAAATAGATGGGGAAACAATGTAAACAGGATAGACTTTATTTTCTTGAGCTCCAAAATCACTGCATATGGTGACTGCTGCTGTGAAATTAAAAGACACTCCTTGGAAGAAAAGCTATGACAAATCTAGACAATATATTAAAAAGCAGAGACATTACTTTGCTGACAAAAGTATGTATAGTCAAAGCTATAGTTTTTCCAGTAATCATGTATGGATATGAGAGCTGGACCATAAAGAAAGCTGAGTGCCAAAGAATTGATATGTTTGAACTGTGGAGTTGAAGAAGACTCTTGGGAGTCCTTTGGACAGCAAGGAGATCAAACCAGTCAATCCTAAAGGAAATCAATCCTGAATACCAGTCAGTCCTAAAGGAAATCAATCCTGAATACACTGGAAGGACTGATCCTGAAGCTCCAATACTGTGGTCACCTGATGTGAAGAGATGACTCATTGGAAAAGACCCTGATGCTGGGAAAGATTGAAGGCAGAAGGGGATAACAGAAGATGAGATGGTTGGATGGTATCACCTACTCAATGGGCATGAGTTTGAGCAAGCTCCAGGAGATGGTGAAGGACAGGGAAGACTGGAATGCTGAAGTCCATAGGTTTGCAAAGAGTTAGACACAACTGAGCAACTGAACAACAATGATAACAATGTGTTAAGCACTATATTATTCCTCTAAAAAAAAAAAAACAGATGATCAGTCTTTATAAAGTTTAAAAACAACGAGAGTCAAGGATTACAAGATTTTATTTCACTTTTTAAAAAGGGTTAGATTTAATGAGAAGATAGGAAGAAGAGAGACCTACCCTGACCCTGAAGCATGTGTATTTTCCATAGACACCACGTAACTGCTGGGTTTCATTCTAACTCAGGCATGTTTAAGAGTTGACTTAACACTGACTCAATTTTGGGGTAAGCCATGAGTCTTGATCAGAGCCAGGTAACTTTTCTAATGAATATAGGGTGGAATTCTCAGTTTGGAATTCTCCCCCTTTCATTTCTCCCATTATGGTGGTCCCCTTGACCATCTCACTCTCCTGGTCCCTGGAGTCTCTGCCCCTCTGATATTTTATTTATCTACCAGGGCCCTCAGTCATGTTGATAGCCAGCGTCTCGGTGCCCACTCCCTCAGATATGCCATAGCAGAACAACACACCTAACGAGAGACAGGGCAAGAAGAAGGCAGCCAGGCTCTTCTGTGCTGCAGTTTATGGACTCATTAATAGCCTTGGTGTTACCTAGTCTTTCAAAAACAATAGGGCAGTAATTAGCTTGGCTTGGCCAGTCAGCCAGCCCACAACAAAAGGCAGTAAAATGGGAATAAGTGGAAAGATAAAAAATAAAAGAGGTTTATAAGCAACATACCTTAAAACATTTTATTATCTTTTAAAATGAGAAGGCTTAGACTTTTAATTCCATAATTAATAGCCCACAAAGCTACTTGTCTGGACAGAAGGCATACCATCCTTAAGCACCAGAACGAGAGTGCCCAGGAGCACAGCAAGGCACAAATTATGAAATTTTTTACAGACAGCAGTGATGTCTCAAATCCTCTGATCTTCCTCGTGAATTTGCTCCACGAGAGTAGTAAGTGTTCTGCTGTCCCTGAAGGAGCTACCTGGACTGGCAGCCTAGGAGCTTCCCAGGGCAGTTCGCAAGCAGTTCTTTACCTTCAGTGGGAGCCACAGGTTTATTCCTGGACTTGGTGCCCACTTCACCAACACCCTAGTATGCTTTCAGTGTATACACACACACACATAGACAGGGGCTTCCCCGGTGGCTCAGAGAGAGACCCAGATTTGATCCCTGGGTCAGGAAGATCCTCTGGAGAAGGGAATGGCTACCCACTCTAGTATTCTTGCCTGGAGAATTCCATGGACAGAGAAGAACCTGGCAGGCTGCAATCCATGGGTTGCAAAGAGCCAGACATGACTGACCAACTATCACTTTCACACACACACACACACACACACACACACACACACACACACACAT
>ML661338.1:6979448-7050831 GCA_007570785.1 Antilocapra americana | reverse complement strand
CTACCCACTCTAGTATTCTTGCCTGGAGAATTCCATGGACAGAGAAGAACCTGGCAGGCTGCAATCCATGGGTTGCAAAGAGCCAGACATGACTGACCAACTATCACTTTCACACACACACACACACACACACACACACACACACACACACACACACACATATATATTTGTGTATATGTGTGTACACCCATATATATATATATATATATATATATATTTGTGTATATGTATGTACTAAGTCACTTCAGTCATGTCTGACTCTCTGCAATCCCCTGGACTGTAGCCCGCCAGGCTCCTCTGTCCGTGGGATTCTCCAGGCAAGAATACTAGAGTGGGTTGCCATTCCCTTCTCCAAGATATGTGTATACGTATGTAAATATATTGATATATACACATACATATACACACTAATATGCATGTATATTGAATATATATAATGAATTAAGCACAAAGCCAAACATAAACGCCACTTCAGTTCAGTCACTCAGTCGTGTCTGATTCTGTGTGACCCCATAGGTGGCAGCCCACCAGGCTCCCCCGAACCCGGGGATTCTCCAGACAAGAACACTAGAGTGAGTTGCCATTTCCTCCTCCAATGCATGAAAGTGAAAAGGGAAAGTGAAGTCGCTCAGTCGTGTCCAACTCTTAGCGACCCCTAGACTGCAGCCTACCAGGCTCCTCAGTCCATGGGAGTTTCCAGGCAAGAGTTCTGGAGTGGGGTGCCATTGGCTTCTCTGGTTTACACCAATGCTGGATTCCAGTTTATTCAAGTTTTTTCCACGGTCATTCTGACTTGCAATGTTACAATGGAGAAGCCTTAAATGTTTCAGACTAGAAGTGAGAAAGTGGGATCTTCTTGCCACCCCTGTCTGGTTCTTCTCCAAATCTGTTTCCTCATCAGCAAAATTTCCCTGGTGCCTCAGACTGTAAAGCGTCTGCCTACAATGCAGGAGACCTGGGTTTGATCCCTGGGTCAGGAAGATCCCCTGGAGAAGGAAATGGTAACCCACTCCAGTGCTCTTGCCTGGAAAATCCCATGGACGGATGAGCCTGATAGGCTATATACAGTCCATGGGGTTGCAAAGAGTTGGACACAACTGAGCAACTTCACTTTTAATTTTCACTTTCATAAGCAAAAAATGTTACTGTTGTTGAGGATGATGGTCCTGGTGGCATTGTTTGAGAAGGTGCTGCTACTGTGGTATCTTGAGTGGTGCAGGAGCAGTGAGCTATGCTGGGATCCTAATGCCCAGGGAAAACCAAGGGAGGGAGGAGCCAAAGCTAAGGGAACATAACTGGGCAGAAAGTGAGCCCTCAAGGGTAGCAGCCAGCAGCCAGAAATAGAATGTGCAAAGGATCGAGGTGACTTCAAACTCAGCACACATCAGTATGCATAATGCTCTGATGCTGAGTAGACATAGCACCTAGAGACCCCAGACAAACAAGTACCAGCACACCAATTTAGGATGTCCTGGTGCAAAGCAGAAAAAAAATTCTCTGGAAAGAGTTAAGGAGTACATATTGTCTCCAGTTAATCAAGTTACACTTCAAACCTAATTCCAAGGTTGAAAAGTAAGCATGAGGAAAAAGACCACAGCTCTTAACACAATGCTCAGACCCACTACCATCCCAGGGCCAGAGAGAGCCAGGTGTAAGGCAGGAAGAGGAAACAGAATTGCTAATACCCTCCAAGCCTTGATCAAGATGGCTCTGGATTGGAATTATCAGTGGAAGATTCTTGATATTATAGCAAACGTGCGGGGGGTGAAATAGGGAAATGAGGGACTGCCTTGAGATTCACTGAAATTTACCAGTGAAGGTTCTCAGCTCACTGGCATTAAGTAATTGAAAAGCCCCAATGGGAAAGCAAATGTACTGAGATAAGTACCATGATTGTTAACATTTGACATCTACCCTAGCACTGAGGTTAGTGTAAAACTGCTTTTAAATCTTTGTGCTTCCTGAAAGTGAGCATGTGCATGAAAAATCAATACCTCTGAATTCATCAGTGTGTTTCCACTATCAGTAGATGGGGAATACGGCTCCTTAGGGCACAGGCCTGGGAACTGTCTCCTTAGATATCAAGTTTAGCAACAGGGACAACTGTCTCCCAGGTTCTACATGGAGCAACCCTCTAAAGCCAGGAGAGAACACTCAAGACTAGGAATTTTATCTAGCTCCAGTCTTGACACTTTCAGGGAATCCAGTGATTACATCTGATCTTGGCCAGGAATCTCCTAACCAGCTTCTGGATAAATGCTTAGTTAACATTATTTTTACTCCATCTGGGTCAGTGATTAAAACGTTAGTGGCATTTTGTTTTAAAACTTGAGGGGAATTTGGTTTCTTGGAAACACAGCAGCTTGCTCAGAACAGTGTTTTTCAGATTGCTCATGGAATCATCTGGAAATTTAAAAAAAAAAAATCATCAGTATCAAGGCTCCACCCCTAGAGATTCTGGGGTAGGCAATATGCCAGGGAATGTTTCAAAAGCTCTCCAGGTGAAACTTAGCCCTTCTCAAACTATTAACATGCAGCTGAATCCCTCAGGATCTTTCAAAACTCACAGATCCCAACCCAGTAGGTCTAGGGTGGAGCTTCAGATTCTGTATTTTTAACTATTTCCCAGGTGATGCTCAAGCTATTTGTCTACAGACCATATATTGACATGTCAGAAAATGGGGGATAGGGCCAGAAAAGAGGGTTTCACCCTCATTTCCACCCAGGGGTAGGTAGCCGGGTAGGTAGGCGAGCCCTCCCTGACCAGAGCAGACTCCACCTCCATCCCAGATCTGTGGCTTTTTCTTGAACTGTCTGCCAAGTTGAGCAGATGCTCCCAGATCTCAAAGATGACCTTCTGAGTTCACTATGAAAGTAAGCAATTATCCAAATTGTCCAGGAAGGCCTCAAATCAATCAAGGCGACACTAATGGGAATCCAGAAGTCAAGCAGTGAACTTTAAACAACAGCAACAAAAAATGAATCTGCCTTTGTTTCACTGTGGCTCTGGGCTTATGGGGAAACTCCATGAGCAGAAGCTTGTGTGGCCCTCACCCCGTCAAATGGTGAGCAGGGGCTGCGAGGGAAGAAGAGGGCCCCTTGATGCACAGTGGCTTGGCAGGGCTCCTCTCACAGTTCACAAACCTCTGCGGACTAAGCCTTGGCCTAGTGAGAGGGGGCCCAGTGAGGTCCTCCTGCAGTGGGTACCGCTTTCTCCTCTGCCTTCGCCTTCCTTCCTCTCCTCACGTCCCTCCCTGATCAGACACATTGAGCAAGAGGAACTGCAAACTCTGTCTGACCTCCAGATCTATGCGATCCTTCAGCCTTACCTCCCAGGATATTCTTTTTTCTCCTCCCAAGCTAGGGCGGGGGCTGTCTGCTCCACCAGAGCTCTCAGGATGGAATCCCCGACCTGGAAAGTCTCCCTTTCACATTTCCAGTCACCAAAACATGCCTACTTTCCAAGGTCCTGCTTCAGTCCTATCTTTCTTGTCAATCCTACCCTCAGCTACCAGCCCCTACACCTTCCTGGACACTTCTAGAACCTTCCCTCGCCATCTACAGCCTTAATCAATACATGCCCTGTTGTTCCCAACTTACTATCTGTTCACAAGAATATGGCATTTCTCCTTAAGCACATCAGAAACTGGCCGGCAGCACAGTGCCTATACTTTCTTGTATCTCCTGTCCCTGGAGCAGTTCTTTGTAAACAGATGCTCAGTAAGGTTTGTCACCTGTTTACAGAGAGCTCACCACAGTCATTGAAGCTGAGGTTCCGGGAGGCCAGATTCTCAATCGTGTTCACTCACAGACAAGCCTCCCCACCACTAACAAAAGCCTCAGCTGCCTCACTGCCTCAGATGCCTCTGAATCCAGGTGTGTTCACCAAGAGGTAGCACCAAACCATCCCTCCCCTACATTCCCTCAGAGCCCTGTGCTTCAATCCAGCCGGTCTCCGGTCCAGGCCAACCCTCGTGCTAGGATGTTCACTCAGCTCAAAAACCCAACCGCGGGCCTGCACAATTTTCGCTCTTTGTAAAGAAGTCAAAGGTCTTTGTAGGATCAGGCCCTTGGCAGGTTCCTCTGGACAGAAAAACAGTAGGGTGTGGTTGGCAGAAGAGACCCAGCCAAACAACCGTCTCGGGGAAAACCACTCACACATCTAGAACAAATGGGTACGGCCTCTCCACTAGGCCCGAGCAGAACTCTGCACCGGCGCTGGGTACGCAGAGCAACACCAGGCAGCGCCGACTATCCAGGAGCCACCCCCAAACTTTTCAATGGGGGCAAACTTTTCCAAAAGAAAAAAGAAAACAACAACAATGGAAATTACCATGTGATTCTTGGAGTGTACCATGGGAATCCTTGGAAAGCAGAACCTTGCTAAGAGGTCTCAGGAACGTCCCAGTGTACTGGCAGCCCTTGACAGACAGCAAACGAGAAATGACAGGGCTCAGAGCTCTAAGGCCCTGCTGTTTTCTCTCCCAGGACTCAGGGCCAGAGACACTGCCCTCGCAGGCGCAGAGGGCCTGCCTCAGCCAGCTTCTGTGTTGGCCTTGGGCTCTAAACCGTCCTGAGTCCGCCGCCACCCTCAGGCTCCTCTTTCGTTCCAGTCAGACTTCTCCCGGTCATCAGGCCTTACAGAGAGGGAAGAGCATTAGATTCATTCAAGGTGGGGTGGATGGGGGGAGACTTTGCAATTAAATTGTTAATTAAGGAACTACCAATCTGAAGAAGCTAATTTGCACTGACCTATTTAAAATATCTAGCAGCAGATCAGGCAGGCATTGAGGCACAGCCCTTTTATGCGTCAGCCAACTGGCTTTCTTTCAGAGCAGCGGCTATCAATAATTCCATGCTGAGGACCATCTGATAGGAAATCAACCGCTGGCCCCTGGAATGCCAGCATTCCCCACTGCTCTGTTTTCCCAGTTGTCAGCTCTGTTTATAAATTGTCCATTTATAGCAAATCCAGCACCTGCTATGAACACCTCATCCTGCCAAGTGTTGGAGTACGTCTCAGAAAGAGGCACTATAGACTTTTTCAGTTCCTTTTAACCTTTTCCCGGTCCGGGAGTTTGAATATTTGCATAGGAATTCTGAGGGAGGACATATTCTGTACAGAAAAAGTTAGATGATCTATTAAAAGTTAGCATTTTGCTCTACTTAAAAAAAAGACAGTAAAGCATCATTCTCTTGAGATACACAATGCTCTCTTTCTGAACAAGTCTGACATTGGGACACATTTAAAATAACCCCTAAAAAAATTCCTCAGGGTAAAAATGCTGTGGAGAAAACTCAGGGAAGGCTTTCTTTTTAACTCTATTATGTAGCTTTTTAGCTCACTGTCAGCACAGCCACTTAGCAGATAATTCTGCCTGCTGCTTGAACCCATTATGTAAAATATACTTTAAAACACCATCTTCGGCGCTGGAAACGCACTATATGACCTAGAATTTTTTTTTTCTTGTCAAATTATCCATTTGTAAAGTACCTAGAGTTAATTCTCAAAATTCCACCCCTCCCCCCAACCCCAACATGTTTTTGTTCATTTTGCTGTATGCAAAACAAAATAAAATCTATGGCACTAGTAGAATATTTGTGGAGTGTGGGTTCCTGGTTTCTAAAGGGTTGTGAAGGTCAAACCAGACGTGTGTGGATAACCTTGGGGTGGTGGGGCAGGCAGCTTGATGCTTCGGTTTACAGCTTGCCATGGTAATCCTCCTCAAGCAGAAGATTGTCACCCTTTTAAAGCCCTGAGGGAGACCCTGAGGAAGACCACGTGGGCAGAGGCAGCTGGACTCAGGGGGCAGCATTCCTGAGCCCCAGCTCTGCCTTCAGCCAAGGAGGCAGACCCATACTTTTAGGAGAGGACTCAAGGGCTTGATGTTCCTTTTCTTATAAAAATAGAAAAGTTGAGTTATCTGACTATAAAAGACAACCCAGGCAAGATGATTACTCATGTTCAAGCAAAGTTAGCTGGTCGTGAACTCAGGAGAAACTGAAGTGATTCAAAAAAATAGAATCAGAGAGCATAAACTTAAACACCTGTGATACTAGAAATGTTGCTCTGACACACCATGTCTTCCTTTGCACAGGGCAAGGTCCTCAGCTTTCCAGAGTATTCCAAAAACTTGTAGCTTTTTGTCGCAGTCCATATAGATTAGGCTAATCTTATATTACATAGGCATCAATTATTTCCTTCCATAGTGAGATTGTGCTTCATCAGTTGCATGTTACTCCCAGACAAAGCATCCTTGCTTACTTTTACATCATTGGATGGCTATCTGTTTTACCAACCTGGATTCTCTCACTCATCACAAAAGTCAAGCCCCCGTTACTAGAGATGATCTCTGAGATGCCCCTGCTGGAGAAAGGAATGTGCAAATTAGGAGACTACAAATCAGTTTGAAAACTCAATGACTCCTTCCCATAAATCTGTGTCCTTAATATCAAAAATCATTTAGAGGTGCTGAAAAGAAAAGAGAACTGATCGCTAACGAGAAGCAGCAGCCCTACCCTCTTTGGGGCATGGATTAGTAGTTGAGAGGAGTAACACAGATCTAAATCCATATTCTGCTACCAAAAATAGAAAAGAGGAAACCTTTGAAAGCAAAGGAGGCCTAAGAATAACCATCAGCAACAAGCTAGAGCGACATGGGCAGGAAGCAATGCTCAAGTGGCAGTTTTGTGCTGCCTTTTTTTTTTGTTGTCCCCCTTCCCAGTGGCTTTCACACTCATCCTATTAAAAAGAGAGCTTCCAAAGACAACCCCTCCACACAGACACGGAGACCTTCAGAGCATGCCCTTCTGCAGCAGCTCAGAGGTCTGGAGCTCTACATACCTTCCACGAGGCCTTGGCTTGGGTGCTACTTCCCCCCATGAATCACTTCAATCTGTTTAAGGCTGCACAGCGAACCCTTCACAGGCCACGTTCTGCACAGCATCCTCAGCAGGAAATGGTTGGCTGAGCAAACATTTGTTTCCTGTTTTGCTTTTGATGATTTTACATTTCAGCTCAACCTATCTTTCCTCTTTTTGTTTTTGTAGTAATGAAAATCAACACATCGAACCAACAAAATTGGTTGTATCTCATGTGCTTTGAATGATGCTATTAAAAATACACTTGAATATATCTTATAAGAGGTGTTGGTGTTAGAAGAGGGCAATGGAGCTTTGGAATGGCCTTGGGATTGCTAGAGAGGCACAGAGGATAAGAGGGTTACTAGAAGGAGGTTGAGGCAGCTTAAAAGCCTGAGGCTGGAAACTAGGGGATGGGGAGAATGCAGATAAAACATTGAGAAGATAGAGCCTCTGCAAACCATACAACTTGATGCAAATTAGGAGGAGGTACCCCTTTTGCTGAGCACACACAGACCTGAGGGCACAGGGCTAGTTTGGCTAGGTGCCCTTCTGAAAGGCAGAACCTGTGTATAACATATGTAGTGCCCGGAAAAAATGTGTGCAAGAGACTGCAAGTCCCCAAGGAAAAACTGACCAAAAAAAAAAAAAAAAAATAAGTCACTAATGCTTGTGGTAGCATACAGGAAATCCTGTTTTGAATCATAGATCTTTGCTGGCGGGTGTGGGTTGGGGAGGATGGTTGGCAAATTTGATTTCTCCAAACTAGCTATATCAAAACGTCCCGGTGGAGCTTTTTATCCTCTGTCATGTTTTATATGATACATGTATCATTCATCTCACAAGAGCTTTGCGTTCATCACATCTAATGAATAACATCAAGGGTTAATACAATTTATATTTATCAGGACCACAATCCATGTCTAGGCAAAAATTGCTGTGACTAGTTATAATCTGAGCACAGCCTTCAGCCAAGACCTAAAAAACACTTGGATTTCACAGGATGAACAGCTGGGGACTCTTTACAGCCTTGATCTCAAAACCCTTGAATGTCTTATTGAAACAACTGGTTAAACTTCAGCCAAACCAAAAAATACAAAAACCTCCTCTCCTCAGACAGATTGTTTTCCCAAGGTCTTGGCCCCAATTTGTAATATAATTTCTTATCAAATCTGTCTGGGTTAGGTCCATGAATTGCATCATGGTTAGGAAAATTGAAGTGGGCAAAAATTAAAATTAAAATCTCATAGAAAATAGAGAAAAGAAGAAACAGAACGTGACATTTCATACCTATAACCTAATCAGTATGTAGTAATGCACTACTCTCACTCAGGGCATTCAGTGACCACTAGGGAAACATTAATGGTGACAGTTTACAGATTTGATAGCTCCTCAACCACTGTCCATGCACCATTTTGTCAAATCCTCCTAACAGTCCTCTGAAGCACGCACGGTTTGTCATCACCTTTTGGTAGATGAGAAAACTGAGAACTCACACAAGCTGAGAGACTTGCCTAAGACCATCCAAATAGTGAATGACAGACCAGGCTTCAATCCCAGGCCTTCTGGCTCAAACAAGCAACCTTGCTAACATGCTGGCCTTCTAGTTCAAACAGAGGCATTGTCTTTGAAGATGGTCTTCTGCATCATGGACAGGTCTATCTATTTCTGGGATGAAAAACAGCCTGATGTGGGATGGGATTAGCAATGATCCCAAATAAGTTTATTTGTTTTATTTTTTAATTAGATTCTACATATAAGTGATACCATATGATATATATCTTTCTCTGTCTGCATACTTCACATAGTATGATAATCTCTAGGTCCATCCATGTTGCTGCAAATGGCATTATTTCTTCTTCTGGCTGGGTAATATTCCACGCATATATGCGCCACATCTTCTTTACCCATTCCTCTGTCAATGGACATTTAGGTTGTTTCCATGTCTTGGCTACTGTAAATAGAGTTACTATGAAAACTGGGGTGAATGTATCCTTTTGGATTATGGTTTTCTCCGGATATACCCAGGAGTGGAGTTGCTGGATCATATAGTAATGTTATTTTTAAGTTTTTTAAGGAACTTCCATACTGTTCTCCATAGTGGTCGTACCAATTTATAGTCCCACCAACAGTATAGGCGAATTCCCTTTTCTCCATACCCTCTTCAGCATTGATAATTTGTAGACTTTTTGATGAAGGCCATTCTGACCAGTGTGAGGTGATTTTAACAGAAAAGTGTTTGATGAAGTAAGTCTTGCAGGGAACCCGTGGCTGAGGCTGATTCTAAAGGTAGGTGCATAGTTGATCACTTATTATTTGACCAACCATCCCGGTGAGAGTACAGTTGTGTGTGCCAGCTCAGCATCCAGATCAGTAAGTTCATGTTAAGGGCTAAGATTAAGATCCTTCAGACAGTTCCTCTGCCAAACACGTGTTTGGAGAAGTAAGATGATAACTGATTTCAGTTGACAACAGTCTCTGACTTGTCTGTTTCTGTAACATCCTCTCTATCTTAATTCAGATTGCTGATTAAAAAGCTATTTTTCAAAATCGAAGATGCCTCTTTACCCTTTAAAGAGTCTGAAACCCATTTGATTGGATATAGAATATCATTATCTCAAGTTGTCTAACAAGTACTGATATACTTTGGGACATTGTAAGGTCAAGGATGTCAGTGATCCGTTAGAAGGCCTGCTTCCTTGAAGATTTCAGCCGTTAAACCAAACGATGATGACAGATGATCAGACTCATCTATCATCACATCTTTACAGTAAAAGCATCAGCCCTTAGAATAAATCTAGTGTAAATGACACATACAATCTAACCAAGTAACAAGTGATAGTTGCAATAAATAGAGCCTTACTGCTTATCTTCAGTCCTGCATGTCCAGATTACGTTGTCTAAAAATATCATTTTCCAACCTACTCTATGATACCAGTTCTACTTCTACTTCTCTAACCTAGAAAAATTCTCATTTTTTTATGAGATGCATGCAAAAATGTTCATGGCAGTACCGTTTGTTATTTTTTTTTTTAAGTTAGAAACAACCTAACTGGCCCTCATGAGAGAAATGGATTTAAGTATTTTGACTCAGTGTGAATACAGAAGAATGATAATGAATACAGTGAATGGACTGATGTACACATTTAACGATGGATGAATCTCAAAATATTGTTGAATGAAGAGAAGCAAACTGAAAAGACTATGTTTAGTGCGCTAATTGTTGTAATTCATTCAGGCTGCTACAACAATATAACCACAGACTGAGTAGCTTATAAACAGCCAAAATGTATTTCCTACAGTTCTGGAGGCTGGAAAGTCCAAGATCATTGTGCCTGCATGACCAGGTTCTGGTAAAGTTATCTTCCAGGTGGCAGATTGCCAACCTTTCACTGTGATCTCACATGGAAGGAGCCACGGACCTCTCTAGAGCCACTTTAATTCTATTTGTGAGGGCTCTGCCCTCAAGATGAAATCACTTCCTAAAGCCTCTATCTTCTAATACCATCATCCATCATCCTGGGAGGTTAAGATTTCTGTGTGAATTTGAGGGGGGTGTCTCACAAGTACTCAGACCATAGCACTACTATCTAAGCAAAAACTTAAAACATAAAAAATAAGCTCTGAGTACCTACAAACATGAAATAAATGTATGGAAGCATTCATGGAAATTATGCACGTCAATATCACAAATGCTTATCTCTGGGCTGGGGAAGGGTAAAAGATATGAGGAGAGCTTTACCTATAATTCTTTTCATCTTTAGATATACTTAAATTTTTTTTCACAGTAATCAAAACAGTATGCTACTGGCATAAAGACAGCCATATCAACCAGGAGATTGGAAAAGGAAGCCCAGAAATAAACATCTCTGCCTATTTGGTTAAATAATTTTTGACACGGTTGCCAAAACCACTCTATGAGGGGAAACAATAGTCTTTTCAATAAAGAAAAGGGAAAACAGGATATTTATGTGCAAAAGAATGATGTTGGATTTATAGTATATACTATATGTAAAGCTAACTATATAAGATAAACTCCAAATGGATTACAGACCTAAACATAAGAATGAAAACTACAAAACTTTCAGAAGAAAGTGTGGGGGGAAAGCTTCATGGCATCAAATTTGGCAATGACTCCTTGGATATGACATCAAAAGCATAGGCAAAAAAGGAAAGATAAATTACTCTTCATCAAAATTTAAAATTTTGTGTCTCAAATAGCACTGTCAACAAAGTGCAAAGGCAACTCACAGAATGGGAGAAAATATTTGAAACTCATATACTTGATAAGAGATAAATATCTATAAAATATAAAGAACTCTTACAAGTCAATAACAAATCCAATATTAAAATGGGCAAAGGACTTGAATACATAGTACTCCAAAGAAGATATACTAATGGGCAACAAGCACATAAAAATATATTCAACATCACTAATCATTGCTGCTGCCACTACTGCTAAGTCGCTTTAGTCGTATCCGACTCTGTGCGACCCCATAGATGGCAGCCCAGCAGGCTCCCCCATCCCTGGGATTCTCCAGGCAAGAACACTGGAGTGGGTTGCCACTTCCTTCTCTAATGCATGCATGCATGCTAAGTCGCTTCATAGCGGACTGCAAATTAAACAAATTAGATACCACTTCAAATCCATCATGATGGTTATTTTTAAAATCAAGACAAAACCGTAAGTATTAGGGAAAATGCAGAGAAACTAGAACCCTGATGCATTCCTGGTAGAAATGTAAAATGGTACAGCCACTGTGAAAGGCCACATGTTGGCTCCTCAAAAAATGAAACTTAGAATTGTCAAATAATCCAACAATTCCACTTCTAAGTACATCAATTCAGTTCAATCGCTCAGTCGTGTCCGACTCTTTGCGACCCCATGAACCACAGCACGCAAGGCCTCCCCGTCCATCACCAACTCCCAGAGTTAACCCAAACTCATGTCTATTGTGTTGGTGATGCCATCCACACATCTCGTCCTCTGTCTTCCCCTTCTCCTCCTACCCTCAATCTTTCCCAGCATCACGGTCTTTTCAAATGAGTCAGCTCTTCACATCAGGTGGCCAAAGTACTGCAGTTTCATTTTCAACATCAGTCCTTCCAGTGAATCCCCAGGACTGATCTCCTTTAGGATGGACTAGTTGGATCTCCTGGCAGTCCAAGGGACTCTCAAGAGGCTTCTCCAACACCACAGTTCAAAAACATAAATTCTTTGGGGCTCAGCTTTCTTTTAGTCCAACTCTCACATCCATACATGGCTACTGGAAAAACCATAGCCTTGACTAGACGGACCTTTGTTGGCAAAGTTATGTCTCTGCTTTTTAATATGCCATCTAGGTTGCTCATAAATTCCCTTCCAAGGAATAAGCATCTTTTAATTTCATGGCTGCAGTCACCATATGCAGTGATTTTGGAGCCCAGAAAAATAAAATCAGCCACTGTTTCCCCATCTATTTGCCATGAAGTGATGGGACCAGATGCCATGATCTTAGTTTTCTGAATGTTGAGCTTTAAGCCAACTTTTTCACTCTCCTCTTTCACTTTCATCAAGAGGCTCTTTAGTTCTTCTTCACTTTCTGCCATAAGGGTGGTGTCATCCGCATACCTAGGTTATTGGTATTTCTCCCAGTAATCTTGATTCCAGCTTGTGCTTCTTCCAGTCCAGCGTTTCTCATGATATATTCTGCATATAAGTTAAATAATCAGGGTAACAATATACAGCCTTGATGTACTCCTTTCCCTATTTGGAACCAGTCTGTTGTTCCATGTCCAGTTCTAACTGTTGCTTCCTGACCTGCATACAGGTTTCTCAAGAGGCAGGTCAAGTGATCTGGTATTCCCATCTCTTTCAGAATTTTCCATAGTTTATTGTGATCCACACAGTCAAAGGCTTTGGCATAGTCAATAAAGCAGAAGTAGATGTTTTTCTGGAACTCTCTTGCTTTTTCAATAATCCAGCAGATGTTGGCAATTTGATCTCTGGTTCCTCTGCCTTTTCTAAAACCAGCTTGAACATCTGGAAGCTCGTTTTTCACCTATTGCTGAAGCCTGGCTTGGAGAATTTTGAGTATTACTTTACTAGTGTGTGAGATGAGTGCAATTGTGCCATAGTTTGAGCATTCTTTGGTATTGCCTTATATCCCTCAATAAAAAGTAAAAGCAAGGATTGAAAAGTTACTTGCACACTAATGTTCATAACAGCATTATTCACAATAGCTGAGAGATGGCAACAATCCAATTGTTGATTGACAAACAGATGAATAAAGAAATGTGTACACACACACAATCAAATATTAAAAAGGAATGAAATTCTGATTCATGCTGTAACATGAGTAACTCTTGAAAATATTATGCTAAATGAAATAAGCCAGTTGCAAAAGGACAAATATCGTAGGATCCCAATTATGTAAGTTACCTAGAAGAACCAAATCATAAAGGAGGATGTTACTGTTATTTGGTTGCTAAGTCATGTTCAATTCTCTGCGAGCCCATGGACTGTAGCACGCCAGGCTTCCCTGTCCTTCACCATCTCCCAGACCCTGCTCAAACTCATGTCCATTGAGTCAGTGATGCCATTCAACCATCTCATCTTCTGTCGCCCCTTTTCCTCCTGCCCTCAGTCTTTCCCAATATCAGGGTCTTTTCCAATGAGTCAGCTCTTTGCATCAGGTAGCCAAAGTATTGGAGCCTTATCTTCAGTTTTCCAATGAATATTCAGGATTTACTTCCTTTAGGATTGACTGGTTTGATCTCCTTGCTGTCCAAGAGAGTCTCAAGAGTCTTATCCAGCACCACAATTCAAAAGCATCAATTCTTCTGCCTTCAGCCTTTTTTATGGGCCACCTCTCACATCTGTACATGACTAGTAAAAAAAACCATAGCCTTGACTATATGGACCTTTATTGGCAAAGTGATGTGCTATATAGGTTTGGATAGTGGTTACCAAAGGCTGGGGGAGTTGTTGTTTAATGGGTTAAGAATTTCAGTTTGAGGTGAAAAATTCTGGATATGGAAAGTGCTGTTACACAATGATGTAAAGGTACTTAATGTCACTAATTGTACACTCAAAAGGGTTAAATCTATCATTTTTGTGTTATGTATATTTATCACAATAATTTTTTTCTAGTGTGAGAGAGAGAGGCATCAAATATGGCAAAATGCTAACATTACATTCTTTTTAAAACTCAATAGATCTACTGATGGTCTATTACATTGGTTTCTGTACTTTTTTGTGTATTTGAATTGTCTCAGCTATTAATTTTTATAAACTTCAAAATAACAGTTTTCTTAAAATTATTCTGACCTTCACTGTCAGGTAGGATGATGAGAATATATAATAAGGTACTAGAGGCTGAAGGTTGGCTCTCTAATTACTTGATTAGATTCCTGTGATCTAAAACAATGCTTCTCAAATTTAGTATGCATACAAATTACCTAGAGGTCTTATTAAAATGTAAATTCTGATTCAGTTGTTCTGGGTCGTGTGCTAAGTCACTTCAGTCATACCTGACTTTTTGCGATCCGATGGACTGTAGCCTGCCAGGCTCCTGTGTCCATAGAGTTTTCCTAGCAAGCATACTGGACAGGGTTGTCATTTCCTACTCCAGAGGATCTTCCTGACCCAGGAATCAAACCCCATCTCTTAAGTCTCCTTCATTGGCAGGCAGGTTCTTTACCCCTAGCGCCAAAATGCAAATTCTGATTTAGTTGGTCTGAGGTTAGTTTCCATTTCTAAGAAGCGCCCAGATGATGCCAGTTCTGCTGGTCCTCAGATACATTTTGAGTAGCAAGGACAGAAAGAATGATAACGTTCTACATATATTATCTTCCATTTAGAAGTTTTCTTAATTATGTACTTCTAGATAGACAATTGAAGCTAGATTTGATTATTCTTAAATGAAAAATGTGTTATCTTATAATTTGTTTGATAGATTACTGTAAAGCAAAAATAAACAAACCCTAAGCATTATTGAAGATATTTCACAAAGATTAAATGTTTAAAAATCCTAAACTGGAAACTTTGACTCAGCTGTCAAAATCTAAAATAAATGCATACTTTAGGACATACTAATCCCTCTTCCCCAAATGAGTTGTGAAATAGGAATTGCTTTAGCACACATTTCCACTGATGCAAGTTACTTCACTTAATTATACGGTCCTTAAACCAGCTCTTTATTTTGTAAATTCCAGGATAATCCTAGGTTGGGAGCTAATAATTTCACCTACCATAAGAAGACTGATTAACTGCCCAAAACTGAAAAAAATCCCCAAAAGAAGATTTCTTGCCAGAATTGTTTAGGATCTGTTCTGTCTGGTGGGCTGCTAGGTGCTAATCTAGTTAAGTGAATTAAAGCTTCAGGAGATAATACTCCCAGAATGGGCTTAAATGTGATCCACCCCATTGCCAAAAAGAGAGAGATCCTTTGTATCCTGCAGTTAACCATCGGCCTACTGGACGCCTCTTAAGAACCTAGTGGTGCCTGCGTGTGTGCCAAGTCACGTCAGTCATGTCCAGCTCTTTGCGACCCTATGGACAGTAGCCCCCAGACTCTTCTATCCATGGGATTTTCCAGGCAAAAATACTGGAGTGGGTTGCCATGCCCTCCTCCAGAGAATCTTCCTAACCCAGGGATCAAATTCTCCTTGCCTCTCATGTCTCCTGCACTGGCAGGCAGGTTCTTTACCACTAGCACCACCTGGGAAGCCCCCAGAATCAAATGGTGAGGTTCTCTACATGAGTGTAGTTGATTAAGAGTAAGCAAATTCAAGCATAATCATCCCACTATGAGCTTGTGTTTTTTTTTCAGGTCCGGGTAAGTATTAAATAATGTAAGGCTATGTGTAACATTGACTAGTATTTCATCAGCCTGTGATTTCAGAGACATGAATTGTCTTTAGTCCAAACTGAAAATTTTGACAAATATCCTAGGTCAATCGTTTGCTCTTCCAAACAGAATAATTATAATAATACATATATACAGCTAACTTTTATGGTGCCCTACCTCTGTGCCAAGCCTTGCTCTACCTGCTTCACATGAGTTCTCTCATTAAATCCTTATAACAACCCTGTGAGACAGATATGACTATCATCAACTCACAGTTAAGAAAATGGACTCAAATCACTATGTTGTACACCTGAAACTTATAATATTGTACCAACATGAATTTGAGCAAACTCCAGGAGAGAGTGGAGGACAGAGGAGCCCAGCGTGCTGCAGTCCATGAGGTCACAGCTTAGCAACTGAACAACAATCTTAACTCTTCCTAAAAAAAAAAACCAAAACCTCCACAGAAAACGCAGATTCAGAAAATAAGATATATCCAAAGCCACAAAGTAAGTAGCAGTTGCTTTCCACCATGATACTCAATTGCTAGTGTTAATTGTATTTGGGAATCCCAGTCATGAATGGTGTCAAACAAGACAGCACCAAAATACTCAGTGGAACTCCAGTAAGTTGGAAGCATGCCCCCTTTTTACAGCAGTCATTCTCCTCCTGTCTTTATTCATGCTAAGTTGGAGCAGTCATTAGAAACATATGGGCCTGCTACTAATTGCTGTCAAAAATTTTTTGATATTTGGCAGAGTCTGCAATATTTAAGTAAAAAATAATTCACTAGCACCTCTATTGAATTTCTCAGCTCAGTTTAGCCACTCAAGGTAGTTAATATTAGGAGGGCTAAAATCTAAGGGTGTGCTGAAGTTTCTTTCTGAAGAATGGCTGGCTATAGTGCAGGCCTGGAAATAAAAAGCTGAGGCTTGGATGGTATCAGCAATGTTTTTGTTTCTAAGGCGATTGAATTCCCTTCCAAATGACTTACTTCTCTGCACAAAAACTAGGTTCTTCCTGGGCTTGATACTTCATTGGCAAGTAGAAGAACTCTCTATACATGTGAAATATTAATAGTTCAAAAGGAGGTCATGCTGAATGAAGAACCATCTATCCACTTGCTGTGCGAGTGTCAGAGAGCTCACATTCTGGGTAGGTCAAAGGAGGAAAGAGCTAAAACATATTGATAGTATCAAGTCAGAAAACAGAAAGCCCAATATATTTCAATCTCATTTGTAGTCTTAAATTATAGCCTTTACTGATGGAGTAACTATTTCAAAAAGACATTCCTCAATCAAACATAATTCAGGGGCAATTTGCTTGTTAGAGGCCAATGGCTGACTCTTCTGGATTCACAGAGCACATATTTCTCAGGATCTGAAGGCACTAAAGATTTATTTATCTTAAGATTAGGGGACCAAGAGGCGTCCTAACAACACGGAAAAATGAGTGATAATTCTTTTCAAATTAGCAATTACAAACACTACCAAAAAATATCAAACAGCAGAAAAGCAATTACAGGGCCTAAAGTACATTTTCCTGTATATTATTTAACCTCACAAACACGGAGAGAAAGTGGCAGATAAAAATTGCATCCTGAGAAGAGTCAGAGCTACAGAAAGGCCATGAGATATGGAACATAATATATTTTTAGTTTGTTTATTTACAGATTGAGCCACCTTAATTACTTCTTTGGGGTTATGCTAAAAGCACGGGTTTACTTAATGAAAAGCAGAGTCAGAAATCATCTTGAGGCCACTCACCACAGATGCATGAGCAGAGATTGATGGAAATGCTGGGTTAATGCACAGGCTCATGGCAGTTTTGCACAGAGCTCTGGGCAATGCTTAACTGATGAGGAAACACAGATATTATAAAACAAAGATCATTTATTATTATACTCACCATATTTCCAGACTTCATGATTACCTTGTAGAATTCAATTATTCTAATAGACTAAGACTTGTCAAGAATTTTGGTCTTGGAATCTTTTTGCACTCTTAAATTACTGCAAACCCCAAAGAGCTTGTTTTTAAGCAAGTTATATCTATCAATATTTACTGTGTAAAAACTAAAACAGAAAATTTTAAAATATTTATTCATTAAAAATAAACCCATTATATGTTAATATAAATAATGTTATAGTAAAAAAGAACTATTTTCCAAAACAAACAAAAATATCAGTGAGAAAAGTGGCTTTGTTTTACATTTTTGTCAGTGTTAATGTCTGGCTTAATATAATACAGCTGAGTCCAGAACAACTGTTCTGACATGTTTTGGTTGAAGTAATGAAAAAGTTCCACCCTTATTCACATATACAACTGGAAAAGAGGAACATCAATAACTTTTGCTGGTAATTGTAGATATTCCTTTTCTGATATTGTACCAAAACTCAAAAAATAATTTTCTGAAGATTAGTTGCAATGTGGAATTTAAAACTGCATGAATAAACTTCTCATACTGTTACATTAAAATTCATTGATTTTATGTACTTTCATGGATCTTTTACCTATGTTATAATGTAACACTACATGTTGTTTAGGAAGTGTTAGTTCACTAAAATTATGCAGATCTTCCAAATTGTTAGACATTTCTTTATGCAAACAAAAATGTACACATTAATATATAACACTGATTTCATAAAATCTAGATGTTGGGACGCTATCAAGCTTGGTGATGGATGGAGTATTAGACTTTCAATTTTTGCTTCAAAGCTCAGATATTTTAAAACTTATTTTTAATTGGCAAATCTCAGATTTTAACATTAGCAAAATATCACCATTTGTTTTCCTAAAAGTGGCACTTTCCCTTTGTTTACTTTGGAAAAAAATGTCAACCAAATATCCGAATTTGAATATCCATGATTTGTCTGTCAGTCATTCCTTCAAGTAAAAATAGTGTTCCAAAATAAAGTTCTAATTCAAACAATTGCATGCATTCTCTTTTTTTTTCAAGACAACATGCTGTCATTGATGACAGAAGTGCTTCATAAAGCAGGCTTCCCATATCACCACACAGAATATTAAAAAGTCATACTAACTGCATGATGGTGAAGAATGAACACAACTAGTACAATTTGGTGCCACTACTTTGACTTGTGTTAAGGCACTATCACATTTACCCACCATTGCTTTTGTGTCATCAGCGCAAATGTCAATGCAGTTGAAAAGGTAAGTTTTTTAATAAAACATTGCTCTGACCTTGCAGACTCCCTGCAGAGTTGTCAGGAACCCCCCTAGGGGTTCCAGGGTCACACTTTGAGAACCACCAGAGTGGACCCCAGCCCACATAAATGCTTGTCTTGCTTGAATGTGTGTTCTTTAGGGATAATGACTCTGCAGTTCTGTAGCATGTGGATACTGAGCAGATGTTCCACAAGGAAGAAGACTCTTGATGAGGACCAAATGTTCTATGCTACGTGCCACTTTCATTTGAAAACCTGTCACTCTGCTTGTATGTCATTGTCTCAGAGATTGATGATAGTAACCATGAATGTGGGGAGAGGGGAATTGCGGCAGAGAGTCAGGGAGATGAGATTGGAAGTATGTAGGAATCTCAACGACAGGCCTAACCTAGTTGATTCAGAGCCGGGGCCTGAGCCCCACATCTGGCAGGCCATAGCAATGCTGGGAGCCACTGGGAGGGAAGAGAGCCTGGCATCTGGCATTCCAAAGGGCCTCAGGCAAGAAAGAGCTGGCACGGAGATTGCTGGATCTGTGTGCTGGGCATTTCCAAAGAGGATGTTGTTAAGCCCTGGGGCCCGTTCCCATCATTGTGGCTTAGTTGGTAGGACTTCTTTGCTCATCATCTTTCTAGATCCCTTTCAACACACACCTCCATGCTCCAGTCCCAAACGGACAATGAAGTTTCAAGAGAGGAACAAAGTAGCTGCTCATCTCCTCGTACCCCAAACTGGGAACCCATTATCTGAACAGACATCTTGAGGTGAGAATCCAAGAGTTCATGTTTAAAATATCTGTTTCTGATGTGAATCACTTCCTTTGTAACGTTGTATTTTTAAAACTCATAATCTTATTATTCAAAAGTGGCATCTCTCTCTCCATGGGTTCTGATGAGATTTTCATTGTTTGGGTAACAAGAAGGAACAGTGGAGGGAATGGGTGTATACAATGTCTTTCATGAACAGAAAATACTTAAGGGGCACTGTGAAAAGTTCTTTCACCAGTGCTACGTAATTTTATCCATAAGCAATTCTTCTTATATTTTTAACATCTGTAAGTAATTTCTACTTTATAGATGGAGAAATTGAGGCACCCAGAGCTTAGATGACCTGGGTAAATCAGCAGGATAAGATACAGATATGAATATTATCAGCCCAGCGTTTCTCTCCTAGGTCAGTGGTTATACCCCCCAAAAAAAATTCAGGCCAATTTTTTATGCATATTGTTGATTATATCTGAGGTATTAATTAGGAGAGTAATAATGACAGGGAACACTAAGTATCTGTCAGCCACAAAAAAGGAAGTAAAAGTTTACAGGAAAAGTTTTTTTATGGTAAAAAAAAAATACTTAAAAAAATTTTTTTTATAAACTCAAAATGGATTAAAGACTTACATGTAAGGCCAGAAACTATAAGCTTTTAGAGGAAAACATAGGCGGTACACTCTGACATTGCAGCAAGAGCCTCTCTGACCTACCTCCAGGTATAATGGAAATAAAAGCAAAAATAAAGAAATTGGACCTAATTTAAACTTAAAAGCTTTTGCACAGCAAAGTAAACTATAAACAAGATGAAAAGACATCCCTCAGAATGGGAGAAAATAATTGCAAAAGAAACAACTGACAAAGGATTAATGTCTAAAATATATCAGCTTATATGACTCAATATCAGAAAAACAAACAACCCAATCAAAAAATGGGCAGAAGACCTAAACAGACATTTCTCCAAAGAAGACATACAGATGGCCAATAAACACAGGCAAAGATGCTTCACATCACTCATTATTAGAGAACTGCAAATCAAAACTAGAATGAGGTATCACCTCACACTGGTCAGAAAGGCCATTATCAAAAATATCTACCAATGTTAAATTCTGGAGAGGGTGTGGAGAAACAGGAATCCTCTTGCACTGTTGGTGGGAATGTAAACTGATAGAGCCATTATGGAGAACAGCATGGAGATTCTTTAAAAAAATAAAAAGAAAGAAATCTATCATATGCCTCAGCAATCCCATGGGCCTTTACCCTAAGAAAACCACAATTCTAAAAGACACATGTACCCTCAATGTTAATTACAGCACTATTTACAATAGCCAGGATATAAAACATGCTACTTTGAATTGATCTGTGAACCCAGTTGCCTTGTTCACCCATCTTTGTTCTATAAAAAGAGCTTCCGTTGGATTTTGATTTATAGTACTAAATACGCTCTGACAGAACTAAGCCAAAGCCCCAGTATTCTTAAGGCTTCATTCAATTAAAGGTAGAAATAAAATTAACCTTCCTGCAGTGCAGATAACATTCATACTGGGTGGAACATTTTTTTGTAACAGTGATGGTTTCTGTCATTGGACTTCCATCTCTCACCCAGGCATTTAGCTCATTATGGATACCTGAATTATCAATAGTAAGTAATTAGCCATTTATTAGAACATTGTGACACAGTCGTGTCTGTTGATAGTGGTTTCTCTTCATGAGCCCCAGCCTGTCATCTTGCATCCTGCCCTTCATAGGTTCACAAAGGGCAGTCAGCAAGCAGAGTTGACTCAATTTAAAAAAAAAAAAACAACTTCCAAAATGCTTAATCTATTGATAGGGAATCAACAGCATACCCTCCAAAGAATATGTAATGCTTATTTTGTCTTGAACTTGTACAGGGCATTTCTAACAGCAAATATCAAAGCAGTCCTGAAGATATCTTAAATCATCTTAATATTGATTCTGTGCTTTTACTATTCCTATCCTTTTATTATTCTAGCCATTGTTGGGGATGTAAGGCCTGTTCCCTACCTTATTGAAGCCTAAAATAGATGCAGGAAAATAATAATTATAGCTTATATGTCAAGGCTTATCTTGAAGGTATTGCTCTAAATGCCATATATACATTATTGCATTTTCCTCCCAATTATTTGGGTAGGTATTATCAACCCCATTTTCCCAGCAAAGAAACTGAGGTTAGGGAAAAGTAAACGATTTACTAAAAAAATTTAAGTGCTTGGATTATGACTCAAATTCATGCCTCTTTGATTCTAAAATTACCTATAATGCTACAAAGTGTAAAAACTTAAAATAGTAAAACATCACCTCCAGATTACAATGAACATACCTATAGTGTTCCTACAGTGTTTCAGTTCATAGCTAGAAAATGAAGTCACAAAAATATCAATAATGCATAAATCCTGTTTTGTTTCACTGTACCCAGAGAGTGTCAGGCTGCCCCTTCCCCTATTATTTCTGGAATCTGCAAAAAGAGATGCAATCTCACACATGCCCTCAAACAGCCCTATCAACTGGGGCTCTACAGAACTTGAAGAGTTAGAAGTTGACTTTGAAGAACAAGGAGTCATCCCTTGGTATAATAAAAGAGAGACACTCAGCTGGCTGTATCAATAGTGTTGAGAGGACACACAAATAATTCCACTAATTTGTATTTAATTTTGGTGTGTGTTCAGAGATGGTCACTTACATACACACTCACAAGTTGAATCTGGTTTCCTAAATCTCAGTCATTAACAAGAACATTCATGTCTTTGGAACTTGAATTATAAACAAGAGAAGTTTATGCAAATATGGAATTGGGGAAAATTAGAAGTTTATGCAAATATGGAATGGGGAAGATATTTTTTTAGGAAGATAGGGAATTTTTGAGCTTGGTTTCTGTTACAAAGAAAATATCATATGTTCACTATACTAATTTATCTTTCTGAACACACAGAGAGAATGCATTGTCTGGCTTCTTCTGCAGACAAGTTGAGAACTGAGGGAATATGGATGAAAATAATTAAGCCATTTGTTACTCTGGTCAGTAAAAACATATCCTTCCATCCTCCAGCCTGCTCTTTCTCCTTCATGGAGGTCTTGGAAACCCCATGTTCAGATACCATAATCAAACAAGGAAAGAAGTCTGAATCCTTGAGTCTTTCACTGGAGATGAGATGCTGTGTAAAGCCACCTGACCTGAGTTAAACCCCAGTCTGAGCAAGAAATAAATCTTTGTTCCATGAAGCCAATGAGATCTGGGGAGTTATGTTACCAAATCACTGTTTGATCTATCCTGACTGGCTTCGTCCCTTGGAGGAAGCTCCAGGACTCTTAGCAAACTTAGCAAATACCAGCAATGGTTTTCTTCAGGAAATCACTGTTTGATGCTTAGAATAATAAACAACTGGGAGAGAGACTGTGGGAGACCTGAAGTCATGTCACCCAAAGATCGTTTGGTGCTAGGATGATAAGGGAGGAAAGGGACTAACAGGAACAGCACCACAAAGGAGCACCAGAACTTAACCTGCGTCTACTGGCAGGTCCGGGGAGGATATGCAGGACTGGGTTCTGAGGTCCTTATCATACACAGTGAATGTATGCTTACTTGGGATTGTTTTTCTGAGAAACAGGATTCCACACCTTGAGTGAACCAGGAGATAGTGTAAACTTACTAGTATCTTGGCTCCCAGAAGTTTGGAAAGGCATGCTAAGTAAAGTTAGCATGTGGTGGGTGGATGAAGGAATTAAGAAGCCCAGGGAAGTGGGCATGCTAGAATGGATATATTAGACATGACCAGAAGACTCATGAGAAGATGACCACAGGATGGCCCAAAGAATACACCATCTGCCAAGCCGTAAAGTATACACTGGGCTCTCTGTTGGCTCAGTGGTAAAGAATCCACCTACCAAAGCAGGAGATGTGGGTTGGATCACTGGGTCGGGAAGACTCCCTGGAGTAGGAAATGGCACCCCACTCCAGTATTCTTTCCTGGAAAATCCATGGACAGAGGAACCTGGTGGGCTACAGTCCATAGGGCTGCAAAAGAGTCAGCTGTGACTGAGAAACTAAACAACAACAAGGATACACTAGCAAGAGGGGTGAAAACTTAGTGGTGGCTCCCTTAGTAGGCCAGGGTTGACCACGGTAGGAGACACCATCACAGAGCTGAGCTTATTGAAGCAAAGGAAACGAGAGCAGCTTAAAACCTGCAATCCCTTAACTGCCAGAAGCCAGGGGCTTGTGATTACTGCAGAGGCCAACAAGGTTGTAGTGGCATTCTGGGGTGCCTGACTCAGAGCAAAGCATCCACAGGGTCAAAATCATAGATGAGAGGCAAGGGTTCTACTCAGTTTGTACCAGTAGATAATGTTAAGGACAGATGACTGGAGACTGAGGGCACTCCTCCCAGTAAAAAGTCACAGTTCTTGCCCAGTTTCTGGACTTGAGCCAACTTTCAGAACCTACTGATTGAAGATATGGACAAGTCTCCAGGAAAGAGAACACTGTTACACTATTAAGAAGGAAGCAAAGCCCTGAGAAGGCTTTTGAGGTTCTTGAGATCGCATACCCCACATCGAAGGATACTTGGTCAGTCCATATATTGGGGGACCCAAAAAGCTACCCTGTTATTGTGGGGCCCAGGATAGCAGGTTTAGCCTATGATAAAAGTAACCCTACCACTAACTCGGGCTATGTGATCTGCACACACTGTGATGTTGGAAGTATCCATAATAGGAGAAGACGCCAAGTGGAACTGATAGCAAGTCTCAGTGGGAGAATTATATTACAGATGTTACAAGTGTTAATCCTGACTCAGTGTCTGCTTCTAGGAAATCCAATCTACAGCTGGGATAAATGGGATATTTCTAACATTGCCCCAGAGTTAGGATGCAAGATAGAAAGAGAAATTAGGTAAAAACACAAACTTTATATGAAGCATATATTTTAGGCCTATTTCTATATGATGTTTCTGTATTTAGAGAAGAAAAATTACTTCCATAAACAAACAACTCATTACTTCCCCCATAAAACACATTCTGAAGAATATTGCTAGGATTCACTCCGTGTACCTTTCATAGAAGGAGTCCACTGTTCTTTATCTTTCCAAAGTCACACAAGACCCAGCACTCAAGCAACAGCAGCAAAGCCTTATCCTTGTATTCACTGAAGAAGGCTGTCAAAGAACTGAAGAACCACAGAACGCTGAGGATGGAAAAGATATTTCAGATCATTTCCCATCTTCCTTTGGAGCTATGGCTTGAGACATAAGAGGAAATCTGCTGGGGTCTTCTAGGAAAGGCTCTTGCCCTAATAAAAAGACTCAAAGACTCACAAGGAAGTAACAGTGAATTCTCCTCTTCGATCTGATGGACCTGGAACCTTGGCATACTAAATCACTTCAGTCATGTCCAACTCTGCAACCCTATGGACTGTAGCCTGCCAGGTTCCTCTGTCCACTGAGGATTCTCCAGGCAAGAATACTGGAATGGATTGCCAAGCCCTCCTCCAGGGGATCTTCCCAACCCAGGGATTGAACCCACATCCCTTAGGTCTCCTGCATGTGCAGGCGGATTCTTTACTGCTGTCAGGAGAGACATCATTGTGAAGATGACAGTGCAGTAAAATAAAACTGATGTCTGTGACTATTTCCTTGAACTATCGAACCAATCCATGAAATAAGCATAAGTCCAGATTTTGATTTTGACAGAATATGATCCTTATTTTAAAAGTCATTTTTATACTCGGATACTCTGATTCATGGGCTTCCCTGGTAGCTCACCTGGTAAAGAATCCGCCTGCCATGCAGGGGACCCCTATTCGATTCCTGGGTCAGGAAGGTCCCCTAGAGAAGAGACAGGCTACCCTCTCCAGTATTCTTGGGCTTCCCTGGTGGCTCAGATGGTAAAGAATCCATCTGCAATGCAGGAAACCCAGGATCAATTTCTGGGTTGGAAAGATCCCCTGGAGGAGGGCGTGGCAACCCACTCCAGTATTCTTCCCTGGAGAATACCTGTGGACAGAGGAGCCTGGAGGGCTACTGTCAATGGGCTTACAAAGACTCAGAAAGGACTGAGCGACTAAGCACAGCTCAGCAATCTGATTCAGAGCCAAAGCACCCTGATTATGGATTATCTAATCTAATAGTTTCGTTTCACAGACCAAGAAACTGAGATGCTGAGTAAGTAACTTGCTCAAGACCCACAGTGATTAAGTGACAGAACTACAACTGACATACTGGCGTCCTGATTCTTGGACTAAAGCACTTTGTACCAAACCTTAGAGAACATTCTAGCTGGAATCAGAAGGAAGTGAGACGACTGGAGTGGGGCCTGATAGTCTCTGAAGGGAAACAAGCCCAGGCACCCAAGGAGAGAGGGCTTCTGCTAGTGAGTGAGGATCCCTTCAGGACAGAATTCCCGCCAGTTGTGAGTGACTCTCCTCCCTGGTTCCTGACCTCTTAGCCCATCCTTGTGTTCCCAGAAAGCCAATGAAAAATAAGCTTTGACAATGTCACTGTCCTAGATACATAAAAATAACATTACTGTACATGACCAAAAGTGAACCAGATTCTCTGAATTTTTTTCCAACTTCCAAAAATAGTTAGGACTTTCTGCCAAAAAGAATGGGACTTCAATTCCCATGAAAAAAAATCACTCCATGGCATTTGCTCCAATGTAGAAATAATTAATACACTCTGAAGAATGGAATTCTCAGTGCTCTCACCCCACCAACCCCATTTTCTGAAAGTAAAGTAGGAGGGAAATGGGATAACCACAATGTAGTAGAGAAGGCACTAGACTTGGAGTCAGGAACATTAGGCTCTAGATTGAAGGACACTTTTGCCATTCCTTTCAATCACCCAATGATTTAACCCTTTCTTTATAGGATTGTGGAATATCTCATCGTGTAAGTTTTAAAGGCCAGATACTCATTTTCCCAGCCTCCTTTGCAGCGATCATTTTAAGTTCCCCTGTAAGGTTAATCTGATGTGTCCACCTACTGGACCACGGTGTGCCCAGGGATTCAGTTAAATGATACTCTGGGTGTATCTGTGAATATGTGTCTAGTATGTATCTGAGTCAATAGACTGAGGAAAGCAGAGTGCCTTCTACAGTTTGGGGATGCCTTATCTCATCCCTGGGGAGTCTGAAGAGAACAAGAAGCAGGTAAGACAGAATTTGCTCTTTCTGCCTGAGCTTCCTCAAGCTGGGACACTGGTCTCCTCCTGCTTTCAAATTCAGATTGGAACTTACACCATTGGCTCTCCTGCTTCTTAGGGTTTCAGACTCAGACTGAAACTATACCATCAGATTTCCTGGGTCTCCAGGCTTGCCAACTGCAGTCTCTGTAACTTCCCAGGCTCCATCACCATGTGAGTCAACTCCTTACAATAAACCATAAACATACAGGAAATTATATATATATATATATATATATATATACACACACACACACACACACACACACACACACGTACAAATATATAATATTTTTCCTGTTTCTCTGGCGTATCTATAGTAATATTATCCACCAGCCCAAAAACACGATCCCCAGATTTTGAACAGAAAGCCAGTGTGTCAAAGGAGGACCTGGAAAGAGGGTTAGTGAAGAGAAGAGGAGGAGGAGAGTTGATTAAACACTCCTAGTCGAGATTTGACCTGGAGTCACAGGAAAGCATCCGATGGCTTTACAAAAAGACAAAAGGTGTGGGGCTTTTGTTTTCTCCCTCGATGTGGAGGCCTTGGACGTTGTTGATTCACAAGCCAGACTCTGACTCTCAGCTGGACTGGAACCTCCCTGAGGAGAGAGGCTTCAGTAACCTGTCCACCACTATATCCTCAGCACCTACCTCAGTGCCTGAAGTCCTGCATCTGCTCAAAGCTGTTTGTGAGATGAGGTCTGCTTTGTCTGAGACGTGTCAGCCATTTCTTGTAAATAGGATCATATTCTTTTGAGACCAATCAAATCAAACCTTGCTCAATCTAGGAGCTTTAAGGAAACCTCAGGCTAACAGAAGCATAATTATAACTAAAGAGGTTTAGATTTGGTCTAAAAGTCAGGTTTGACTTTGCAACAAGTCACAACACAAAACACTGCACGTTTCTCTAAGAAGGGTCTAGTAACTGGTGCCTTGGCCAGAAGGGTGATATCTTCCAGTCACATACATTCTCTTATCTTGTGCTAGGATGCACTGGGGTATGGGGTAACAGCACCTGCCAGGACCACCTCCAACCAGACACTCTCAGCAGTGGCTCAACTCTCCCTCTGGTCTTGCTTATTACATTTTGCTTATGCAATTAAAGGGTGAAAGGGGGATCAAGGGAGCAAGCAGATCCCCCCCTTTACAATTTAGCATGTAATCAATCTTCACATTTTTAGTTACTTGTTGATATGTTTATTATACTCCAAGAGAATTTTAGTTTATAAGTTAGCAGAAGCCTAAAGTTAGATGTGTACAAAAATTGAAAATGTTGCTCCTTTTGTCACAATGTTATTTCTTCAGGCCAGTGTGTGGGTGTGGCAGTAAAAAAGGCAGGCACACACAGACCCTGAACAGTTCTAAATTGGAACAGAAACTTCTGGGCTGACCCTGGGTGTCCTAAACTGCTTTAAAGTGTAACCAACGTGAGTTAAGGCTTCATGAGCGTGTGTTACGTGCCAGTCACCATCTCAGCACTTCATACATATTAATTCAGGTAATCCTCACACATCTCCTCCAGTATGTTGCCATCATCATCCTCATTTTACAGATGAGGCAAGGCAGGCACAAAGGAGTAACTTGCTCAAATTCACAGAGCAAGGCAGAGAGGAATCAAGATTTGAACTCACATCTGATTCCAGAGCCCTTAACTACTATGCAAGCGAACACTAACCAGAAAATTTAGTGCCTCCCACCAGAGATAACATGGTACTTACTTCCAAAAAGATGAACCAGGGCTAAGAATCAGTGAGTAGAGAAGGAGGAGAAACAGAGTTTTTGTTTGGTTTTAAGTCACAAAAAACTCCATCCCTAATGTTGTTTACTGCTGACTAAAAAAATAAGATGCTTATAGAAAACATGAAAAATAACAAAGTATAAAAAATAAAATACGTCTCATGTAATCTTGAGTCCTTTCAGCCCACCCACGGGTTTCACTAATTCATCTGCCCACCTACCCAAGTATTCAGTATACTTTTGCTTTTTGCTACACTTGACTCTGTAGAACAAGTGAAATTGAACAAGTCACAAAAACCATTCAATTTTAGTTAGTTTAGAAGTAAAAACAAAGCACATCTAAGAAATGTCTTATGTACAGCTTGAGGCAAGCAGCAATTAGAAGTGATACACATGGAGCACAAAGGATTTTAAGGTAGTGAAACTAAGCTGTATAATACCAGGTTACACATTTGGCAAAATCCACAGATTGTTCAACACCAAGCTTGAACCCTGATGTAAACAATGGACTCTGGGCAATTATGATGAATCACTTGTAGGTTTATCAATTGTAACAAATGTATAACACGCTGGTGGGAGATGTTGAGAGGGAGGGAGGGAGGCTTTGCAGACTTGGGAGCAGGGGATAAAAGAAAGCTCTGTACCTCCTCCTAAATTTTGTGGTAAACATAAAACTGCTCTGAAAAATAAAATTTTAAAAAGTAAAAATTAATAGCTTGAAAAAAGTCACACAAATTTAAAACAACGAATGCTTTGTGTTTACTGTGTGCAGCACACAGTTCTCAGAAACTATGAATTTAACTCATTCAGTCCTCACTACAGCCAAATGAATTGGGACTATCTTTAAATCCCCCTCTTATAGATAAGGAAACCCAGGTGCAGAAAAGCTGCACGTTACCAAAAGTCACGGCTATTAATAAGTGGAGCCAGTCTATGGTCTTGAGCAGAAAACTCCAAAAGCCACACTCCTAATTTCTATTGTCTGTTGCCTGCCTCCTGGGAGGTTTGGAAAGCTAAGGAGGGAGGGATTACTTCCTGTGATGGGCAGGGGTGGGTGGGGAGGAGGGAAGCTCAGGAGTGCCGAGAGAGGGACAGAGGAGCGATTGAGGCAGGTAAAGAACAAGTCTTCATTTTTCCCATTCTTGAAGTATTTCAGAGCCTCACAATACCAGGGTGGAATTCTCGATTTCTGGTCATTGGGTGGAGGGTTCACACCAAGCAAAATGACCACCTTTCCCAGAAAGACAATACTGGCCGGCATGCCCAGCACTGACAAGCACTGTGGATACGGAGTCTTTAGGCCAGAGTAGACTGCTGGCTCAGTTAGTCACGGCAACACTCCTCCTTCCCCTCACAGACCTTTCTGTCTCAAATCCCTTCCCAGTATGGGCTGCCCCAAGACACCACCCTGCCAGCATTCCCCACACCCTCTCGCCTGGCACCTCTGGCCAGGCTGCACTTGGGCCCCCGAGGCATGGACTGGCTGGGGACAGCCCAAGCTGAACCTCGGAGAATGGGAAAGTTCAGCGTTGGCCTGAGGCCTGGCACATCGCTAAACAGTAACTCCTCGTTCTCCATCCCAGTGGAGCCCTCAACACACATCCAGACTTGTGGAGGAGGGCCGGTTTTAACAGGCCTGCTGCCCTCCTTCAAGGGGCGTTAGCAAGATTCTTCTGACTGAAATTTCTTTCTGTGGAATTTTTTAAGTATTCAGCCACTTCACAAGCTTAAAACGCCACCAAACTAAATGAGTACGTTTTCAAAAGTGATGGGTGGTAACTTAACTCCCAAGAGGGTTGCCATCAAGTTCTACCCTCCCCATCAGCACTGGCCACTCTCCGCCTTGGAGGTGGAATCTAGTCGTACTCACCCTGGAATCGGGGCTGGCCTCTGACGGCTCTGAACAGTAGAGAATGGTAGAAATAACATTGTGCCAGCCAGGGCCCTAGCCTTGAATGACCTGACCGCTTCTCCTCCCACCTCTGAGACCCCCAAGTGTGATGAACAAATCCAGGCCACTCCACTTCACTGGACACGCCACATGGTGGAGGAGCATGGAGACATTAGACTCACGCATGAGGAAGCCCTGCTTAATGTCCAGCCTGGTGAAGTGTCCCAGTGACTCCAGCTCCAGCCTCCACTTGACTGTATGAAATCCCAGACAAGAACTGCCAGGTTCAAACCATTCTACCCAGAGACTCCTGAATGATAAATAAATTAATTTGTTCATTTTGGGATCAGTTTGTTACACAGCAACAGATAACCAAATTATGATCATTCACTTTAATCCAGTAATTTTAAGAACCTAGAAAATATTCTGGAATATAGACCAAGACTCACAAACAAAGATGTTTAATACTTCATTAATGGTCACAAAAAAGTAAAAAAAAAATAGGATAGTAGTTAAGTAAATTGTATAGGTGATCTATAATGTAGTCATTAAAATAATGCCTAAGTGTATTGAATATCATGAAGTGTTTACAATATACTAACCAAAAAAAGGAAAAGAAAAGAAGTTGAGTTCCTCAAACTGTAAATACTATATGACCACACAATATATGTATAGAGATGATTAGAAGTTAATTTGCCAAAATGTTAGCATTTTTGATGGAGTGTTAGAAATGGGTGATAGTTATTTTCTTCTTTATGTGTCTCTGGATTTTTCCAACTTTTCTGCAGTGGGCATATATTTTTATGTTTTGGATTATAAAAGGCATGGATACCCATCATAAGAAAATTAATTCAGACCAGACTAAAGGTCATGAAAGGAAAGTGATAGTAAAGCCAAGTTCATCTTATAGAGGTAACCACTGTCAACATTTTGGTGTTAACATTTAGGATTTATTTTCATATAGTCAAATGGACCTTAGGAAGCATCACTGTGCACAAAGCTAGTGGAGGTGATGGAATTCCAGTTGAGCTATTTCAAATCCTAAAAGATGATGCTCTGAAAGTGCTACATTCAATATGCCAGCAAATCTGAAAAACTCAGCAGAGGCCACAGGACTGGAAAAGGTCAGTTTTCATTCCAATCCCAAAGAAAGGTAATGCCAAAGAATGCTCAAACCACCACACAATTGCACTCATCTCACATGGTAGCAAAGTAATGCTCAAAATTCTCCAAGCCAGGCTTCAAAGTACATGAACCATAAACTTCCAGATGTTCAAGCTGGCTTTAGAAAAGGCAGAGGAACCAGAGATCAAATTGCCAACATCTGCTGGATCATCGAAAAAGCAAGAGAGTTCCAGAAAAATGTCTACTTCTGCTTTATTGACTATGCCTAAGCCTTTGACTGTGTGGATCACAACAAACTGGAAAATTCTTAAAGAGCTGGGAATACCAGACCACCTTACCTGCCTCCTGAGAAATCTGTATGCAGGTCAGGAAGCAACAGTTAGAACTGGACATGGAACAACAGACTGGTTCCAAATCAGGAAAGGAATATGCTGAGGCTGTATATTGTCACCCTGCTTATTTAAGTTACATGCAGAGTATATCATGCGAAATGGTGGTCTGGATGAAGCACAAGCTGGAATCAAGATTGCCAGGAAAAATAACAATAACCTCAGATAGGCAGATGACATCACCTTTATGGCAGAAAGCAAAGAAGAACTAAAGAGCCTCTTGATGAAAGTGAAAGAGGAGAGTGCAAAAGCTGACTTAAAACATTCAGAAACTAAGATCATGGCATCCAGTCCCATGATATCATGGCAGGTAGATGGGGAAACAATGGAAACAGTGACAGACTTTATTTTCTTGGGCTCCAAAATCACTGCAGATGGTGATTGCAGCCATGAAATTAAAAGACACTTGCTCCTTGGAAGAACAGCTATGACCAGCCTAGACAGCATATAAAAAGCAGAGAGACATTACTTTGCCAACAAAGGTCCGTCTAGTCAAGGCTATGATTTTTCCAGTAGTCATGTATGGATGTGAGAGTTGGACTATAAAGAAACCTGAGTGCCAAAGAATTGATGCTTTTGAACTGTGGTGTTGGAGAAGCCTCTTGAGAGTCCCTTGGACTGCAAGGAGATCCAACCAGTCAATCCTACAGGAAATCAGTCCTGAATATTCATTGAAAGGACTGACACTGAAGCTGAAATGCCAATACTTTGGCCACCTGATGGGAAGAGCTGACTCATTTGAAAAGACCCTGATGCTGGGAAAGATTGAAGGTGGGAGGAGAGAAAGACAGAGGATGAGATGATTCGATGGCAACACCAACTCAATGGATGTGAGTCTGAATAAGCTCTGGGAGTTAGCGATGGACAGGGAAGCCTGGCATGCTGCAGTCCATGGGGTCACAAAGAGTAGAACACGAGTGAACAAACTGAACTGAACTGATAGATTTCCATATGTAAAGGTACATTTTTAAATAGGCTGCGATATTGTACATGATGTTGTTTTTATCTTTGTACCTGTTTTGTAAGAACATAAATCTTTAAAACTAAAGTTGATATAATTTTTCTGAGAAATCTAATGGCCTTTAACCCTCTTTCACATACAAGTTTGCAGAGATATGCAAGTACACACAAATAATATAAACACAGGGGCAAACCTACTAGGCCCAAAATGATAGGGTAAAAATTATGACACTTAACAGCAATTCACAGATAAGGAAAGCTGCTATTTAGCAACTTGGAGGAGAAGACTTCTTGGGGCTCGCTCTTACAATAGCAGGTCTTTGTTAGCGGATTTTGAACTTGACACTCATCCACAGTAAGGGAGGCCTGTTGAGGTTACAGGCAAAGCTATGCCCAGCCAGCCTGCCTGAGTTATCAATAGAACGACTCCTCCTCTGCCTCAGGCTGGCTTTCTGACCTTGGACAAATGACTTAATTTCTGTAAACTTCCATTTTCTTATCCAAAAAACTGGGGCAAATCTATTAATGACCTTAAAGTGATACTGTGTTGAACTGGGCAGTCCAAGTGATGTGCTTAGCACATTCAATTAATATCTAGTTGGTGGTGAAGTCATTCTTATTTTCTAGAAACGGTTGTTACATTTGATTTGACTTGAATCCCAACCAGACAACTGGCATTTAGTCCTTGCGCATATTCTGCTCACCTTATGATGAAAGAGTTTAAAGACTGGGCAATGAAAACAGCAACAGCAGCCGACATTATACATTGTGTAGTATGTATGCTATAATAATGTTCCACAGTCTGTTAGTATTCCATAGCATTAACAAAAAGCTTGGAAACAGGAAGAAAAGTTAACATTCAGGTGTTTACACATTTTATTAGGCACTAGACATAACAACAAGAAGTGTTTTCCCCTTAGAGAAGGGAAGGAAAAGGCAAACACAGTTTTTGCATCTTTTTAATATGCCAAGCAGCCATGCTCAGAGCAGCTACTGAACTAAATCCTCTGGACATATATTATTACCCTGATTTTACAAGTGGGAAATTAAAAGCAATTTACCCAAGGGCATATAGCTGGTAAATGGGTGACCCAGGATTTGAACCCAGTATGTTTGATTCCAAACTTCTGCGCTCAATCACAAGGATAATCTTCCTAGAAAATTCTATGGTGTAGGTAGTACCTGCAGTGTTACCCAAGGTTACCTCCTATAAGAGTCTCCATGCTGGAATACACAAGATTTTTTGGGAATAGTCACTCCTTCATGGCCCACAGATACTGGGTTGGTGAAAAGTTCATTTGGGTTTTTCCGTAACATCTTATGGAAAAACCCAATGAACTTTTTGGCCAACCGAATACATATTTTCCTGTTCAGAAGCTGATTTCATGGCTCTACATTAAAATTACCTAGAGAGGATTTTAAACAGTCTCCCATTTTCCATGGTTCCCCCTGGTCAACCATGGCCTGAAAACATTAAACGGAAAATTCCAGAAATAAACACTTCTTAAGCTTTAAATTTCACATCATTCTGAATAGCATGATGAAGTCTCGTGCTGTCCCACGGGGAACACGAATCAGGCCTTGTCCAGAGTACCCCACCTGGTAGTCACGTAGTAGTCATGTTGGTTATCAGATGAACTCTTGCAGGGTAGCCATGATTGAAGTAACCCTTTGCTAATAACGGTCCCAATGCACAAGAATAGTGACGCTGGCAACTCAGATATTCTCTTACTGTGCCTAATTTATGAATTAAACTTTACCATAGATAGGTATGTATAGGAAAAAAACCAACATATTATATATAGGGTTCAGTACTATCCACTCATTCAGGCATCCGTTGGGGGCTTAGAACACATCTCCCATGGATAAACCAGGGCTAGTCTCTCTATGGAGGTTCTAATTTACTATGCCCTCACGGCCCCAGGCCCATCTTGGCCCAACTGAACCAGCAGAGAGAAGCACTGCCCTCAAGGTTGCCAAGGGCCCCCTCTGCTTCCAAAGGGATGCTCAAGTAGTTTCCCCATCCCCTCAGCTCCTGAGATTTTCCCTCTATCCAGCAGTACCTATAGCTTTTGTCCTCGGTTTGCTCTGCTCTCTCATTGATTCTTTGCTCTGCCACTTAAATCGTTTTCCTGAATAATCCACGTCTCCCCCTCCACCCCTACCCTTTCAAAGTTTCCTAGAAAGCTTTGGTGAAAGCATGTTCTATTTCTTTCCTTCAGTGTGCTTGGAAAACCACTCTCTGTGGAGAAGGAAATAAAAAAGAGAGAGAGAGAAAAGAAAAGAAAAAAAAAAGATGCTCAAAATCACCATTCATCGTTCCTAGGAACCTACACTATCAGTGATTTTTAAGAAGAAAGGAAAACTTGTCAAACCTCTCTTGCCCCTAAAACTGGCTAGCAGGGATGCTTCTGGCTTTTAGAAGTATGTTCTGGACAGGCAGGCTATCTTGGGGGCTGGATGACCCTGAGGAACAACAGCTTCTGTTTTCTAAAAGTTACATTACTTAGTCTATGGAACACTCTAAGTACAAGGACCTTATTCCTCAAAGAGTGTTCAGTTCTTAAAAATCACAGACTTTTTAACTGGTAGAAGGGAAAAACCACTCTGAATTTTTTTCCCCAGTAAAACCATATTAAAATAGGGCTCCAAACCAACAAAACAAGGTTTCTCTGCTTTAAATGATGCACTACTGTTGTTTCTACTGACCACTCCCTCTGGCACATTCTATATTCACATATGGAATACAATTCTGAAAATACGTCTTTTGACCTACGTAAGTCTTTATCCTTCCATGTTAATTGTTTATTTCCACCTCAATTATCTCACAGAGACATCAGTCAATATAAAACTTTTACTACTTTTCACTGATAAACCCACAGAAAGGGGCTTTTATTTGAGATCAATTAACTGTTCTCTCCCCTTCTTCTATGACAGTTTAATATCAATGTGGCCACAAGAAAAACTTTCAGTAGCTCAACCTTTAGCCCTAGCTCTGGTGAGAACCAGGAATAAGAACGATAATCTTGTCTGAACAACCTGAAACCAATTCCAGCCTCAACAGAAGGTTTTGCAGTTTTGTCTCCCAGAAGCGTCCAAGACTTTAGGCAGAATGTGAGAACATAAACCACAATATTGCAGTACAGGCTTTTCTTAAAAGGACATTGGTTTGATTCATCTGTACTTCATTATTAATTTACCTTTCACTGCAGCAGAGGCCAAAAGAAAAATGCCTAAGAACCAAATCTCAAAGAGGCCTCACTGAGCAGAAGGAACAGGATTTATCCTCCTGTTTCTGGAAAACAGTCCCCGATTAGTACAGAAATTAGAACAAGCTGTTCCAGCAACACAAGGTTTCTTCTTTACCAAACTGGCTTTTTAAAATCCTGGTTTACAAATTATAGAAATTCTTATTAACTTTTAAAAGTCACTCAACATTATTAATTTTTTTTTTTTGTACACATAAGCATCTTCTGGGGAAGGCACATTAAAAGGTATAAGATGTGCTCAGTTTTACAGGTGATGTGGAATCAGTTGAAATCAGGGTCAGACAACCACGAGGTGGACCAGGTAGCTGCAATATTTAATTTACACTTGTTTAAAACTCTTCTAAGAACACAGAGGCCAAGAGGAGCTACCCTGCGCCCGAAGTCAGGGGCGGCGGCTGCGCTTTGCTGGAGCAGCCATGGAGACCCCACGTCCCAGGTAAGAGAAACCCAGGTAAGACGGTAGGCACTGAGAGAGGGCATCAGAGGGCAGACAGACTGAAACTACAGTCACCGACAACTAGCCGATCTGATCACATGGACCACAGCCTTGACTAACTCAATGAAACTTAAGCCATGCTGTATGGGGCCACCCAAGATGGACAGATCATGGTGGAGAGGTCTGATAGAATGTGGTTCACTGGAGAAGAGAATGGCAAACCACTTCAGTATTCTTGCCTTGAGAACCCCATGAACAGCATGAAAAGGCAAAAAGACAGGACACTGAAAGATGAACTCCCCAGGTCAGTAGGTACCCAATATGCTACTGGAGATCAGTGGAGAAATAACTCCAGAAAGAATGAATGGATGGAGCCAAAGCAAAAACAATACCCAGTTGTGAATGGGACTGGTAATACAAGCAAGACTTGATGCTATAAAGAGCAATATTGCATACGAACCTGGAATGTTAGGTCCATGAATCAAGGCAAATTGGAAGTCGTCAAATAGGAGACGGCAAGAGTGAACATCGACATTCTAGGAATCAGTGAACTAAGATGGACTGGAATGGGTGAATTTAACTCAGATGACCATTATATCTACTACTGTGGGCAGGAATCCCTTAGAAGAAATGGAGTAGCCATAATGGTCAACAAGAGAGTCCAAAATGCAGTACTTGGATGCAATCTCAAAAATTACAGAATGATCTCTGTTCATTTCCAAGGCAAACCATTCAATATCATGGTAATTCAAGTCTATGCCCAGACCAGAAATGCCGAAGGAGCTGAAGTTGACCAGTTCTATGAAGATCTACAAGACCTTCTAGAACTAACACCCAAAAAGGCTGTCCTTTTCATTATATGGGACTGGAATGCAAAAGTAGGAAGTCAAGAAACACCTGGAGTTAACAGGCAAATTTGGCCTTGGAGTACAGAATGAAGCAAGGCAAAGGCTAATATAGTTTTGTCAAGAGAACGCACTGGTCATAGCAAACACCTTCTTCCAACAACACAAGAAAAGACTCTACACATGGACATCACCAGATGGTCATCACCAAAATCAGATTGATTATATTCTTTGCAGCCAAAGATGGAGAAGCTCTATGCAGTCAGCAAAAAAGACTGGGAGCTGACTGTGGCTCAGATCATGAACTCCTTATCAACAAATTCAGACTGAAGTTGAAGAAAGTGGAGAAAACCACTAGACCATTCAGGTATGACCTAAATCAAATCCCTCATGACAATATAGTGAAAGTGAGAAATAAAGGACTAGATCTGACAGACAAAAATGCCTGATGAACTATGGATGGAGGTTCGTGACACTATACAGGAGACAGGAATCAAGACCATCCCCAAGAAAAAGAAATGCAAAAAAGCAAAATGGCTGTCAGAGGAGGCCTTACAAATATCTGTGAAAAGATGGGAAGCAAAAAGCAAAGGAGAAAAGGAAAGATATACCCATTTGAATGCAGAATTCCAAAGAATAACAAGGGGAGATAAGAAAGCCTTCCTCAGTGATCAATGCAAAAAAATACAGGAAAACAATAGAATGGGAAAGACTAGAGATCTCCTCAAGAAAATTAGAGATACCAAGGGAACACCTCATGCAAAGATGGGCTCAATAAAGGACAGAAATGATACGGACCTATCAGAAGCAGAGGATATTAAGAGGAGGTAGCAAGAATACACAGAAGAATTGTACAAAAAGATCTTCATGACCCAGATCATCATGATGGTGTGATCACTCACCCAGAGCCAGACATCCTGGAATGTGAAGTCAAGTGGGCCTTAGGAAGCATCACTATGCACAAAGCTAGTGGAGCTGATGGAATTCCAGTTGAGCTATTTCAAATCCTAAAAGATGATGCTCTGAAAGTGCTGCACTCAATATGCCTGCAAATCTGGAAAACTCAGCAGTGGCCACAGGACTGGAAAAGGTCAGTTTTCATTCCAATCCCAAAGAAAGGCAATGCCAAAGAATGCTCAAACTACCACACAATTGCACTCATCTCACACGCTAGTAAAGTGATGCTTAAAATTCTCCAAGCCAGGCTTCAGCAATACATGAACCGCAAACTTTCAGATGTTCAAGCTGGTTTTAGAAAAGGCAGAGGAACCAGAGATCAAATTGCTAACATCCGCTGGATCATCAAAAAAGCAAGAAAGTTCCAGAAAAACATCTATTTCTGCTTTATTGACTATGCCAAAGCCTTTGACTGTGTGGATCACAATAAACTATGGAAAATTCTGAAAGAGATGGCAATACTAGACCACCTGACCTGCCTCTTGAGAAACCTGTATGCAGGTCAGGAAGCAACAGTTAGAACTGGACATGGAACAACAGACTGGTTCCAAATAGGAAAAGGAGTACGTCAAGGCTGTATATTATCACTCTGCTTATTTAACTTATATGCAGAGTACATCATGAGAAATGCTGGGCTGGAAGAAGCACAAGCTGCAATCAGGATTGCTGGGAGAAATATCAATAACCTCAGATATGCAGATGACACCACACTTATGGCAGAAAGCAAAGAACTAAAGAGCCTCTTGATGAAAGTGAAAGAGGAGAGTGAAAAAGTTGGCTTAGATCTCAACATTCAGAAAACTACGACCATGGCATCCAGTCCCATCACTTCATGGCAGATAGATGGGGAAACAGTGGAAACAGTGGCTGACTTTATTTTTATGGGCTCCAAAATCACTGCAGATGGTGATTGCAGCCATGAAATTAAAAGATGCTTACTCCTCAGAAGGACAGTTATGACCAACTTAGACAGCATATTACAAAGCAGTGACATTACTTTGCCAATAAAGGTCCATATAGTCAAGGCTATGGTTTTTCAGTGGTCATGTATGGATGTGAGAGTTGGACTATAAAGAGAGCTGAGAGCTGAAGAATTGGTGCTTTTTAACAGTGGTGTTGGAAAGACTCTTGAGAGTCCCTTGGACTGCAAGGAGATCCAACCAGTCCATCCTAAAGGAGAGCAGTCCTGGGTGTTCATTGGAGGGACTGATGTTGAAGCTGAAACTCCCATACTCTGGCCAACTGATGCGAAGATCTGACTGATTGGAAAAGACCCTGATGCTGGGAAAGATTGAGAGCAGGAGGAGAAGGGTACGACAGAGGATGAGATGGCTGGATGGCATCACCGACTCAATGGACATGGGTTTGGGTGCACTCCGGTATTTGTGACGGACAGGGAGACCTGGTGTGCTGTGGTTCATGGGGTCGCAAAGAGTCGGACATGACTGAGCAACCGAACTGAAGAACACAGGTAGAGATGTGTAAGTGGATACACACTTTTATTCTGGACTGATAATCATGGACAATGACTATGTTTAAACATAGTTCAGTGTAAAGCTACTCAGTTGAGCTTTCTAACCATATACTGTGACAGTTTCTTTATCGTGTAATAAGTATTATGGTCAGTGAGGTTATTGTCCATTTTAATTCTTCTATATTCTTAGGTTAAAAACCAAATACATTCTATTTTAAAATTAAATATGATTTTACCCGTTCTATTATTCAAAAATATTGGGGAAGTGAGAAGCCATCTCAATAAAGTTAGAACTAGTAGGAAAACACTATGCAAGACATGCTCTAGGAATCCAAACAGATTTTCTCCTGTTAGCATATTTAATTCCCTGCCCACTCACGACCAGCAGATTTTAGTTGTATTATGTTCTACTTGTTAAACCTTCTAAAATTAAAAAAGCACCTCAAGACCCATCTGAATAGAGAATTTTTGAATGCTATCAAGTTATCATATGGTAATATTAATATTTAAATAGAGCCATAGGAGAGGGGGAAGAAAATGTATAGTTTCATGAACTCTACTGCAGATTTTGAGTAGAGTATGCTGTTCCTCAGAGCTATGGGTACTTTTATATGTCTTTACTTCTTTGTTCCTTACAAAGTATTATTGTTTTATGCTTTCCATTGTCCAGTCCCCAAGAACCTTGACTGAAGAACCAGTAGTCTGTGCTGGGTTTGAATTCACCATTAACACCCAGGGTAACCTCAGTCCACAGAATGTAAGAAGACAAGCAAGGCAATGTTTGTGGAGTCCAGCGGCTGAATCTGCTCCACTCCAGAAGAAATGCCCCAATTGTCCTTCCTAAGCAAAAATTGCCACAATTCCCCATAAACATGCAGTTGTCCGTTGACTGTTATAAATAGACTTTAATACACAACCAGCTGTCTGAGAGAGTTTATAACTGTTGACCAAAGACACAGTGGGGAAGGGAAATGGGAGATTTCCACATAGCAGGAGAATGGCTTGTCAGCAGTGAGTGAGCTTGTGCACAGATCCCCCATTTAAAATATGTCAGCATGCCTGGATCTGAGCTAAAATTAGGGGACAGCACAATGAGCTTCATGTGGGAGCCTTCAATAGATTCTCTATTCTCTCATGGGCACCCTTGAATTCAGGATTGTGAAATAAGTGGCAGTTACCAGCAGAGAGCCTGTAAAGTGCTGGTCAAAGGAGATATTTCAGATGATACAGAGCAAGATGAACCAGTTTGGCTGTGATAGAATTAACCTCTGCCCCCAGCTCTTCCCATTTCCGGTACTATTTTCCTTTATATTTTCCAAGATGTCTCTTTTGCCTTCTTTTCCAGCCTCCCCGATTATCATTCTCTAAGAGTGTTCTGAACAGTTTAGTTTAACTAGACCCAATCCCTGGGGCAAAATGATGTCTCACAATCTCATGGGGTGTGACAGAATGGGGCCCAGAGCCAGCCTGCTCTGAGTTCTGACCAGCCAGCCGAAGATCACTGGATGTGACTGTGGCTGAAAATGGATGGGCTGCTTTTGCAAAGCTTGGTGAAACTAAGCAGGGAAGAAGAGACATGCCTTCAAGGAACAAAGCTGGATATAAAGGGGACAGACAGAAGACAGACACGGAAATAGAACCCAGAGGGGAAGATGTATGTTTCTTTCCCAACTAAAATACGTAGGAGCAAAGAATGAGGATCATATTTTAAAAGAAAATAGTGCATTGTGTGCATTTTTTAGATATACCTTTTCCCAAAGGTCTGCAAAATATGCTACAAGACACTGAAATTTCTCTTCATATCCTCAGTTTAATCCCCACGCCCCCCCAAAAAATTTTTAAGAGGTATTCTGAATTTTAATTGAAGTATAAGTGACTTTATGTTAGATTCAGGAATGCATAGTGATTTGATATTTTCTTATATTACAAAATGATCACCATGATAGGTCTCATTACCATTTGTTATCATACAAAGACAGTACATAGTTTTTTTACTATTTCCCCCACACTTTACATGTCATACTCATGATTTACTTATTTTGCAACTGGAAGTTGGTACCTCTTCATCATCCACTCATTCCCCTCCCACCACAGCTTCCCTTTTAGCAGCCACCAGTTTGTTTTCTGTATCTACGCCTCTGTTTCTGTTTTGTTTGTTCATTCGTTGTTTTAGATTGAATATATGAGTGATAGCACATGACATTTCTCTTTCTCTGCATGACTTATTTCACTTCGCATAATACCCCTTAGATCTATCTATGATATCGCAAATGGCAAGGTTTCATTTCTCATGACTGAGTAATATTTCATTGGTGTGTATGTATCCCCCATCTTTAGCCACTTGTCTGTGGACACATAGGTTGCTTCCATACTATGAGGGTATTATCAATTCTCTGTGGAAAACAAGCCTCTTATGACTGTTGCTCTGTGATGACCTAGAGGGGTGGGATAGGGGCAGGGTGGGAGGGAGGTTCAAGAGCAAGGGGAAATACATATACCTGTAGCTGATTCATTTCACTGTACAGCAGAAACTGACACAACATTGTAAAGTAATTATATTCCAATTTTTAAAAAAATGATCACAGCACAGTAACAGCATATAACTTTAAATACCTTTCGAGCATCCACCAGTAGTATTAATACACTTGGTTAATTGGAACTATGTTCCTATGCAAAGCAAGCAGTCTGGCAGGGCACACATCATGCCTAATGGTAATGACTTTGGGTGGTGGAACACAGGCCTTTCATTCATAAACTTTACCATTCTTTACATTTATAGCACAGACTACCTCCACAAATGTGTTAGAACTTCACTGGCAGAGGTATGAAAAAAATATCTACCAAAGAAATTAGTACATCCACTTTACAGAATACCATAAATCTGAGACAGAGCTTGGAAAAGACAAGAGCCAGAAACTGCTCTGTCCTCTAATTGAGTCCCCCATCCCAACCACCATTCTTCCATATTGCCAACACCATAAATTATGCTGCAAGGGGCAGGCTGACATGGAAAACTATGACCATCTGCTGAGAACATTGAATGCAGCTATATTAAGATTTCCAAGTGTAAGTGATGTATATTCCTCCCCTTTCCTAGGATTTTATGACCGATCAGATAACATTAAGGTACTGAGTAAACGCAGAATGTCAACTTGAACTTTTGGTTTCTCTTCTGCACCGACATCTAACAAGTAATTTTTGCACTTACAGCTATATTGGAGTACTTCCTTATATTTTTGTAGCTAGGTTTCAGAACCTAAAACCAAAAGTCATGAGTAAACACTGTAAAGGACAAACATTTCAAAGAGCAACTTGAATTGCTTCTCTTTTCTGGGATCCTTGACAATAAGACTTGAGATCCAATATATTCACTCATTCTGATTCAGACACTCAAGGACATCAAAAAAGAGCATGAGACTCACAAAACGCTTACAGATTATAAGTTATTATATGGATTCTAAAAGATTATTAAGGATAGCAAAAGAGCTAATATAACTATGTTAAACCATCTTTAGGTGGTGGTGGTGATGGTTTAGTCACTAAGTCATGTCCAACTCTTGTGACCCCATGGACTATAGCCTGCCAGGCTCCTCTGTCCATGGGATTCTCCAGGCAGGAATACTAAAGTGGGTTACCAATTCCTTCTCTAAGGGATCTTTTCAACCCAGGAATCGAACCCGGGTCTTCTGCATGGCAGGAAGATTCTTTACTGACTGAGCTACAAGGGAAGCCCATCTTTAGGCAGTAAGTCGCGCAAATGATAATGAGAGACAGCCTGTCTGTTGCGGGGCTTCCCAAGTGGCTCAGTGGGTAAAGAATCTGCCTGCAGTGCAGGAGACGCAAGAGATGCAGGTTTGATCTCCAGGTTGGCAAGGACCCCTGAAGGAAGGCATGGCAATCCACTCTAGTATTCTTGTCTGGAGAATACCATGGACAGAGGGGCCTGGCAGGCTGCAGTCCATAGGGTCACAAAGAGTCAGACACGACTGAAAGGACTGAGCACGCAATCTCTGTGAGATCAAAGTTCTCTGCCACCCAGGGTGTCTTCAGAAATGTCCTCCCTGTCCAGTGGTGCCCAGACTCCCAGCTGACACTCACTAGCAGCTAAGGCCTAGAGTCCTCCACCAGGGCTGTCCCATGCAGAGTGCTCCTTTAGATTGAGTCCTCACCTACTCCAAAGAGGCTAGGAATGCTAGGTGTGGAGGAGTTGACCACCTGAGGCTTAAGACAGCTTTGGCCCAGCTGCAAGGCTATGAGACAGAGACAGAGAAGTGGAGGGAAACAGATTGAAAGGGTCCAAAAGCAGAGCCCTGTTTTACAGCATTAAAGGTTCTCCCCTGACCCCAAGGGCAAACACACCCATCCCAGCTCCTCTGTCCCCTCCTACGTGTCCCAAGGTGACACTACTCCCAGCCAACTCGCTGTCTGGAGCAGTATGCAGACATCCTGACATGCAGTGGGCCTGGCTCGCTCAGTGATGGGGTAAGAATAGCACCAGAGGGGCCTCTGCTCCCATCAAAGACAAGCATCCAAGGAGGAGTTACTCTCATAGCTCCATCCTACTTACTGTGCTTTGAGAAATAGAAACCAAAGAGCTATTCTATTGGGCTCTCATCACTATGAGGACTAATCCAAGTCCCCAGTAGAATCCCAAAACTTGAGTGGCTGTGGGGCCAGCAGGAGGCTCCAGGCTGTCTCAAAAGCAGCCACACGTATCTATCAGGGATGTGTTCACGCAACACACACTCATTGTGTTCATCATCTTGGACCATCAAATAGAAAAGCCTGACCTTGAAGGGACCACTGACCTCTGTGGAAGAGCCAGGTGTATCTCCTGATAGGAAGGGAAATTGGGTGCAACAATACACCCTCTGCAAGCACCTCTGTTAAGTATCACTTTGTGATCCTACAGATGACAGAGCTTCTCTGCTGGACACTTAGCCTGGCCAGGCCCTAGCTACCAGTGACACTGGCCTGGGGACTCACAGCAGGGACAAAGGGCTCCTGCAGGTAGGCAGGTGAAACAGATGGCACTGTTCGAGGAGCCAGGACATAACCAGGAGCCCTGTATCAAACTTGCCATTGGGTGTGGACATGTTTGTTCAGGCCAGTGTCAGCAACTCAGTGATGGAAACATTTCCTTGGCCATGAGGGTGGGTACCAGTTCCACCTAATACATTAGCAAAGAGTAGATCTCCAATAATGATCCCCTCTCTGACTGATAGGATGGAGAGACAATGGAAAAAGAACCCAGAAGGAATCTTTGGGTGCTCCTCCAATGATCATCAAACTCTAGAACTAGCTCAGCTGGATGGGGGTGGGGAGCAGTAGGCACTCAGGCCTGCAAGTGTATCAAGGAAATCCCCGCGAAGTGGGCTGCTTCAAAATGGAGAAGTGAGTAACTGTATAAGATCCAGGAGCCTGTAAAGAAGAACAGAGGATGATGAAGGAGGCAGCCATCACAGAGCATCCAGCCTTCCTCCCCATGCACCTATCTCGAAGGATAGGGCCAAGTCTTAGCAGACCCAGGGTATGTACACCCATTGACCCACCTCCCACCACGCCAGTTCTTGACTCCACAGCAGTCTGGCATGGAAAGAGCTTCCTCTAATCCCATCACCTACCACTCATATTAAGACCAAGAAGGATAGCCCTGGGGCTGACCATCATCCCAGTTACCATGACCCAGGACAAGCCACTAGCCCTGTCATGTCTCGTAACACATTCTAGTTGCCCAGGCTAGTAGATGTACACTCCACATTTTAGAGCATCCATGCATACAGAATGTTAAGGACATCAGCCACAAAGCTTAAGAACACCTCACCCACAAGAGCTACAGAGCTGAGACCAGGAAACACACTTCTTTCCTGCTAGACCCACTCAGGGTTATTTCCTGCCTCTAACTCTTTGCTGTATCACCCAAGAGGCTCAAACTGTGGTCAGTTACTACTCTTACACTGGCCCCACAAAATGCTACCAGACAGTGTCTGGAACATCCCTTCCCTGGCAGGGACCAGAACTCCAGTAACATACTCTTGAACATGATGGGGGAGCCACATTGCCTGGTAGAAAAGATCTTATCCACCTGGGAAGGCAGAATCTGGCAGGAAAAGTCCAATAGCCCTACTCAGGTAAACCGCATGAACCAAAAGCCCAGAGCCAGAAGCACAGGGACAAACCAACAAACCAGAGTGGCCCCTCTTACTGCTGCCCCGACATTGTACCTTTTCTCAGAGGTTGGTGGCCCTATCCAAGGCTTTTAAATAGCCTTGTGCACAGGTGTAAACCCTCAACCAAATCGCATTGATTTGCATACCTCATACACAATCAAAAGAAGAGAAACTTGCAGTTTATTTATCCTCACTTAAAAATTTAGAGTGTGCCCCAAATTATACAAATCAAAAGGAGTCACAATCAGGACATTCCATCTCTAGAAATGCTCCACCACCATTAGCTTATGAACTCACTCAGCAAGCTGGTGAGGTAGGCATGATTATCCTTGTTTTGTGGATGGAGAAACTGAGGAAGGAGCATGTAATGACTTGCCCAAGGCAGGCATGAGGCAGCACAAAATGCAGAGTAGACACTATGTTAAGACAATTGCTTTGGATTTTTGTCTCCTAAAAATCAAGAAATACAAAACAGAACCAAAGGAGAAAAAAAAACTTAATTTGGAAAAACAAGCTTTGGTTAAAAGAATACGTTTGTTTTTTTTTTTAAGCTAAGAAGAAAATTTCACAAGCGAATAATTTGTATGCTTCCAAGGTTCCTGCTAATGACCGCCACCTAAACTTTGGTTATCTTTCCAGTCAGAGAGGTTGATCGTAATATTCTTTCCACCTGATATGCTTTACTTTTTAATGAGTAGGCCTTTATGAAGCCCCAATTAAATATGTAGTGAGCTTATGGAATTCCTAACATATATGGATGGAATTTCTAGCAAATATGACTTTCCTTTTGGTTTAAATAAATTAATCTTCAAATTTTCAGCCAAGCATAAGGCAGTTGCTCCTGAGTAATTCCCAGAACTTCCCTAAATGACTTCAAAAGCTATATCAAGTATGAACATGTTAAGTAAAATCCTTCATGAATTTTTAAATTGCTCTAAATAAAGCTTTTCAATAGTAATCTTGAATGAGAGGCTTGTTTTAGTAATTTATAGCTAAGCAGCTGTTGTTTTGGTAGCATCTTCAGTTTCTTTTTCACAAGAAAATCTGAAAATGAGTCATGTAGACAGGAGGACCAGATTGCTTTCCAGGGTAAATGTTATTAGATTCTTGTCTCATAGAACTTTTAGAGTTTCAGAAAAGTAAACACCGAAAAAGATCACTCGTTAACCATTACACCGGAGAAAACAGTTCAGTTCAGTTGCTCAGTTATGTCCAACTCTTTGCGACCCCATGAACCGCAGCACACCAAGCCTCCCTGTCCATCACCAACTCCCGGAGTCCACCCAAACCCATGTCCATCGAGTCGGTGATGCCATCCAGCCATCTCATCCTCTCTCGTCCCCTTCTCCTCCTGCCCCCAATCCTTCCCAGCATCAGGGTCTTTTCCAATGAGTCAACTCTTTGCATGAGGTGGCCAAAGTATTGGAGTTTCAGCTTCAACATCAGTCCTCCAATGAACACCCAGGACTGATCTCCTTTAGCATGGACTGGTTGTATCTCCTTGCAGTCCAAGGACTCTCAAGAGTCTTCTCCAGCTCCACAGTTCAAAAGCATAAATTCTTCAGCGCTCAGCCTTTTTCACTGTCCAACTCTCACATCCATACGTGACTACTGGAAAAACCACAGCCTTGACTAGACAAACCTTTGTTGGCAAAGTAATGTCTCTGCTTTTCAATATGCTATCCAGAGAAAACATTAGCCAACGATATATTCAACTTATATTCCAATGAACTTTCTATTTTGTGTGTCATTGCCATGCGATCCCTGAGTGTGTGTGATTACCACACAGGCTAACAAACTACAAGCCAACTTCTCTGATGCCCTGCAAAGTTTAGCAAATGGCTCTTCAAGGTGTAAGGTAGGATTGACTTCTCAAGTTCTTTCCTCTGGTATGCCTCTCTGTACCACTCAGTTCTGTCCTCTTGGACTTGGCAAGAATCAGGCATTGATGAAAAGCACATAGTTACTAATATACTCAGGATCCTCTTGGCTCGTGAGCTAATTTATGTAAAGCATATGTTGTAAATTATAAATGGCAGTTCTCGTCTATAGACAAGAATGTCATATATTTCAGTAATCTAATTATTTCTAAGCTTTTGATTGAGTACCAGCAAGAAGAAATGACCATTTAACCCTATATCTATGTGTCTATTCATTCATTAATAAACTATATATGTATATTCTCTAATGATATATTACATTATATAACAACAAAAATAGAAATTGAAAAGGGATAAGAATTTATCAGTTTCTTCTTACTTTCAACAGATAGTCTTCAGAGATAAGTCTACAGATAGTCTACTGCTATGAGGGAATGTTAACTCTATCTTGAAAATAAAGGATGATAATTATAATTAACATTTATATAGTATAGGTAAATACTGCTAAATATCATTAATTCTAATGCTTTATGTATATTAACTTGTTTTATCTTGGTATCAGCTTTATGCAAGAGGTATAATATTCATTTCCCAAATGATGAAACTGAGAACAGACTGGTCACGTAACTTGTCTGTGGCCAAATAATTACAAAAAGGGATGTGATTTAAGCTGAGGCAGTCTAGAGCTAGATTCCAGCTAATCTGAAAATCTGAAAGCCTGGCAAGTTGTTATCCTTCTAACTAGCGAGTGACAGAGGCTCCAATGCAGTAGTTTCCAGAATACCTGCATAATGGCATGCATCCTACCATATTAAAATTGTTGCTTTGAGTATTCCTCTTTTCCAGTAGAATGCAAACTCCTTAAAACTGGGGACTGAAGTATTTTTATGTTTGCATCACAGCTTTGAGCACAGTGCCTCATATCTAGGAAGCATTTGTTGAATGGATGACTATATGAAAGAAAAAAAGATTTTTAAAATGGATAGATCAATTTTGGTAGTTTTACCCAAAACTACTAGATAGTCACTGAAATTTGAATGCCCTTGAAATGGGACAAGGAGCTATCCTACCAACAAAGATACTCTCAGACTTTCTTCCTAATGGGATGTTACTCCATTGCTAAAGCAACACATAGAAAAAAATACCCTGCTGATGCTACCCAAGCCCCTTCAGATAGGAGTACTGTCCCACCCATGACCCTTCCAATTCTTGACCCTAAAGAAACGGAAAAGGCGAAAGAAGAAAATATGGGAATGTTGTTCATGGAAATAATATTTCTCAGGAGCCTTATTCATACTTCCTCTCATGAAAAGAACAAAACAAAAAGCAAATCTGCCCTTGTGCTCTGGAGTCAACAGGAAACTATTTAATTAATAACTTAGCCTGGATATCACTAGGGGTGAGGGGGGAGGTTGAGGGATGGATGGATGAATGAATGAATGATGGGTTTGCTTTCTAAAAAGTGGAGTTGAGATATCTAGTTCTCAATCCAATCTTAGTTCAGCATAAGTGGTTACATTTCTTTTAGCAATAGACTTTGTCACAGCAAAAGCTACCCAAGCTGCAAACTGATATTTATCCTCAAACCATGGGAGTTAGTGTATTTCTTTTCCTTAGTTTTGCATGGTGCAAATGAGGGGCAGTAGTTGTGACACATAAACTCAAGTGTGTCCGGGCTCAGCAGTTGCAGCTCATGAGCTTAGTTGCCCCAAAGCATGTGGGATCTTAGTTTCCTGACCAGGGATTGAAGTCATGTCCCCAGCATTTGGAAGCAGATTCTCAACCACTTGACTTCCAGGGAAGTCCCTTTTAACAGCAGAAAAGCAATAAATTGGTTGCAAGAACATGGAGGACTGTGGTACTGGAGAATCTCTCATATTATAGCATGTAGAAATGCTTAATACAAACTAAGCACCAAAGAAATAATAGAACATCTGAAGATGCAAAAGATTGGAATGGGAGGACTTCCCTGGTGGTCCAATAGTTAAGAATCTGCCTGCCAATGCAGGGGACATGGCTTCGATCCCTGGTCTGGGAAGATCCCACATGCTTTGAGACAACTAAATCCGTGCACCACAGCTGAGTTCACACACTGCAACTACTGAAGCCCGCGTGCCTAGGACCTGTGCTCTGCAACACGAGAAGCCACCGCAGTGAGAAACCCACACACCGTAGCTGGAGAGAAGCCCTCACTCACTGCAACTAGAGAAAGCCAGTGCTCGGCAACAAAGACCCAGCACAATAACAGTAATGTTTTTAAAGCAATATGGGCATACGGGAACCTACAAGCAGAACAGCACGCAAGTGCCACAGGGTGTCCCAGGGGGTGGGGCTTATCACCTACATGGGAACAGAGATGTGACTTGGGCCCAATGAAGCAGGGACCTAAAACTGAGACTCTTCCTCAAGCTGAGACACCCCCCACCACAGTGACAGGAGGATTAGAAAAACTGCTCTCTGGCCAAGGAAAGTTGGTCTTTTCCTCAGGTTCTGAGCAGAAAAAGAGAAATTATGTGGGAGATTTCAATCCCTAGTGGGCCTGGTGTGAATGTGGAGACTTAACACTGTAGGATGTGGAAATCCCAAAGTGAGATACTTGAAACTCCCTGGACCAGTGGAAGCAAAAATGAAACCTCCTGCGAGAAAACCCCCTTCACAGCCCAGGATAGCTGACAGTCACCCGAAGACAGAAAGAGAAAAGATCGGTATTAAAAAAAAAGAGACATTTTCAAACAAGGAGAGTCTACCATCCAAAGTCCTTGGCCAAAAGAGCCACAAAAGACTGTTCTGTGCAAAGGAAATTGAAACCAGAAAGAATTTCTCATAAGTACACAATAAAAAGACAGCCCAATTTAAAAATGAGTGAAGAATTGGAATAGACATTTCTTTAAAGAGGAAAATGAATGACCAATGAGCATAAGAAAGCATGCTCAACATCATTAGCCAATAGAGAACTACAAACAAAAATCACAATGAAATGTCAATTCATGCTCACTAGGACAGCTACAATTTTAAATATCAGTAACAGTAAATGTTGGCAAAGGTATGGACAAATTAGACCCCTAATACATTTCAACTGTGAATGTAAAATAATGCAACCATTTTGTTGGAAAATAATTTGGCAAGTCCTTAAAATGCTAAACAGAGCTGTCATGTGACCCCATAACTCTACTCCCAAGAATATACCTATGAGAACTGAAAATATGTTCACACAAAGCTTGTACATGAATGTTTCCAATAGCAATATTCATAATAGCTACAGGTAGAACTCAAATGCCCATCAGCTGATGAATGGATAAATACAGCATGACACATCTATACATATTATTTAACAATAAAAAGGAATGGAATACTCTTACATGCTAAAACTTGGATGAACCTTGAAAATTTTATAGTAAGTGCAAGAAGTCAGTCCCCAAACCATCTATTATAGTATTCCACTTATGTGCAATGTCCAGACTAGGCAAATCCATAGAGAAAGTAGCTTAGTGATTGCCAAGATTAGGGAGTAGGAGGGAATGGAGACCTACTGCTAATAGATATGGGCTTTGTTTGGGGTGATAAAATTGTCTTAAAATTAGACACTGGTAATGGTTGCACTGTGAATATACTACAAACCACTGCATTTTATACTTTTAAATGGTGAATATTATGGTATGACTTCTCTGGTAGCTCAGACGGTAAAGAATCTGCCTGCAATATAGAGACCCAGGTTCGACCCCTGCGTTGGGAAGATCCCCTAAAGGAGGAAATGGCAACCCACTCCAGTATTCTTCCCTGGAAAATCCCACGAACAGAAGAGTCTGGCAGGCTACAGTCCATGGGGTTGCAAAGAGTCGATCACAACTGAGTGATTAACTCTTGTATATTTTCATTATGGTGTGTAAATCGTATCTCAGTAAAGTTGTTATAAAATAAAAGATAATGAGACAAAAAAAAAACATACAGGATGCAGAGGAGTAGAACTTTGAGGAAAATCAGTTCAGTTCAGTTCAGTTCAGTCGCTCAGTCATGTCCGACTCTTTGCGACCCCATGGACTGCAGCATGCCAGGCTTCCCTGTCCATCACCAACTCCCAGAGCTTATTCAGACTCACGTCCATTGAGTTGGTGATGCCATCAAACCATCTCATCCTCTGTCTTTCTCTTCTTCTCCCACCTTCAATCTTTCCCAGCATCAGGGTCTTTTCCAATGAGTCAGTTCTTCACAGCAGGTGGCCAAAGTATTGCAGTTTAAGCTTCAGTATCAGTACTTCCACTGAATATTCAGGACTGATTTCCTTTAAGATGGACTGGTTGGATCTCCTTGCTGTCCAAGGTACTCTCAAGAGTCTTCTCCAACACCACAGTTCAAGAGCATCAGTTCTTTGGCACTCAGCTTTCTTTATAGTCCAACTCTCACATTCATACATGATTACTGGAAAAACCATAGCTCTGACTAGATGGACCTTTGTTGGCAAAGTAACATCTCTGCCTTTCAGTATGCTGTCTAGGTTGGTCAAAGCTTTTCTTCTAAGGAGCAAGCGTCTTTTAATTCCATGGCTGCAGTCACCATATGCAGTGATTTTGGAGACCAAAAAAAAATAGTCTGTTACTGTTTCCACTGTTTCTCCATCTATTTGCCATAAAGTGATGGGACCAAATACCATGGTTTTAGTTTTCTGAATGTTGAGTTTTAAGCCAGGTTTTTCACTCTCCTGTTTCACTTTCATCAAGAGGCTCTTTAGTTCTTCTTTGCTTTCTCCCATAAAGGTGGTGCCATCTGCATATCTGAGGTTATTGATATTTCTCCCTGCAGTCTTGCCTCCAGCTTGTGCTTCATCCAGCCCAGCATTTTGCATGATATACTCTGCATATAAGTTCAATAAGCAGGGTGACAATATACAACCTTGACATACTCCTTTCTCTATATGGAACCAGTCTGTTGTTTCATGTCCATTTCTAATTGTTGTTTCCTGACCTTCATACAGGTTTCTCAGGAGACAGGTAAGGTGGTCTGGTATTCCCATCTCTTCAAGAATTTTCCATAGTTTGTTGTGATCCACACAAATACATAAACTCAAATACATATATTGAGGAAAATTTGAACATTAATGAACTAGTTTTCAATTCAAGAAATCAGAAAAATAATCATAGAAAAATCCCACAGAGAGTATACAGAAGGAAATAATTTGGTAACAGCAATATCAATAACAGAAAACCAAAGAGAATGTCAATAAAACCAAACTCTAGTTTTAAAGACTAAAAAACAGTCAAACTTTTTTGTGAGAAATAACAAAGCCCAGATCAAAACTAGGAATGGGAAAGATGAGCATTCATTACTTTTGAAAAGTAGAGACTTTTTTAAATCCTAAGAAATTCTATGGGCTACTTTAAGATGGTAAGTTTAACTCTTGGAAAAATGTCAATTTCACCAGGGAAAAAAAATGTCTTAAATGTTTATAGGGGAAATTATAAACATCTATTGCAGATAAAAATGAAGACTTAAATATATGGTGGAAATCTCCCACCATATTATTCTGTAGTAATTGTCTCTGTAGTAACACTGCCTTTCTTCTCACTCCTTAAGTGAGTTTTTAATTAGAGAGTTGATTTATCTGACTTCCATGGGCTCCATTTGCTCTACTGGATGGAGCTAGCCTATAAATAGCTAGCCTATAAATAGCTAGCCTATAAATAGCCTATAACAAGGCTTATTCATATTGCAGCACAAATAGGTATATACTTCATTCCTTTTCATGGCTATATGATATTTCATTGTATGAATTTAACATATTTTGCTTTATCCACTCATCAGTTGAATGGATAACTTTTGGGCTACTATGAATAATGTTACTATGAACATTCATGTACAAGTTTTTGTGTGAACATATGTTTTCGGTTCTCCTGGGTGGAAGTCCAAGAATGGAACTGCTGCATCATATGGAATGTCTATATTTAGCATTGGGAGGAACTACCAAACTTTTTCCAAGTAGCTGCACAATTTTACATTCCCATCAGCAATCTCTTCCCAATCTCACTAACACTTCTTATTTGTCTTTTTTGTTACAACCATCGTAGTAGATGTAAAGCGGTATTTCAGTGTGCTTCTGATTTGCATTTCCCTAATAGTTTATATTCTTAAGCATCTTTCCATGTGCTCATTCACCACTTTTATATCCTCCTTCGAGAAATGTATATTTCAATCCTTTGCCCCTTTTGAAATCAGGTTATCTGTCTTTTACTACTGAGTTGGAAGAATTCTTCTTATATACTCTAGATACAAGCTATTTGTCAGGGTTTAGTTTTTAATTTCTTAATAACGTTCTATGAAACACAAAAGCTCTGCATTTTGATGAAGTCCAAATTATCTATTTTTTCTTTTGTTTCTTGTGCCTTTGGCATCACATCTAAGAAAAAATTATGAAACACAAGGTCACAAAGATTTACCCCTATGTTATCTCACAAGAGTTTTATAATTTTAGCTCTTACATTTGATTCAATTTGAGTTAATTTTCATATATTCTATGAGGTAGGAATTCCATTTCATTCATTTTCACATGACTATCTCATCCCAGAGTCATTTGCTGAAAATACTATTCTTTCCCCATTTAATTTTTTTAACACTCTTATCAAAAATCACACGAATATATTAAGTCTCTACATCGAAAACCCTAAAGACTCTACCAGAAAATTACTAGAGCTAATCAGTGAATATAGTAAAGTTTCAAGATACAAAATCAACACAGAGAAATCCCTGGCATTCCTATACACTAACAATGAGAAAACAGAAAGAGAAATTAAGGAAACAACTCCATTCACCATCGAAACAAAAAGAATAAAATACTTAGGAGTATTTCTACCTAAAGAAACAAAAGACTTGTATATAGAAAACTATAAAACACTGATGAAAGAAATCAAAGAGGACACAAACAGATGGAGAAATGTGCCGTGTTCGTGGATTGGAAGAATCAATATAGTGAAAATGAGTATACTACCCAAAGCAATCTATAGATTCAATGCAATTCCTATCAAGCTACCAGAGGTCTTTTTCAGAGAATTAGAACAAATAATTTCACAATTTGTATGAAAATACAAAAAAACTTCGTATAGCCAAAGCAACCTTGAGAAAGAAGAATGGAACTGGAGGAATCAACCTACCTGACTTTAGGCTATACTACAAATCCACAGTCATTAAGACAGTATCGTACTGGCACAAAGACAGAAATATAGATCAATGGAACAAAATAGAAAGCCCAGAGATAAATCCACGCATCTATGGACACCTTATCTTTGACAAAGGAGGCATGAATATACAATGGAGAAAAGACAACCTCTTTAACAAGTGGTGCTGGGAAAACTGGACAGCCACTTGTAAAAGAATGAAACTAGAACACTTTCTAACACCATACACAAAAATAAACTCAAAATGGATCAAAGATCTAAGCATAAGACCAGAAACTATAAAACTCCTAGAGGATAACATAGGCAAAACACTCTCTGACATAAACTAAAGCGGGATACTCCATGACCCACCTCCCAGAATATTGGAAATAAAAGCACGAATAAACAAATGGGACCTAATTAAAATTAAAAGCTTCTGCACAATAAAGGAAACTATAAGCAAGGTGACAAGACAGCCTTCAGAATGGGAGAAAATAATAGCCAATGAAGTAACGGACAAACAATCTCAAAAATATACAAGCAACTCCTGCAGCTCCATTCTAGAAAAATAAACGACCCAATCAAAAAGTGGGCCAAAGAACTAAACAGACATTTCTCCAAAGAAGACATAAAAATGGCTAACAAACACATGAAAAGATGCTCAGCATCACTCATTATCAGAGAAATGCAAATCAAAACCACAATGAGGTACCACTTTACACCAGTCAGAATGGCTGCCATCCAAAAATCTACAAGCAATAAATGCTGGAGAGGATGTGGAGAAAAGGGAACCCTCTTACACTGTTGGTGGGAATGCAAACTAGTACAGCCACTATGGAAAACAGTGTGGAGATTCCTTAAAAAACTGCAAATAGACCTGCCATATGACCCAGCAATCCCACTGCTGGGCATACACACTGAGGAAACCAGAATTGAAAGAGCCACGTGTACCCCAATGTTCATCGCTGCTTTATTTACAATAGCCAGGACATGGAAGCAACCTAGATGCCCATCAACTGACGAATGGATAAGAAAGCTGTGGTACATATACACAATGGAATATTACTCAGGATTAAAAAAAAAATCATTTGAAGCAATTCTACTCAGGTGGACAGAACTGGAGCCTATTATCCAGAGTGAAGTAAGCCAGAAGGAAAAACAACAATACAGTATACTAACGCATATATATGGAATTTAGAAAGATGGTAACGAGAACCCTGCATGCGAGACAGCAAAAGGAACGCAGATGTATAGAACAGACTTGTGGATTCTGTGGAAGAGGGCAAGGGTGGGATGATATGGGAGAATGGCATTGAAACATGTTAATTATCATATGTGAAATCAATCGCCAGCCCAGGGTCGATGCTCGGGGCTGGTGCACCGAGATGTCCCAGGGGGAGGGAATCGGGAGGGAGGAGGGAGGGGGGTTCTGGAGGGGGAGCATATGTAAACCCATGGCGGTTTCATGTCATTGTATGGCAAAACCAACACAATAAAGTAAAGAAAATTAAAAAAAAAAAAAAGTCACTTCAGTTGTACCCAACTCTATGCAACCCTAGGGACTATAGTCCACCAGACTCCTTTGTCCGTGGGATTCTCTAGGCAAGAATACTGGAGTGGTTTGCCGTGCCCTCCTGCAGGGGATCTTCGGGACCCATGCATTGAACCTAGGTCTTTCCATCTCCAATGTTGGCAGGTGGGTTATTTACCACTAGCGCCACCTGGGAAGCCCCTACCAAACATCAGCTGACCCTAAATGTGAGGGTTTACTTCTGGATTCTCAGTTCATTCTATTAATCTAGATGCCTGTCCTTATGCCAATACTACAATGTCTTAACTACTATTGCTATTTAAACTGTTTTGAAATGTTTGACTCTTCCAATTTTGTTATTTTTTAAGGCAGCATATTTTTTATTCATAGCATTTTGTTTTTTATCTATATAGACCTTTTATAGTTGGTTTTGAAACAAAGACCTAGTGATAATTTTACATAAAAGCTGTCTTTTCCTCTTTGTGGAGGTGTCCTGTCATTCTTTCATTCTTTTCTTTGGGTTGATGTAAACACCAAAACTCCTGTTGCTGGAACTGACAGAGGCAATGCTTCCAAACAAAAGCCTTCTGTGAAGGTGGCAGTTCTTCCTTCTTCCTCAAAGTTCCTTCTTAAAGCAGATCTCGTCTCTTTGCATTGTTTTTTTAAACTCTTGAGACCTTTAGGACAATTGCTCTATCTCTGATAATTCCAGCTGAACTGCTCAAGCTGAAGCTGAGTGAGTGAATGCATTAATAACAGGCTTTTTTCTATAAACTCCTTTGCTCTATACCTCTTTCCAATGCTCTCTTCCATGTTACTAGGGAATAGTAGAACTCTTTACAAACGATCCATGATTAACTGACGATATTAGTTGGGAAAAAAAAGCCAGTTTTAAGTGTTGATAGCAGTTAACCAAAAAGAAATCCAAATCTATAATTTCTAAAGTTACTTTACCTATAAATACTTCATATATGTTGTTGTATATAGAAGTATAACAACTAACACTTATGTAGTACTCTCTGTGTTCCAGACACTATTTAAGTGCTTTTCCTATTTTAACTCATTCATTCCTCTCACTGATACTACAAGGTACTATTATCCTCATCTTACAGATGAGGAAACCAATGCATGTGGAGATTAAGTAATTTGTTCAAGGTTACATTAGTATTAATGACTATTAGTATTAAAAGACTATTACTATTAGTATTAAAAGAATTACAGAAGAAGTTGCAGAGTCAAGCTGAAACATGGACAGTCTCGCTCCAACGTGTGTGTGTGTGTGTACCACCTGTGTATACCAACATGGTATAATACCATAATACAGTAGAGGTAATTAAAGAATAGCACAACATATGACAATGTGCAGTGTGGTTCAGAGAGATAGTGTAAAAGTGATCAGAGAAGAAAGAGGTCCTTATGAGTAGAAATGACTAGAAAAGAACTTCCTAAGTAGAGAAGATAGCAGAAAGTCATAGGTCAGTTTGCTCTAAGTCAATTTACCAAATGATCAAATGACAAATTTGCTAAAATTTGTCAGGAAATTCACTGCAGCTCGTTATGGGAACACTGCAGCTGTCACCATAAGCGCCATCCACGTGGCCAAGCGCAGCAATGGACAGCAGTATCTAAGTGGTGAGATTGATAGTCATTTGACAAGTCCAACAGTCTCTAGCTATAGGGTTATAGCGATGCTTCAAGGAAGCTGAAAAGTGAGGAAAGTCCCCAGTAAAGCAATGAATTGATGATTCAGCACATGAATCATTTGTAGAATTGATTTTTGATGAACTGGCTTATTGCTTACTCACTGTCAGTGATTTTTGCTGCATGTGGCTGATTCAACTTCTAGAACTGGAAGGTATAAACATTGGTTTGGTCCTACAATCCCCTATTCAATGACCTTGAATCCTTTTTTACTATAACCTACAGTAGGAAATACACTTTTGCACTTTACAGTGTGACCACATACACACACACACACACACACACACACACAAGACTCATTACTTCAGGCAATCCACTCTGGTATTTTCTATTATATTTCTTTTTTTTTCCAAACTGGTTACAACCCAATAAAATGATTTTGCAAGCATTCAATTGGTTATGATCTGCAGTTTAGAAAATCTCATAACAGAAAACCTTTTGTAACTTTGAATATACAGTACAAGGTTAATAGTCCTATAGCACCAAACTAACATGGGTAATACTATTTTGGAGAAAATAATGGATATAATTCTAACTCAGTGTTCCAGGATATAGTTCTCCACTTATAGTGAAACAGGGAACATTCTGTCTATTAATACTTTAAATCCTGCTGTGAGGCTGTTGGGAGATCCTGCAGATCCAAATTGCTGGAATTGCTGCCATGACCTGGTGGGTACCTGTGGAGCTAGTTAAGCGGCTGAGGGCAGGAGTATGCCTTGATCACCAGATGTCTCATAAGTGGGGCCCGTCCTTTTCCTCTACCAAATTTACCAGTTCCACTCTTCACTGCTAGAACTTGCTATCTGATGACTGTAAGAATTGCTCTTTCCCTTGTTCCACTAACAAACCAAATGCTATTTTTCACTTCCTATCCTATCCTGAAATCCAGTCATCAATCCTTCAAGCTTTTCTAAGAGGGGTATAGTGCTAATGAAAAGAAGATGTAGATGGGCCATGTAGGAAAGAAAGAATTACACACAGATTCTTATGGTGGGTTATCAAGTACAGCAACACTGATTTACCACCATCTTGAGAAAAACCAGACTTGGGCTGGTCTGACAGGGTTTTCAGGTCATCTGGCTATTTTAGGATATTATTTATAATTCAGTGACATATAAATATTAGAGGGAAAAATAATTTTTTAAAAGTATATCACGTGCTATCATATAATGTCCCTTCATTTACCATGGATTTAAACAAGTTAGATGCTGATTATATTTCAAGTGTAAAATGCTGAAGGCCTATTCTGCCCTTTTGAGTTCAGTTAAATTTTTAATTACTTGGTAAATGGAACTTCAGGAAGGAGAAGTGACATTTCACCCAAAGACTTTTCTAAAGTTAAGAATTGAACAGCAATATTTGTATGTGCTATTGTTCGCTGATGACCAAACAATGCTTTTGTTCAATTTTAACCAACTCCATTCATTCAATTCCAATGTATCAAACCTACTGAATGCTAGGCCTTCCCCGGTGACTCAGTGGTAAAGAATCCATCTGCAATGAAGGAGCCACAGGAGACACAAGTTCAATGTCTGGGTCCTGGGTTAGGAAGATCCCCTGGAGGATGGCATGGCAACCCACTTCAGCATTCTTGCTTGGAGAATCCCATGGACAGAGAAGCCTGGCAAGCAACAGTCCACAGAGCTGCAAAGAGCTGGACACGACACGACTGAAGTGACTTATCATGCACACACACACACTGAACGCTAATAGAAAAGACTGGAGTCAAATTTAAAGAATAAGGAAAATATCTGGGATTTACAAATCTCTGGGATTATACTCTTTGTAGCTGGAACTTTCCATATTGGAGTCAACCCAAAACTTATTTTAAAGAGAAACTTTGATTAGCATTCCTTCAGTTATGAGGATGTTATAAAGCAAAGTGTTTTCTTGGCACCTTTGTTAGATTTTTTTTCTTTCTCATCCACGCGAGCACCTTTAGAAGAAGAAGAGCTGCACTTTGAAACAGACTTCACTGAACAAGGTGAGTGTGAAGTATTCAATGTGCAAAACTGAGAAAACACAGTACTGAAAGCATTATATTGGCATTTGAGTATCCTGAATGCCTACTGGGCCTGCTGAACGATCTCACTGAACGCATAAGAATCTGCTCTGGTCCCACGTTCTTTGGTGTCACCCTACTACCTCTGTGAGTTGAAGGGTTAACACTAATCAACTGACCTGGCAGGCATGGTCCCTGTTTGAGTTACTCAGCATCATTCAGAGAAACCTTATTACTTTTACCACCAACTAAACTTCCAGCTCCAATGAACTGCTGGGACATCTCGTGCTACTGCTCTTGATAGCACTGACCGAGGACTGTGAGTGATTATGGTATGGTTACTCAAAAAACCTTCAGGTGCCTGGTACCTTATCAGCACTCGATAAATATTGGTTGACTGATTAAGTGCCACCTGACTATTATACAAGAATACCTTTATTCTTCCTGGAAGCAGTGACATAGAGTGGGAAGAATACCAAATTTAGGGTTAGTAGCCTATCCTGCCAATTTGCCAGCCAAGTGATTTGGGGTAGGATGAAAAATTCTCCCTGAGGCTCCATTTCCAAGTCTATAAAATGGGAGGAAGAATTTGGTCTCGAAAAGGAGTTGTGGGAGAATTAAATAGGGTGACAGAATGTAAAATGCCAACACATGAGGGAAATCTCAGTAAGCATTGTGTGAATCAGATCCAAAATCACTCATTCTCATGAATGAGTTTGTCCCTAATGTTGGTCTTTCCACCAGCAATTTTCTTCTATATATTTATTTTGTTCTCTGGATTATCTAGTATTCCTCTTCCCTTAAAAACAATCAACTCATTTTTGGCAAAGTACAGATGCAAGAAAAAATAATAGGAATATGAAATATTACAATGTCAATAAAAAAGGAGGAAGACCTTCTTTGAGAAACTAGGAAGCTCATCAGACAGCTCCAGGCTCCTCTGTGTACATCAATAAGGGAGGCAACGAATCCAGTGGCAAATTCCCTGAGTTAAAACAACTGGAGCTTTTCACAGAGAACCCCACGGATTTAAGTTTATGTCATCCTCTCATCAGGGATGGCCTCCTGGCAGTCACCTAAGCTGGCATTATTGTTAGATTAATATGAAAAGTTATGACAGATGCTGAAATATTTCCCTTTAAATAAAATGAAATTAACATCTAAGGAAGAAGAAAGAGATACAAGGGAAGGGGCTGAAAATCAGCGGAGTTAGAAGGGGCCACTCCAAACCTATGCTCGTCCTCTAAGGAGACTAACAGCTTGGGTCTGGGACAGGCCAGACTGTTTGGGAGCTGCTTTTTCTCTTCCACCAGACCAGAGGATAATCAGTAACTGCCACGTGAGTAGCAGAGCTGGGCCTGGGCCCAACGCTCAGTGAGGAGCACGGGTTGCAGACAACACTCTTGCAAAGTCCTGAGTCTCTTCACCCTTCAATGCAGAACCTTAAGTACCACCCAACATGCAGTCAGCTGTTTCAGGATGATAAAGAATTCCTTTTAGGAAAAGATAGCAATTTAAAAATTGGCTTAGTAATGTCCTTATATTTCAGAAGATTTTGATTTCCAATGATATTCCCATATAATTTTTATCCCTGAAAAGTTTAGTGTCTTTAAAATTAAAAAACCTAAATTTTCTTGGAATTAGTTCAACAGACTTTGTCAACAGCTATTTCTAAAGGAGATGACTCTTCAAAAACAAAACTTTGAGACGCTCCGAGATACCAAGTGATTTAAAATAAGAGGAAGTGTTTATTTCCAAGGTCTTATTCTGCCTCACCCACTGTTTTCTTATCTTAAAATGAGTTGGCATTCCAGTATTTTCATATGTGCTACTGAGCTATAACAGCAACTGTTGTTTAGTCACTAAGTCGTGTTTAACTCTTTGCAACCCTTTGGACTGCAGGAAGTCAGGCTTCTCTGTCCTTCACTATCTCCCGGAGTTAGCACAAACTCTTGTCCATTGCCCACCCATTTAAATGAGTCTATTCAGTAATAAAGAAGATAGTCATGTGGTTTCCCCCAACATTAGGAGCACTTCTCAAAGAAAAGCCATTCTTAGTTTACCTTTCCCTCTCTCAGACTAGGATAGGATATGACTTGTTTTGTAGATGACCAAATTGAGGAGAGTAAATGCTTCCTTTTAAGCTTCCATATCTTACCATCTTCTCCTACAGTCAGTCCTGCAGACACTCTGCCACTCAATCATCTGAAGCAACAGATGCATCCTGCAATTGCCAATAAATACATGTTAGGGGAGGGCTCTCTGCAGACATTTCCTGTGTTTTAGAGCCATTACAACATCAACACTTTTACTTTTTCATTTTTAGAAATTATTTTTCTTTACAATTTAATTAGAGATGGAAGTCAGTGAAGGCATCCTCTTAGGAAAGGCAGAACAGTACTAAACTGAGTCCCCAGATCAAGGCGGTTTCCCTCACCACATGAGTTGTATTTCTTTTTTAACTTTGCAAAAACACTTCAATTTCTTAATGTACTTAAAAGCATGCTGTGTCCACAGTGTGCGCTGAATATATCGCAAGGATCAGTCTTCTCGTGTTGCAGTTCTTTTTCCCCTTTTTATTTTATATTGGAATATAGCCAATTAGCAGGCTTTCCAGATGGCTCAGTGGTAAAGAATCCACCTGCCAATGCAGGAGATGTGGGTTCGATCCCTAGATTGGGAAGATCCCCTGGAGAAGGAAATGGCAACCCACTCCAGTATTCTTGCCTGGGACATCCCATGGACAGAGGAGCCAGCAGGTTACAGTCCATGGGGTCACAAAAAAGTCAGATACGGCTTAGCAACTAAACAACATAGCCAATTATCAACATTGTGGTAGTTTCAGAGGGACAGTAAAGGGACTCAGCCATACATATAAATGTATCCATTTATTCTCCCCCAACTTCCCTCCCATCCAGACTGCCACATAACACTGAGTAGAGTTCCCTGTGCTATACAGTAGGAGTTTGCTGTTTATCATTTTAAATATACTAGTGTGTACATGTCAATCTCAAGCTCCCTAACTATCCCTTCCCTAACTTATCTTGTAAATAAGTTCGTTTATATCATTTCTTTTTAGATTCACATATAAAGGATGTCACACAACATCCTGATTTAGATCACTTAGCATGACAATCTGTAGGTCCATCCATGTTGCTGAAAATGACATTATTCTTTTTAGTGACTGAGGAATATTTCATTGTATACATGTACCATATCTTCTTTATCCATTTACCATGTCTTGGCTATTGCAAACAGTGCTGCAATGAACACTGAGGTGCATGTATCTTTTTGAATCGTGGTTTTCTCCAGATACATGCCCAGGAGTGGGATTTCAGGGTTAGATGGTAGCTCTATGTTTAGTTTTTTAAGGAACTTCCATACTCTTCTCCATAGTGGTTTAACCAATTCACATTCTGACTAACAGTGTAGGACGGTTCTCTTTTCTCTATAACCTCTCCAGCATTCATTGTGTGTAGAGTTTTTTGATGATGGCCACTCTGAGCAATGTGAGGTGATACGTCATTACAGTTTTGATTTGCATTTCTCTAATAATTAGTGATGTTTAGTATCTTTTCATGTGCTTTTTGGCCACCTACATGTCCTCTTGGAAGGATGGGGGCAGAGATAGTTAGGGAGTTTGGGATCAACATGTACACACTGCTATATTTAAAATGGATAACCAATAAGGACCTACTGTATAGCACATGGAACTCTGCTCAGTGTTACCTGGCAGCCTGAATGGGAGAGGAGTTTGAGGGAGAATGGATACATGTATATGTACGGCTGAGTCCCTTTGCAGTTCACCTGAAATTATGACAACATTTTTAACTGGCTACCCTCCAATATAAAATTAAAAGTTTTTTAAAAAGTTAACATATATGAAGTACTTATCACATACTGCCATGTAGTAAATGCTCAATAGATAATTTATAACTGTTAATAATTTTTAATTTCCTGTGCTCCCTGGAAACTTTCCAAGATCCTCTTCCTACAAACTTTCAGATTTGTTTCATGTGTTACAGATATGGCTCCTTTTCTGTCATTCTCTTCTTCTGTATTTCAGAGTCCCACCCCTCAGTTCTCTCTCCCCTTTTCCCTTCCTTCTCTCCTTACATCCCTCCTTCTCTCTCTCTCCGCCTCAATTATCTCTCCCCCATTAGGGAGCAAATGTTGTGATTGATGCTCAGATCCTAAGGAGTCTTAGACAGTTTGTTTTTTGTAGCGACCTGTCTCAGCTGGTAAAGAATCCACCTGCAACGCAGGAGACCCTTGTTCAATCCCTGGGACAGGAAGATCCCCTGGAGTAGGGCATGCCAACCCACTCCAGTATTCTTGCCTGAAGAATCCCATGGACAGAGGAGCCTGGTGGGCTACAGTCCATAGGGCCACAAAGAGTCAGACACGACTGAGCGACTAAGCTCAGCATAGCACACAGCGACCTAAGCCAACTCCCGTTACTTGAGCACCTACTTCATGCAAGGCACTGAGCTGGGGGCTCTGGGGAGGCAAGGATGATAAAGAGGAGATGGTCCCTCCCTCTGGAGTCTCACTGCTGCTAAGTCACTTCAGTCGTGTCTGACTCTGTGTGACTCCATAGAAAGCAGTCCACCAGGCTCCGCCGTCCCCTGGGATTCCAGGCAAGAATACTGGAGTGGGTTGCCATTGCCTCCTCCAGGGTGTCTCATTAGCCAGTGGAAAATGTTGACATGGACACAAGTGGCTCTCACGCAAGGCAGGCTCTGGAAGTTCTCCTAGGGAAAGGGCATCTTCTCACTTTCTCTCCCCCCAGCACCTGGAAGGCACCTGCCTGGATAGCAGGCGCTTAGCAATACTTCCCTCAGACCTGGGCAGGAAGGTAGAAGTGCACCATGTGTCACAAATTTGGAGAACAAATGTTTTAAAGAACATGCAGCTGCCCTGGTCACTTGGGTCTAGGGTGCAGCGCCGGCTCAGCATGACGCACAACCCTAAACTTCTGTTCTTGAGAGCGATGCTTTTCAGGACCCAGAGATGCATTGCTTCACACACCTTGTCCCCTGGTCTTGACAGGTCGAGAAGGTCTGTGGCTGTACTGCTGCCCATGTTGGAGATTAACATTAATTTGTAGTTGGGGAGAATCTTACTAGTAGATGTATTCAATAAGAGAAGAGAAAAATAAGCTAACTTGTCAGATCTGTCCCTCTGATAACAGGAATGCAATGGATTCCTGAATAACCACATGTCATATCCTAGGCGTCTGAGTGTCCATGTCCTTGCTTTTCTTTTTGACCTACCTCTTGGGTCCTGGGCTCCTCACTCATTGGGCCAGTATTCACAACAGTTACACACAAATGCTAAGAAAAATTTTGCAATATTAAGCAATGTATATGACCGAGATTTGTATTTGTGTAGGTACAGACAAATGATGTGAAGTATGTTGCTATTCCTTCCATTGGCAACTATATGGATATTGAATGCTAGGATTGCAAATAGTCTTATTCTAATAAAATACTTAATTACATTTAATTAAAATTTTTTAAAAATTTAAAATTCAACTTTAAATATTTTTATTTAAAAATTTGCTGTATCTTTATTTTATTCCTCACCCAGTTAGCCCATCAATAGAACATCAGATATAAATATAATTGTCTTTAATATTTTGTTGCCAGTCATATAAAAAAAATCACAACTTTACATAGTATTCAGTTTTGTTTTTATGAAAGCATATATCTCAAGGTAGAAGCCTAAAATATATTTTATCTACTGTTGGTTTACATTCTGACTTTTAACTAATTTAAAATGTTGTTATGGGGCCCTCATGTGTACTCACCCTGTCCCTTCAAAGGTTAAGAATGGGCCAGGCCCAGGGGTGGTGATGGCCAGAGTTTGAGGGTGGAGTGGATTTAAGAAAGAGTTTTCAGAAGAGGGCTCATAGGTTAAAGAGTGGAGGAAAAGATAGCATGACCTGCTCCCAACCTGGGCAACAGATATCTGTGGTGGGAGCCCAGGTATAAGACAGGGTGAACTATGTTGAGAACCCAACAGTCAATGATGGTAGGCTGGGGGTGAGATGAAGGCAGGTGGCAGGTCTATGCTGATCTCTTGAGTGGTGTCCAGCACACAGGAGCAAATGCATTTACTATTTGATAAATGAAACAAAGGAGGAATTTGGACTCTAAACTCTATGTAACATGGAACCACTAAAGTGTCTGAGGAGAAGGGACAGAATCAGAACTGCAGTTAAGAAAGAAACTGACAAGGGTACCTGAAATTTATTTGAAAGTTTAGCTGTTGGAGGTAGAAAGACTAATATGCTAGCTTATATGTTACTAATTTATAACTATTGTGATTTGTTATTTCCTGAACATACAATTGTGGATATTTGTAATTATATACAATGAATGAAAAAAGGAATCTGGAATCTGCACTCTATATTCTATGTAATATGGAACCACTAAAGAGTTGGAGGCCTAACCGGACATTTAATGGTCCATAAAACTCCTATGTCTTAGGTATAATGGCTTTAGGGCTGTGCTGTCTGATAACACTGGTCACTGTCTACATGTACCTTTTGAGCATCTGAAATGTGACTCAAATGATGTGTGATATGTTCTGAAGAGTAAAAAACACACTGGATTTCAAAGACGTAGTAAAAAAAATGACAAAATCTCATTAGTAATATTTTATATATTGATTACGTACTGAAAAAGTAATATTTTGGATATATTGTATAAACTATATTATTGAAATAAATTTCACTTCTTTTAGTTTTTCTAATGTGGCTACTAGGAAATTTAAAATTACATATGAGCCTTGCATTTGCAGCTTGCGTTACATTTTATCAGATGGCACTGCTCTAGTGGATATCAATTTTGTATACCTCTTTAGCAGTTTTGACCCCAAAACAATGCAAATCAATTACAAAATGAAGGTACAAATGTTGCAAAAGATGCAGAAGTTGACTAAACCACCGGAAGTGATACTAATCTTCCTGGATCATGTGTAAGGTCTTGTCAGCACAGGATTTAGCAGAGTTGGACCAGTGGACCACAAAAGAGAAAACCAATAAGGACATTGATTCAAAGAAAGAAACTGATTATTACAGGAGGACCTTGGAGAAATGTATGAAGTCTTCAAATATTTTTTTTTTTTGCAAAAATGATAGTCATGACTAAGCCATAAAACTTAAACAGAAAAAGAATATTGCATTATACATCAAAAAAGAGCAACCAACGAGGCTCAACAGAATTCAAAGAATCATTCAGAGTTGTAAAGGTAAATAGGATTTGGCTATATATTTTAAATATAAAATCCCGATTCAGCTGGCTTTCATTATTCACTACAAAAATTTAGTTTCTGATTTTAAATACTTGCAAATATAAGCAAAATATTTAGATGGCTGGTTAATAAAAAGGAATTTCATATGTATAGATAGTATAAAATAATTTCCTTTAGCTTAAAACATAAGCAACAGGGTTTTATCTTGTATAATTTGGGGGGTTTAACCAGTATTTGGGTGGAGGGCCTTGGTCTTTTGAGTATGGGTCCACTATCCAGAGGCTTTCTCACATCTTTCATGGTCTACAGTTTTCACTCTCATTTTCTTCCAAGTAAAGTGAAAACTGAGAGACATGTACAAGGTTCTTAAAGATTTGACTGCTTTTTTCTCCTCTCTTTCACAATCCTCATACCCATAACTGAGTTGACAGAGACTCTTTTCAGTGTCTTGCTTTCACTCATTCTTTCAAAGCATTTAACTTAGTTCTCATCAGAACAAGTTTTGTTTTGCACTTACATAGTGATGTTTAATAGGACTTAATTAAATTCCATAAGGACAGTTACAGCAGCTATAATCAGATTTGGGAACAGATACAGTGGATTCTCTGGGGTCCATAACTCACCTGGTGGAGGAGACGTGTGCAGGTCTCATGAGCATTCGTTATGCTGCAGCATCCCTCTGCCTGCTGCACACCACACCAGGAATGACAGGAATCTGTTACTAGATGAGTCAGTAAGTGGAAGTTGGTGAAGAAGCTTTCTACTATGTCACCTATAGTGTATTGCAAAAGGTCAACTATCCCATAAATGACAAGATTTCCCGATGTAGAACATCTGGAAACACTTGGGAAGTATGTCTGGAAAGAGCACAGAGAAACCAAGTTCTCGCCCCAACTCTCCTGCAAGTATTCCATAATAATATTTATAACTCTGATAGGATACCAGCTTTTACTCTGTTCTCAAGGTTATCTTCTTGCTCTTTATGTCTAAGACAAAGAACTCACAGAGAAGTGAAACCCCACACAAGGATCTGAAACTCTAGCAAAGTCAACTTGATAAATACCCACTAACAAAAATATTTGCAAATGGATTGTTTTATTTACTTACTTTTGTAAATATGAAAAACAACAAACAATATCTCAAGAGAAGAACATTCCTTGTATGTGCATAGTGGGTATTTAAGAAATACAAGGTGAATGATACACAGACTGAAATATTTCTGTCAGTGCCTATTAAATCTGTTCATTCTAAATCAGTGATGTTTATGTACAAGAAGGAAATACACCAATATTAAACTGGATCCTCCATATGAGTGTGACGTAGGAAATGAAGTATGACGTAGGTGATTCCCAGAAGCACTATGTGGAAGCAGTGATCTGTAAAATATTGACTTAAAGGTTACCAAAGTTGTCATAGCATAAATGAAATTACTGCAACATTTGTGTCTGAGAGAGAATAGAAATAAAGAGTTTGGAAATAGGAACTGGAATTGTCAGTGTACAAGTAAACTTGGAAGAGTCACAAGTCTCCTTTACGTCATTCAAGAAATCAAATTAAGGCAATTTGACACATGCCTTTATGCAGTAATATAAAGCAGGACCCAGCAGCACCAAACTAGAGATAGAATTTTAACCCTGCTTAAGATGCAAAAATTATGGTAGCAATTCCACAGGTTAAAGTCTCTTCAAAGAAGACCTTATATCAACATATGATGGAGGAAGAATACCCTTTTCAGTCAAGCACGTCCTTTATAATTCTTCCTTAAAAAATAAGTTTGTCAGGGCAAGGTGCATAATGACAACTCAGATATATACATAAAAGATTAAAGGGGAAAATGACTCAAAGCACCAAAAACCAGGTGAAAGACCAGCACTTAAGGTTTCGCCATGGCCGTGTGATGGATGGAGGCCAGAGACTGTAGCTAGTTGATAGTACTGTGCTCTTCTCACTTGGTCCCGTTTTCATCACTGTGCATAAATGAAGAGGCTAAAGTAAATGTTTTACTGGATCCCGCTCTGTTTTGCTACTCTGGCCAAACTTCAAAATTGGAACAATTTTGCGTTGGTGGTATAGTGGTGAGCATAGCTGCCTTCCAAAATTGGAACAATTTTGAAAAGCTGAAGGCATCTACTTACTTTTCTCACTTAAAGTTAACTAAGTATGTGTATGCAAATTTTAAGGTTTTCTAATCTAAATAAGAAAGAATCAAGTTTATCCTTCCCAGTGTAGGTTTTGGTGGGTGTAACAATCCGGGAAGACCTAGGAAATAACTACTGTTTGCTTTGGATGATACACTTGGCTACCATTAAAAGACTGCATAATCATAGCCTAACTGTAGACTTCAAATCTTAACAGATTTATCTAAAGTTTTAAAATTTGTACCGTTGGATGTAACTAAAACTAGCTTATGGCAGACTTTGTAGCAGTTAACACGGCGCTAATATGAAATCTGAACCCGCTTTAAAAATCCCTCGGATATCTCCATCCTCCTCAATTACCATTTATAGCCAAGAAGGAGGTTTTCATTTTATCTGTTTCCCAGAAATCAAAGGAATTATTTTGTAGACAGTTTAGACTTTTGTCTAAATACATGAATACTGACAAGTTAGCGCTCTCCTTTCTCTTGCTGAGCAGCTCTCTCCCTCCACGACGCTCCCCGGCCCCACCCCCGCCTTAATTCCTGTTTCACAAAATAAACCTAGGGACTCGGTTCCGGGCTTGAGGGAGATTTCTCAGCACAGACATACCGGCTGGAGGAAAAGAAGGGAGGGGAGAAGTAAACGCGACACGGAAGCCAGAAGAGAGGGCTAAAATCATTAGCATGTAAATGGTGCTTTTTCCATTCCAAAGCACCTTATCGCCAGACGCCCTCGGGGACTCGCGGGGCTCGCGATGCCGCGCCGGGTCGCCCGGGCTCCGCGGGGGCGGAGGGCGGAGGGCGCCCGCCTGCGGCGCGGCCTCGCCGGGGAGCGGGACGTGCAGCCCGAGGCATAGGGCTGGGGGGCGGGGGGCGCCAGAACCTGGCGGCGGACGGCGGTAGCCAGCGCTTCCCGGTTCCTTCCCCAAACAGGCAGCCTGTGGTCCTGCATATCTCCCTATCCCAAAGACAGCGGAGGAAAAAAAGATCTGTAGCGATTCGCCTCGACCACCCCACCCTCCGCCCCCGTCGCCCGCTCCTCTCGGTCTCCCTCTAGCTGGGGGCGGAACAGTGGGTGAAGAGGATGTCCCAAACCTGGGATTTCAGGGTTGGAACACGATACTCCAGAAACTTCTGTTTTATTTGTAGCACGCTCCGGGGGGGGGGGGCAACAGAGGAGAAAAGCTTTTTGCTTTGTTTTGTTACAAACTCGTGTTTTGGGGGGGCGCGGCACCGCGTCAGCTAAACGCCGGGTTTCCTTGGCTTCGCAGCAGGCGAGCGCCCTGGGCGCCACCTGCGCGCCGTGGAGGCGGGGGCCGGGGTAGGTCGGTCCGCGCCCGGGTTCCCCGACGCCCGCTGCCACGGGCACGCGACTGACAGACCGCAGACCCTCTGGCCCGCGCCCCCTTCAACGCACCGTCCCTCAAAGCTCGAACCGCAACTCCCTCCGGGCGAGCGCCGGCCGAGATTGCGGCGGAGAGGAAGCGGCGCTCCGCCGCCGAGGCTCCTCCTCTCGCCGGTGCAGCCCGGGACTACCTGGCGGCGCGGCGGCCGAGGCGCGCGAAGCCCAGCGCGCCCCCGCAGCGGCCGCCTCGGCAGCCCGCGCCCCTCCACAGCCCGCGGGCCGCCGTCCCCGCACCT
>ML661338.1:6793035-6979048 GCA_007570785.1 Antilocapra americana | reverse complement strand
TCCTCGGGATTCCCGGGCGCCGGGACGGCGAGCCCCGAAGCGGGCGGCGGCAGGGGGGCCCTCAAGGCGAGCAGCGCGCCCGCGGCAGCCGCGGGGCTGCTGCGGGAGGCGGGCAGCGGGGGCCGCGAGCGGGCGGACTGGCGGCGGCGGCAGCTGCGCAAAGTGCGGAGTGTGGAGCTGGACCAGCTGCCCGAGCCGCCGCTTTTCCTCGCCGCCTCGCCGCCGTCCTCCTCCACGTCCCCGTCGCCGGAGCCCCCGGACGCGGCGGCGGCGGCGGCGGCGGGCGGTAGCGGCTTCCAGCCGGTGGCGGTGCCGCTGCCCCACGGAGCCGCGAGCCGCGGTGGCGCCCACCCTGCCGAGCCGGCGGCCGCGCCGGACAGCGGCGCCCCGAGCCCCGCGGGGGCCGAGCCGGGAGAGAAGCGGACGCCCGCCGCCGAGCCGACTGCGGCGGCCCCGGCCGGGTGAGCGGCGCGGCCCGGGGGGCGGCGGGGACCTGGGCGGCGGGCGGTCGAGTGCAATGAATGAACCCCGGCATCGCGCAGGGCGTCCCGGGGCTCCGCAGAGCGAGGCTGCGCGCGGCTCTCCGGGACCCGAGCCCTCGGGCACCCCCTTTGCCCCTTCCAAGCGGCGGGCGGTGCCCCGGACCTGGCCTGGGGGACCGGACGGGGGCCCGGGGCGGGGACGTGCCGGAGAGTTTGTTATTGTTTGCAGACATGTGACAGGCGTGCAAGCCTCGCGGCTTGGACCGGCTGAGGTAGGGTGTGGGGGGCCGGACTGGCTTTGTGGGGCTCCTGGAGTCGGGGCTCTCCGAGGAGCCCCGGAGCGGAACCCTGGCGCTGCCCTCCGGGCCAGGCTGGAAGAGGCGCGCAGCAGTGCGGCGGCGGCGGCGGCGACCCCGGACCTGAGTCCCGGGGGGCGCGGGGGTGAGGCCTGAGCCTGCGGCGGGCGGTGTAGGTAGGCGGAGTAGGTGGGCAGCCCTGCCCGAGGCCGCCTTGGGGGGCCGGAGGGCGGCGGCGCGGAAAGCGGTGGGGTCCCCCGGGCCGTGACAGGCGGAGCCTCTCGGCAGGTACCGGAGGCCGGGCCGGAACGCAGGCGGCGCGCCCCGGGTGGACCGCTCCGCAACGCCTGTCAAAGCGGTGCGGGCTGACGGGCTGCAAGCTCTCGGGGGCTTGCGGGGTGTTAGGACGGAGGGTTTCCTAATCGCGTCCCCCAAGGGGCTGCTAGTTGCCTGGGGAATGCAGACCGCACCGCGGAGACTTGAGTGACTTCTATTTGGAGTTTGAATTTGGCCTTTGAAGTTTGCATTTGGCGGAGTGGTGTAAGAGCCAGGACCGGATGTGTCAGCCATTCAGCTGCAGAGCGGTGGTGCCCACTCCCCGCAGCCTCTCCGGCGTGGTTGGGGACCGCGGCGCGGCTGCGTTGCTTCCTGCTCCTTGCAGCTGCGCGGGCCGCCGCGGGATTGCGGGGGACCCAGTGCGGTGTGCTCCGGAGTCCTGGGCTGCCTGCGCTTTACGGTATGTGCAAGGTAACTCAGGCCAGCCCTTCCGGGCCTCTTTCTTAGCAACTAGAAATTTTTGTTTAAGGAAATTCTTTTAAATGGGACAGCCATAATGCTTGTTTTTGTTTGTTTTAAAATCTAACTAGTGTGTGCAGAGCAGAGGTTTGAGGGGTATTTTGATGCTCGAAGTGCTGTGATAGTCACCCGTTTCCCTGCAGGGTTTCCTGAACTTTATTCTGAGTGTTTTAAAGACTGCCTTGTATTTGGTTTCCCTTGTGAAACGAATTTGACAGTAGGAATCATTGGCTTTCGTTAATTATCTGGTGATTTGGCACTTTGGGGGGCAACTTGATTGTTTGTTTAAAACCGCAGTTTGTTGATTGCTACTTAGAAGTTGCCCCCTTCTCTTTCCCCACCTCTCGGGGGAGGAAACCCTAAAATGTGGTCAGCAGTGTGCCATGGCGATGTTGAGAGGAACAGAGACTTGTGACTGTGCTGGTTTTCTGTGTGCACTTGTAGCTTAGTACACGTAGCTTAGTCTTACAAGGGTCATGTTTCTCTACACTACTGCTCCTTTGCAGATGGGATTAGAACTTGACAGGAATGATTCGTTGTAGGCGATTGTTACTACAAGTGAGGTCCAGTTAAAGATATTAAACCCTGAATTTGAGAGGTGAATTTTTGTCTTATTCCCATGATACCAAGTTTTTGGATGCAGTAAATAATTTAGTAAGCCTCAGCATTCTAAGCATCTTAACGAGCTATGAATATAGTAGAAGAGGAACCACTGTAAAAACTAATGTATAGATGTTTAGTGTTGTCCCCACACAAAATAAGAGGAGGAAAGTGAAAGCAGAATTCAGGGACTGAGTAATCCATGTTTAACTTTTGCATTTTATAATCTAGTTTTCCCCCTCCACTTTTTTGAAGGAGTGGATTATAATTGCACAGTATATGAAATAATAGACTAATCGGCAAAATCATTTTTAAAAATGAATTTCACTGGCCAGAATGCTGTTTGTTCATCCCAAATGTTATACATAAGCATTTCATTTATAGTAAAATATTGATTTCCTCTACTTTTGAAATAGTGTTTTCCATATTCGTTAATGGGGTTGAAATTCATTTGAATCTGTTGGTATAAGCACTTCGACTGTAAGCAGTAAAATCGCAGTTAAACTTTACTTTTTGGATAATAGTTACATTCATACTTTAGTAGGATCATCTAACATTGAGGTTTTGAAATATTTTTATGTTTCAATAGTACTGTACATCTGGATACCCCATCTGTTTTAAAGACCTGTCGTATTTTTTTAAAGAAAATTCCTAAAGTTTTTAAATTTCATAATTTCCTCCAGTTTTTGATCTTTGGGTGTAGAAATTGAAATTGTGGAAAATACAATTTTGTAGTGTAAATAATATAAATAATACTGATATTAAAAATAGATTTTAAGTCCACCCCTATTTTTCAGGTTAGTAACTGAAATCAGTGAAAGTTTTTTGCCTGTAAGTGGCGCCCAAGGGTTTGGGATTTTTCCTTCTATTACAGAATTAGGGGCTTTTTCTTCCTATTTACTGTCTTTGAAGAGAAATTACAGTGTTACTCTCCATTGAACAGGCTATTGTGAGTTTGGTAGATATAATTACTCCATCCTATTTTTGTAACTTAAAAAAAAAAAAACACCTAACTATCAATTTGCTGGCCTCATGAAAGAACAAGATATGCTGTACTTGTTAATGTTAGTTTTTGCTTAAAACTGAAGCTGTTTCATAGCTGCTTTTATATCCTCATAAAGCCCTCAGCTTTCACTTCCTTTTAGTAGCTTCTGGACTAAAAATATAATTTAGTGACTTTGTACTAAAGGAGGTGTAGGAAAATTATTGCCCAAAAATAAGTTTAAAAAAAATGATGATTTTATAAAATGACAGAGGTAGTTACATAAGTTAGTCTTAAATGAATTTGTAAGTTTTGTGGTTAGGAATTGTCTCCAAGTTTTATTTTGTATCAGGTAAGAAAATGAATGCATTCTTCAAAGATTATTAAATATAATTCTGAAAGGGAAATATTAGAACTAGAATTGTTGCCAACTTTAGTTTTCTTTTCGTATCTGATTCTGGCATGAGTGACTGGTTAACCAACATTCCATAATACATTATTTCCAATATGCTATAATAACTCCATTTTGCTAGATTAAAAAAAAACAGGAAGTAGCTCTGTTCATTGACACTCTTTTTCACATCTCCTATAGTACCTCAAGCATATGTTGCACGTTTTAGAAATGGTTGCTGACTTACTAACTTGGAAGATTTCAAAATATGGAATGAAAGGAGTGTTCTTTGCTTTCAACAAGAGCAAAAGAACCAGCTACAGCTTGCCTAGGCTGTCTGCTGATCAGCCCTTGACAGTTGCTGGGAGCATTCCAGGAGAAAGGCTGGGGCAGTTAATAGGGAATGGATTCCCCTGAGGAAAAACATGGGGCATTCAGAAGTTCTCTTGAGTTAGAAGGCACAACTTTTGCATTTTGTATCCAATTTTCTTGGGCTGAGGGTTATTTCTCTTTGAAGAAGGCAATAGGAGAATGTGGCATGGAGAAGCATTAGTCTCCAGAGGCTCCTTAAGAGCTGCAGTATATTGCACTGCTAACCTTGAAATGCCTTGCTATATCAGATGTACCAGGTATATTCCTTAGACTTGGCTATTTTCTTCAGTCCTGGCCTCTTTTTATATGCTAAGCTGAAAATTAGAGCTACTTTAAAATGTAAATGGGTAAAAAAGATTAATGTGAGAAAATGTATACTGTTAAGAATCAACCCTATTCTCAATCACTATTAAGAAATAATTTAAGAACATTTTTAAACGCAAAAGAAATAATCAGAAACAGAATTGAAGTAAATGTTCATTTATAAATGCTCACTGCAAAGCTAACTGTGCTAGTTGGGTGCTCTTGTAAAAAAATGAGGATTTTTGCTGTGGTTAATAAACATGTTCATTGATCAAGTAGAAGTGCTTTTATATAGTCACTTTTCTTGCCTTCTGTGTGTGTCAGGCAAGTTATATATTAGCTCATTTCATCATGTCTGCAGCCTTCCAGTGTGTTGTAATTTCTGTTTTCAAGAGGTAGAAATTCGTGTGTGATGCTAAAGCCCCATGATCACACGACTGGAAAACAGGCTAGGATTCCAGTCCATGATGGTCTCACTGCACAGTCCTTTTCTTTCCATCCCTCTCTGTTGTCTCCACTTTCTTTTACAAATTAATGACCAGATTAATGATTTGAAGGAGGAAGTTGTCCTTCAAGAGTCAGTGTGAGAATGATAGGTTTCTACCCAGTGCCATTGCCGATACATTTGTCTCCTGACGTGTCCATGAAGCGTGGTGTTTGTAACCTGGCCTCATACGTGTAATACAGGTAAACTGTGCTTAGGTCTCCTCATCATGCTGGGCAAGGAGAATAAATGATTTGTACTTCGATCACTTCACTGTGTTAGTCAGGGAGAATGATTGATTAGTGTTGAGTGCTTCTTAGGTTTCTTGATTTGTGCGGTTTATAAGTAGAGGGAAATAAGGAAGCTAATATAATATACATTCATTTTAATCATCACACATGGAAACTGTCCCAGTAGAGTCAGACCCTGTCCGTTTGTACTTGTTTTAGATTTCATTTATCCAACTTTTATGAACCTCTGCGAGGTGATTTTCTGGTGGTAGAGAAAAATGTCATCAGTGCGCAGCCTCTGTTTCTGCTGGCAGGTTGTATTATGAAGAGGTTTCACACTACCATGTGAAGTGTTTTAAGAGACATGTGACTAGAGAGGGGCATCTAGATTAAGGATTAGTGCTCTGAATCTCACCTGCAGCATTTCACACTGTATCTCTGCAGTGAATACCGTAGTACTTCCTTAGCTTTCTGAGGAATAGTCGACCTTCCAGGGCAGTAGTTAAAGGTGGAAGCTTTGTTCTGCTTTCTGCTTGTGCCTTTGGTCTGCTAGTTTTTGCTCTTTCCCTTTGGTCTCTTTCCCTTTCTTAGGACAGATATATACTGTACCTTTTCCAGCTTTTCCATTTCCACAGCAATGGCAAAAAGAATTTAGATACAGATTACTTTCATACTATTTCTGCCTAGACTCTTAAAAGGTATGAGTTTGGAACTGCAAGTTCAGATGTGATTTTTTTTCTTTCTTTCTTGAAAGAGAAAATTTAAAAGGGGGTATAGGGGCAAGAAACTGAGGATCTGCCAACACTGATTTTTAAAATTCAGGCTTTATTATTAGTAAAAGCAACTTTGCTAGTTAAGAAAAGAACATTGGGAAACATATAAAGTATGCTCTAGGCTATAAGATAATCAAGAAGATACCCTTGTCTCATTTTCTCTGGCTGGCCTATGGGTTGGTTTAGGTATGTTTGGTATGGAAAGAAGTTCTGTACTGTTAGCGACAGAATCCTTTGAAATAACCAGTTTGGTTAGTTTGGTTTAATAGATTGAGATGTTATAGAGAGCCAAAAGCTGTTAAGTTCTTAAGACCCACCAAGCGTGTATTTCTGAAAATGTAATCTGTCACCTGGGAATTTCTGATGAGACCTTCAGACCTCTCGAAGACTGAAGCAAGTGTCTGGAGCTTACACCAGTGCTGTAGTTAGCATGTTAACTAAGTGTCACAGTAAGCGTGATGCTGAGTGTATGTACAGTAAGAAGAGGGTAGATATTGGAGTGGAGGGTTGGAGGGGTGGAGATTGTACTCTTGATAAATAGTTGGGATTATTGCCTTTCTTTATGGCCTAAATAACCATTCAACTGAAACAGCATCAAATAATCTTCAAACTGGTCTTACAGCATTCTGAATACTAAATGTCAATTGCTAACAGACAAGGATCTCTGTCTTATTCTTTATGCCATTGCCCATCACCTAGACTGGTGTCTGGCACCCGTGAATATTGGATGCATGTGAGTGTTGTTGTTCAGTTGCGTACCACTCTTTGAGACCCCATGGACTGCAGCACACCCGGCTCCCCTGTCCTTCACCATCTCCCGGAACTTGCTCAAACTCATGTCCATTGAGTTGGTGATGCCATCCAACCATCTCATCCTCTGTCATTCCCTTCTTCTTCTACCTTCAATCTATCCCTGCATCAGGGTCTTTTCTAAAAGCATTAGGATGAATTAATTTTCCCAAAGTATTAGGATGAATTAATTTTTAAATAAGAAACACTAATTCATGACTTACTGTGATGTGATTTTAATCATAATCTAGCTTAAGGCAAGTTTTGAAAGCAGGAACTATTTCTTATGAGTTTTGGTGTATTGCTTGGTATTTTGTAGCAGTGGTTGGTATTTAGCAAGCAGTGATTAATAATATTGACCAATTGTATATAATGTAAACCTTAAAGAATTAGTTTAATAACTCAGTGTACTTACAAAGTAATTGGAGCCATGTGTAAACTGTCAAATATTGAGAAAATTGAGTTTCTGGGGTTTGAGTGTCTAGTTATTTTTGCTGATGGGTAAGCCCTCCTGATTGTTTTCTTAACCCTGCCAACCCTTCTTTAATGGCTCCTCAGCTTCTTGAGCATTAATATGAGAACATCCTCAGGTCCAAGCCTTCTGTCATTTCCTCTCTTCAACCCTCACCGCAGTCTCATTAATGCCTTTAGGTCAACTATTGGCGTTTCATGAAAAAGTACAGAGTTTATTTTCCTAGCCATGACCTCTCCTAGATGCCACACCTCTCTACAGAACGCATCCGTACTCAAGGATCTAAAACCACATTTAGGATTTTCCCTATACCTTGTCCTACTCATGCTCATGAGTTCTCTGCTCATAAAGTGGCAGGACCAGAACCTGGGAGTTACCCTTGACAACTCCTGGTCTTCAGTTCCTTGTCAGAGGCTGGTGATTTGGTCTGTTACCATATTCCTAGTCCAGGTTCCGTGATCTCTCGTTTGAACTAACATAGTAACCTCCTAACTTGCTCCCTCTCTCCTACTTCCTCCTTTCCAGTTGGTTCTCCATATTGTGTGACCAGAGTAATCATTTTAAAATGTAAATCTGAGTATAGCAATTTTCCTGTAGAAAAGTAAATTAAATTGAATTTTAAAAGGTTTAGATGCTTTCCATTTGGATAAAGATCACAGAATTCTAAAGATGTCCCACAGAGTCCCTGACTGGTTTAGCCCCTGGCTGCCTCTCTGGGCCCATCTCTAATCACACACGCCCTTATTCTCAGCTGGACTGCCTTCATTTCCTGACTCAGCACACCACCTCTGCCATAGGGCCTTTGTGGCACCGCCTGCTCTCTCTCCTGGAGCAGTTTTCCCAGTCCAGAGTCAGCTCCTCCCTGTTCAGCCTTAGCTCACTGAGGCTTCCTCAGGAAAGCTTTCCTTCCCTGATCTCCTAGACTGGCTTTGTAGCTCCATGTCCTTCCTGTTGGTGTTGTGATTTTGTATTTATCTCATTTGGTGAGTGGTTGCCTTTCCTTGAAGATTGAAAGGACATAAGTGGGCAGAGTCTTTGGCTGGGTAGGAACCCAGAACCTAGCAAAATGCCTGGCCCAGAGTAGATCCTCAGTAAGAATTTGTTGAATAAATGGATGCAGGTAGTTATGATGTTGTAAGATCAAACCAGTGGATTGTCTTTTCTTCCACTTTCGTCAGATGTAATCAAGACTTAGCTGAGATGGGGTTAAATGGCAAAAGCCTAGATGATTGGTGTTTCCAAATTGTCAGTGTGTGATAGATTCATTAGGAGGTATCTGAAGAATTAGACGTACCAAGTGCCACAGGTGAAGTAGGATGGCTTAATGTGGTACAGAGGAAAGAGCTATACTGCATGATAATATGCTGTAGGGAGAAGTGTTGGCCGTGTGTATTTAGTTCTCTTACCAGGGAAAGTGTGTTTGTGTGCATATGTGTGCACGTGTGTGTGTGTGTGTGTGTGTGTGTGTGTGTGTGCGCGTGTGCATGTGTATAAATAAATTTACACCTGGAGTTGTTATGCATTAATAAAATGATTCCTTTTTCTGAGTTCTCAGAATGTTATCTAAATTTAGGATACCATGCTTAGGATTTTTGTCCCAGTTACCCTACTTCATCCAAAATTTATGAATTTGCTACTGATAATGATTCAACTTGGGATAAATAGTTCACATTTGCATTAAAGAAAAGATTTGCTAGACAAGTACTATGTGATATTTCAGGAACCAAGAACCCACGTTTAACAGAAAACGTTTTAAAGTTTACTGGTGGTAACTAAACCTGGCAGCCTCCCTTATCTGGAACATGGTTTACCACTAAGAAGTAAGAAAAGAAGGCTCTGAACTGCCCAAGGGCCTGTAACAAAACCTGCGCTTTGAAGTTCTTTGATTTTACATTTAGAAGAGTTCCAAGGGCATTCACTCAGGATTTGCTGACGTTTCTTTATTATCATTGTAGTCTGGTCTGTTTGGTGTCCCTGATGTATGTGCAGCAATTAAAAGCAGCCAGTTAGAAGACCCATACTTTGAGCAAGAGACAGGTTCCCTGAAGGCAGAATATAGGCAGAGACCCGACAGATGAGAAGAAGGGAGGAGAGAGGGCCCTGCTAAGAGGACGTTGGAGCATCGCAGTTGGGGGCCACCTGGGGCTGGGACCTTTGGTTAGGAATTCATTAAATCACAGCACCTTCCCACAGTACTTTTGGGGTATCAGTTTCCGTATTTGTAAAATGAGAGTGATCAAGATTATGTGATCGGTTTTGTTCTCTGTAATGATAATGACTGTGGATTGCGAGATTGTTGTGTTTCCCTCCACTCAGTCAACTACATTAGAAAGCTTGAAACATGTTAAGGAAGTTTTCTGTCCATGATAGTTGTAGAAAGTATTTTGATCCTCAAAGTGGTAAATATCTGAATTATCTGGAAGAGGTGGTCCTGTAGCCTTGGTGCTGAATAAATGGAAGTGTTCTTTAGAATTACATAAAATTGGATGCTGTTCATTACAGACGTCCTGTCGATTGGCTGTGTGGCAGAATTTTTTTTTGCTCTATTTGTTGGCGTGAGTCATTTTATATCCTACAATTTAAAAAAAGATGCCTGAATAGTTAATCACCACCACCAATATATACTGCCCTTTCTCCTAGCTAGACTGTGAGAAGTCAGGCAGCAAGCGCCAGCTTTGCAATGTTGACCAAGTTATTTAATTACTGTGAGGACTTTGGTCTAATATGATGGCTGCTTGCGAAAGGGTTGGATTCTTGATGTTCACATGTCTTAAGATGTTGAGTGTTTTGAGAAAGACATTTCACATTTCGTTTTTTCCTCTTTCAAAACAATTAATTGACTGTACCTGTTATTTATTATCTGGATTTTATTGATATTCTTAAATTCTCTTAGGTAATAAATCAGATTATTTTCATTGATCCTTAGATTTTAAAAAGTGTGACTTATTAATTAATGTAGATACTAATATTCCTAAAAAACTTTTAATGTCAGTATAAACTTCTTTTGAAATTTGAAAATACGTTTCAATTTTTCTGGCATACTGGCATTTCTGCACTGTTATATAAGGTCCTTATGATTTTTCTGAATTCAGAATTTTTAGATTAAGCTTCATTAATAAGATGGTTAGACAGTCCTTTTAAAAGCAACAGAATGATTTATTTTAATCATTTTATCTTTTAACAAAAGAACAGTACTATGTAGATGGCTATACAGTTTTTTTTTTCTTAACAGCATTTTGTTTATTATCTTAATGATGAATGTAGAGCTGTTATTTTCATGACTGCATAGCATTCCATCATTTGGTTGTCTCATTAACCAGTCTCTTCTTTTTAAACATATTGTTTATTGTTTGATTGTTATATCACCCTGCAGTGACTACCACTGTATGTACATTTTCAGATATTTGTGCATTTGGTTTTGTGAAATAAATATTCAGAAGTAAAACTGCTGAGTCAAAGGATTATGCATATTTAAAATTTTTTATCATGTAGCCAGATTGCCCTGTAAAACACTGTGCCAGCTTACATTCATCTCATGGTATGTGAGAGTGCTCGTTGCTTCACATTCTCGCTAGTGTTTGATATTATCAGTCTATGCGAGATGGTTTCTTATTTTAATTTGCATTTCTTAGCTTTTTAGTATCATAGTACAACTTGTATTTATTAACAGTTTCCTTCTTCTTTTGTGACTTTCACACATGAGAGAGAATTATTTTTTTCTTACTGATTTCTAAGTATCCTTTATGTATTAGAATATTAGCTCAAAATGTATTGGAAATGTTTTCCTCTACTTTTGTGTTGTGATTTATGAATTTCAGCTATACTGTCATTCCATAAAGAGGCTTTAAATATTCCTTCAGATTTCATTGCTTTCTTTCTCTCTCTCCCTCTCTTTCTGAATGGTCTTACAGAGAGACTGTGCTGTGTAGTGGTTCAGAGTACAGATGCCTGAGTTCTGGTCCGAGTTTCACCACACTGTCAAGTAGCGTACCTCAGAAGTTACTTAACTTCTTTGCACTTCAGTTTCCTCAACTACAGAATGAAGATTCTACTTCAGAATTGTTGCAGGGACAAAGTGTATAAACAGTGCAAACAGTGCATCGTGCATCATGAATGCTATGTAGGTAATAGCTATTATTATTCCCTACCACAAGATTATAAAAATTCACCAATCTTTTCCATCTATTTTTATAGATTAAAAAAAATAGTCTCTGATCTATCTGGAGTTTAAGGCCCTAACTTTATTTTCTCCAAATGATTGGCTAGGTGTCCCAGCAATGTTTATTGATTAAAAGTATCCCCTTTATTTCATACTAAATTTACAAATATTTCAACATTCCCAAATACATTTCTTTATTTCAGATCTTACTCTTGCACAAAGGGCTAAATTCTTAAGTAACCGCGTTTCAAGTTTTGTACGAAGATCCTTAAAGAATGTCATTGACTGGAGAGAAAAAGATACATAAGAAGACTATTAATTGTGTCTTGGCTGAATCGTTTTTGTATTTCGGTACCTAAAATGTCTTGGCTTCAGCAACAGAACCCTGCATCCCCCCGCCTCTGGGATAGTTTCTCCAGGAGCTGCAGCTCAGCCAGGTGCCGAGGCCACCACACACCCAAGCTGAATCTCCATCCTCCTGGTCAGATGGCCTGGTCCTTTGGGGTGCCTTTGGTTTAATTCCTGCCACCACCTCCCAGCGGCTGTGCTCTTAGGCTGGCCTTCTCACCCTCAGTGTCCAATCAGTCTCCAGTTCTATTGTTGTCAGTTGTCTGCTAGCCCTGGAATCCACCCGCACAGCTGCTAACCCAGGGTCAGGCCTCTGTCACCTCCTCCCAGTTCTTGTAAAGCTTCTTCCTAACCAGCCTCTGGCTCCTGGACATGTTCTCTTCAGTCGCTCTCTACACTGCAGTTAGATTGAGGTTTCTACTATGGAAGTCTGATCTTGACACTTCAGTAGACAAAATCTAGCCCAGTCTTCTCACTTAAAAAATGAAGAAACCGAAACGCAGGCTTAAATAGTTCAGATAGTTAATCAGTGGCAAAGGTGGGAAATCCCAAGTCTGTCAGAAAAAGCTGGCTCTGTTTCTGGCATTCAAGAATAATTTCTATTCATGCATATTATACATGTATAATATAGATTTTTTCACCTTGTGAGTGGTGGATAATTTACGTAATGTGAATTGCTGGTGTCCAGCATGCCTTCTGTGCACAAACTGAGGCCAGGAGAATGATGGAATGCTATAGAATGAACTCCTCCATATAGTATACTACTGTACAGTTCAAAAGATTCTTTTGTATTTGCTGCTGTCTAATTGAAATATATGTTACTATAATCTTTCAACCTGAAAATCACACAATATCACTCTCAACTTAGATTGTCTTAGTTACTTGGGTCATTAGCGTATTAATAAATCTTGAAATCTACATTTGCCTCTTTTAAGATATTTGTTAAGGTAAATTAAATACAATTCAGCTTACTTCCCTGGCTTCAAACTGTGTTCATATTGTGCTCTACAGTTTTGAATGGCTGTGCTCTACCTTTAAATAAGTGAATTCAGAGAGAGGAAAAAAAAACTTCTCTTCACCTCAGAATAAGGCCCAGACTCATTACCGTTGCTGAGAAGCCCGTGGTGACTGGCTCCGCGCGCCTCTCAGCTCCTCCTCCCCAACTCCCTGCCCCGTCACCCAGGGCTCGGTTCACATTTATGTTCCCTGGCTGACCCTTCTTTTCTCTCAGCGCTCTAGAATACTCATTTTGTCTCTGCTGTGAGGTAATTTGTAATATGTTTTTATTCCCCCTGCAATGAACAATTTTTGGTATTCTGTTGTATTAAACGTAAATATGACTATTTGCGGAAGTCGGTTGTTGGTGTTCGGTCGCCAAGTCATGTCCAACTCTTTGCGACTCCGTGGTCTGTAACACCCCAGGCCTCCCTGTCCCTCAGTGTCTCCCAGAGTTTACCCAGAAGTCGATACGTATTGTGAATTCCACTGAACTCTTTGATTTAAAGTTCCTTGGTATCTGGTTCCTTGGTAGTGTTCCCACTTTTAGGCGTTTTTAGGGACTTGCCTGGTGGTCCAGTGGCCAAGACTCCCCACTCCCCATGCAGAGAGCCTGGGTTTGATCCCTGGTCAGCGAACTAGATCCCACATGCCGCAACTAAGAGTTTGCATGCTGCAAGTAAAAATCCTGCAGCTAAGACCAGGTGCAGCCAAATAAATAAGCAAATTTTTTTTTTATAAAAGGAAAATCCCTCATAAATCTTTTTAAGAAGTTCTTCCTCTGTCATCCCATATACAATCATGTCTTACTGAACAAGTGTTTAAAAAGAAAAAAAATTTTAAAATTATACATTATGGTAAAGCAAATCAGATTTTTCTTTTAATTTGTGTTAAAATTTCAGAGGTACAGTCTTGGGAAAATATGTTGGTGCCAGGCAGCCTACTGTCAACCCTCCGTTTCCATGGTTGCAGAACTTGGCAGGTACCGAGAGCTGACTGTACTGCACGGTTTTATAGTATATGGACTTGAACATCTATAGAGTTTGTTGCCCGCAGGAGGTCCTGGCACCCGTGTTCTGTGGCTACAGGGGGACGACTGGATTGCTGTCACCCAGAGTAATCCAAGACCCCTCAAGTCAGAGAACAGATAACGCTCAGTGCCTGAGCACAGAGGCCGATTGTGGCTTAGCTGCATCCATCTCAAGCTTTATATCAGCCGCCTGGCCTCCATGGGCAAGGTTATAGGAAAACAAGCACATCAGACGTAGGGTCATTCCAAATCTTTTTGTCTGGTCTGTGGGTGGTTTTTCTAGAAAAACGGAAAGACAGAGTAGTGAACATGCCAGAGCAAATGCCCATTGTCAGTGCTGTCATCACTCCCAACCCGGGTGGGATCGTGTCTTCAGGAACACTCTTGGAATGACTTGCTGTGAGCTAGGCGCCAAGGTGCTGGGGACCAGCTGTGGGGGAGCCCAGGAAGTTTAATGAGGTACAGACTGCCTGGTGACAAGGGTGGGGCTGGCCAATCTGCTGGGAATGGGGGGTACAGGAAGGGTTTTCCAGGAAATGGGAGGACTCCTAAGTCCTGAAGAGTGCAGAGGAGTTAAACAGGTGAAAGGAACTTGGAGAGAGACTTTGTGGCCTGGGGGCAGGGGCAGGGGTGTGTGGAGAACACACGGAGGCCTGGGAGTCCATGGTGGGTTGTGTGCTGATATGGAGAACTGTGAGTGTAGTTCAGGTAGCCCTGTCCGGGAGGGAGCAGGATGCACACAAGGCGCAGCAACCAAGCCCCAAAACCACGCAGCGCTCTCTGCCTCCATACTGCTTGCAGTGCTTGGGACAAAATAGAAAGCCTTTGTAGTGGACAAGTAACTCCAGCACCCTAGGAAGTGGGTCAGGAGGCCCAAAGGAGGAGTTACATCAAAGCTGGAGCAAGACGGTCTGTGTCTGAGGCCGCAGTCTAGGAGCTGTGGACCTTGCATTTCTAGTAGCCCTCCATATTTCTGAGGCTCACAGGGAAATGTTCTCAGGCAGATGAATTCCGGCCACCCTGGTCCCTGACTGTGGTTTTGAAACTGCACGATTACGTTTCAGGGGCAGCACAAGGATGCTGGGCCCAAGGAGGCAGATCCTCCTTAGTCACTCACATGTCACATGTCACTTTCCAAGAAAGTCACCTAATTTCTCTGAACCTCAAACTTCTCACCTTGAAAATGGAGTGAATGGTGGTGATTAGGTAAAATAATGAAGCACCATTCTTAACCCAGAAAAGCAGTCAGTAAAAACTGTTTGCAAGTAACTATGAAGACTCCCTACTTAAACATTTGACTGTACAGATACGGATGATGTGGAGAGATTCACAGTTCCCTGACTAGTTACCATTAATTTAACAAAGGCAGTTTGTGTAGATTATGTAGCATCTTGAGAGCAATATAGTTTCCTTAGTATTTTGAAATTTTTAGAATACTGGAAAACGAAACTTTCAAAATTACATAATGTGGGATAAAGCATGTCATCGGTAAGACATTGATTAGGATTTTCATCACTTTGTGAAGAACTAAGGCTGGTCTCCTGGGCCTCTTTCTTATCTGTTAAAAGAAGAGGTTGGCTCACAAAATCTTTTTGTTCCCTTCAGACTCTGGCAAATAGTATTCCAAAAATTTAACTTGAAAATTATTTCTTATGGCTAAATTTAGTTCTGATTATTGAAACAATTAGATTTTTGAACTTATTAATTCTTGGAGTTTTAAACCTGGGTTATCAACTACAGAAAATTCCAATGAAAAGCAGTGAAGGCTCAGAAAACAGAGAAGTCATATCTATTAACTGGCATTAAATGATGATAAGTATTTATTTTTTAAAAAGCATACAACTATGCTAAGAAATAGAAAAAAATAAAATTAGGGCATGGTTGCCCTATTTCTATTTAAAAATAGAAAAAAATAAATTAGGGCATGGTTGCTTGCATGCTTGTGTTTAGCAGATATGCGTAGAGAGTAGTTTTGAAAATAACTTTTAAGTCTGATTCTTGTAACTTGTGTGTGCTTAGTTGCTCAGTTTTATCTGACTCTTTGGGACCCCATGGACTGTAGCCCGCAGGCTCCTCTGTCCATGGGGATTCTCCAGGCAAGAATATTGAAGTGGGTTGCCCTGCCCTCTTTCAGAGGATCTTCCTGACCCAGGGATTGAACCCAGGTCTCCCACATTGCAGGCAGATTCTTCACCATCTGAGCCACCAGGAAAGTTCAATTCTGGTAACTTGACTGCTGTTAAAAACATCTTCCCCTTAACTTTAATTACATAAGCAGCAGCAGCTAAGTCACTTCAGTCGTGTCCGACTTTGTGCGACCCCGTAGACAACAGCCCACCAGGCTCCTCCATCCCTGGGATTCTCCAGGCAGGAATACTGGAGTGGGTTGCCATTTCCTTCTCCAATGCATGCATGCATGGTAAGTCGCTTCAGTCATGTCCGACTCTGTGCGACCCCATGGACAACAGCCCACCAGGCTCCTGTGTCCACAGGATTCTCCAGGCAAGAATACTGGAGTGGGGTGCCATTTCCTTCCCCAATATTCTCTAGGGATAACCTCTAATAAGCAAAGCAGTCCTTTCATTTTTTTCCTATGTTTTTAAAGACCTTTTTGTAAATATACATATGTATAACAAACTTTTTCTTTAACTAAAAAAACTTTAAAAATGACACTGAATTGTATTGTTTCCTAATTGTGAAAATTCAGATTTCTGTTTTGTAGGTTCTTTGCATGTAATTTGGAGAGGTTGGCAGTTCCTAAACAGTAGGAATTTCACTGTCAGTCTTTTTTTTTTCCTTTTTAATCTTCAATAATTTGGAGCTCAAGTTCTAGAAGATCTCGACTGTCAAATAGTTTTGGAATAGAACTTTTTGATGGATTTAATCGTGGTTACATCAGTTTGAAGCATATTCACACCTGCAGACTGTCTTACCCCCCACTGTTCTTCATCTGCACAACTGAAGCTGCTCATAATTCAGTGCTGAGCACAGGGACCTCCAACAGTAATTAACTGTTTGTCTTAGATTCCTGGTAGTGAAGCATACTTGACCCTTCCTGCTTGTATCAGAACTCACACAGCTCTTGAGTTCCAATTGTGACAGTTATTCAGTTGTTTGGGAGCACTTAACTGCATGATGGGCTAGTGGTAAAGAACCCGCCTGCTAGTGCCAGAGATAGAAGAGACGTGGGTTCAATCTCTGGGTCAGAAAGATCCCCTGGAGGAGGGCATGGCAGCCCACTCCAGTATTGGAGAATTCCATGGGCAGAGGAGCCTGGCAGGCTGCAGTCCCTAGGATTGCAGAGAGTCGGACACGGCTGAAACAGCTTAGCTCACTTGTACACTCTGCATGCTCCCACCACCGGGGCTGTGATAAGAGATAGAGCAAAGTCCTTTTGAGTCTTGGTTGCTTGAGCACCATTCTTCTAGCTGGTTGTGATTGATTTTGATAGCTGACTGTAGGTTTTGCCACCAGTTAATAAATGAGAACAAAGCCTGCACTTTTGGGATTGAGTCTGTAAAGGCAGTTTTGGCATCAAAGAGAAAAAGGTTTATGCTCAAGAACTTCATTCTTTTCCTCTCTTACACTTCCTGGGCCAGGTTTTGGTGATAGCATATAAAACTGTTGGTGTCTAAAGTGAGCTTCTCTCTAAATACAGCAACTTGAAAAGAAATATGTTTAGAATTCCATGTGTAATAGAATGCTTTATTCTTGTTGAAGGTTCCCCAAAATACTGAATGTATTTTAATTACTAAAAATAAGTTAGTGGGAATTTCTTGCCTAAGTAGAGAATATAGTCAGCCATGCACTGAGCCAAGAAGAAATTGTGTGTGTCTGTGTGTCTGTCTCTTTTTCCTCCCAGCACCCAACGCACACATGCCACCCCCTCTCTGGCCCACCCACCTCCAAACACACACATCTTTCTAAAGTACTGCCTCTCATTCCATGCTGACAGGTTGTCCTGGAACTCGCTATTACAGAGTCTTCAATGAGCAACTTCCACTGAATTTTGTAGCAAAGCTCCTATAGTGCCAGTGCATTCACACTTTTTCTGTATTTCTCTGTTCTTTATTAAAAATAAATCTCATTTTATAAAGTGTCTATTGAACATTTATAAGGGCTTGCATTTTTTATGAAATCTTCTTGACACTTTAGATGACCTTTGTATATGTGTGTGTGCTGACTCATGTCTGACTCTTTGCAACCCCATGGACTATAGCCCGCCAGGCTCCTCTGTCCATGGGATTTCCCAGGCAAGAAAGAATGCTGGAGTGGGTTGCCATTTCCTTCTCTAAGGGATCTTCCCAACCCCGGGATGGAATGTGTATCTCTTATCATACTTTTACTGCTAGGCTGACTTCCTGTCCTTACACTGTTGGGTTACCCCTGCCCTATAAAACTGTTGCAAAAGTTAGCCCAAAGACATAGAAAATTGCATGCTATCAATTATTTGTTTTTTAGGTGCCTAATCTAGGATTTGTTTCTATGTACTGTGGAGATTGTCTGCATTGTGAATATTGATAATAAGACATAGTTTTGGTAAAAAGTTTCTCCTTAAGGAATAGCATATTTAAAATATTGATTCATTCTTTATCATGTGCTTTGGCAGCCACATGTGTCATATCTTTTGAAATAGAATATTTTTGTCTTCTTTCCACAAATCATTAAAATTTCAGCATTCCAGGTCTGTCTTCTTTAGCTCCTTTACCTGTGAAAATGGTATAAGATTTTGGCTTTTTAGGATCACGTGTGTGAATTTGAGGCGGTGGTCACTGGCTATCTGACAGCCATCACCAACTGTTGTCCTGGATTATGTCCCCTGTGATTGTCCTGGGGGAAACGGTGACATGCATACTCTTAGCTACTAGAGTGTTGGATTCTGCCCCGCAGCCTGGTAACTACTTTGGAATCTCTCCTGTAAATCTGGGATGTGAAACATCACTAAGTCTCACCTTGGATCCTGGGTAGCAGAATGGTCCGCTGCTTACTACAGCTGAAGCAGGGTGAATTCCTCAGCATGGATCATTTCAGATGTCTCTCAGAGCTGCTTCCCCTGAATAAAACTTGCTCAGAAGGATGTTTGTTGGTGGTGGTCAGTCGCTAAGTCGTGTCTAACTCTTTAGCGACCCCATGGATTGTAGCCTGCCAAGCTCCTCTGTCCATGGGATTTCCCAGGCAGGAATACTGGAGTGGGTTGCCATTTCCTTCTCCAGGGGATCTTCCCAATCCAGGGAGCAAACCTGTGTCTCCTACATTGGTGGGCGGATTTTTTACCACTGCACCACCAGGGAAACCAGCTAAACACAAAACAGCAGCAACAAAACAACAAAATGATGTTGAACTGTTCTTGCCTGCTGGAGCATAGAAGCAGCCATGGGGTGGTTTTTAGGAGACCAGCTCAGAAATGGGACAGAGAGCAGGAAGGGCTGGTTGTGGTGTTGGTGGCTAGAACTGATCTCTAGAACCAGTGAACTGTGAAACCTAATCATGTTTTTTTCCAAGGTAGGTAGATTCTGAGAGAGGAAGATGGACCACAGAAAACCTTGGCCTAATATTTTTAACCTCTGATTTGTAACTTAATGTAAGAACCTTATGAACATTCTAGTCTATTTCAAGATATATCTGTGATCACTTGTGTAGGACTAATAAAAAAAATTAGAAATAAATAAATTCCATGAGAATTCTTTGAACTCTTGAGTCAAGTAGCACTACCTGAAGATGAGATAGTGTGGATAATACTTTAACAACCAAAATTATTCTGATACAAAACTTCAGTTTTCTTTACTGTCTCAGTTAAAATGAAAATGTCTACTCAAATTGCAGTTCAAATTCAAGAGTTCTCGTGGACATACTTGATACCGTCTTTTCCTCTCTTAGCTATGGGATAGGGAATCACCAGCTGTCTTGAGTTTAAGGGTGTTTAACCTGCTTTCCAGCTGCTCACTGTGGTGGACTCAGTGTTGGTGTTGGCTCAGACTCATCAGTCCTGTCCCCAGGGCTGTCTTACCACTTCTGCAGGACACTGAGTTAAGTTATTTAACTGCTTTGAATTTGACTGTCTTCACCTGTGAATTAGAAATAATGATACCTTTCCTACTACTAGAATTTGAGAAGATCGAATGAGATGGTGGGATATGAAAGTACTTTCAAAGGGTAAAAATTACTAGAATTTATGGTCACAGTATATTAGAACTCAGAAGTACAAGCTCTGACTCGGAGTGGCATTAGAGAGGTCCCATTACTGTCAGGAGGTTGAGCTCTGTGTTGTAGTGCAGGGTTGGGGTACCCATGCCTGGCTGACCTCAGTCCATCCTCGCTTCACCTGCTGTACTTCTCTTGCTGGAAATAGCAGTAGTTAATTTCCTCTGAGGAGGTACACTGGTACATTATATAGCTTGTGTGATTTTACCCTAGTCCTGTCCTTGTAAAGTAAGTGCTATTTTTATTCCGATTTTACAGATGAGAAAACAGACCCTAAGAGATGAGGTAACTTGGCAGCTAGTGGGTGGGTGAAGCCGGGGTGTGAACCCTGGCAGTTTGACTCCAAGATGGCTCTTTAACCTTATGATAATCTTTTATGCATATTTTACTATTTCTTTAAAATCAGGAGATGAGTTTGAGTTACATCAGAGAATACATTTCACTATCCATTATTCATTTTCTTGTCTTGGCTTTTATTGAAATTAAAAAAATCATACCTAATGATGATATTTAAATTCTGTTTAGGTCTTTCAAAATATGCAAGAAGCATCAGTGAAATTTTTTTTTTAACATTTTTCATTGTTATGTGACATTCTTATAAAATAAGGCCAGCTGTAAACACGAATTTAGACTTCAGTATGTTGACTGTGCCGGAAAAGAGAGTAGGCTCAGGGTGCAAATGTGGCTGGACTTGTTCATGTGCACACCTTTGCCAACAGGACGGGAGATGTACTCGGAGTGCACAGTCAGTGCTAACACTCGTGGAGGCTTTACAGAGTGCTTGCACACAGTTCCCTGCTCACCCTGTGAACTGACCCTACTCCCGTTTTACAGCTGGTGGGACTCCTCAGAAACCGAGTGAAGTAGTAAGAAAATGAAAACTCCTGACCGTCTGCTCTGGGTATACACACTCCCCCTCCTCTGGCCTTCTCCTAGGCTCGCACCTGCGTGTCCAAAGTGCGTGCTTGGAGGTAGCTGCCTTGGGTAGCTCAGGCGTTTAAGATTTACTTCTTTACAACTGAACATAGCTATTAGAGCTCTTTATAAATGAGTCATGAAAATAATAGCTAGTTTTCATTTCCAGTGGTTTTAAATTAAAGCTCAATTTAGACTCTGGCCTACTTTTAATTGGTGTGTTTTGATTGTTGGTTGTGCCTGTTTACTAATTTGAGTAAAGATACCAGTTTCTAAGGCCAGCATCCAGTAGAGAGTTATGCTTAAATGGGCTTAAGTTCGTTTTTGCTCTTACTGATGTTTGTTCTCTACTAGTAATGTAGATTAACGAATGCCTGCCTGTCAATATTTTGTCTTCAGCAGGCATCTTCTTCTATAATTAAAAGAGCTTAGTGGCTCTGAGAGAACTTAGTAATCTCCCCAACAAACAAAGGAGATTATCTTTGAGTTTAACTATAGAAAGGTCACTCAGGTAAAAAACTGAAATCTCCTTTAAGGCAAGACCAATATCTTTGCCTTTAACTGCATCTCTAATGTTCCATTATTTTGTTTTCTGAAGTAACAGTAGTAATGTGTTTGCTGTCCCAGAAGTCTTATGTAGGTACTGCTTATGGACACTTAGACTGTCATTCCAAACTCAGTAATGTCTACTGATACACCACATTTATACTGCTGTTCTGGGAACTCAGTTATCCCCAGATAAGAGCTGGGTAGGTAACAAGATAATTCTGTTGTGTTGTCTAGCTAGTTGTTGATTATCAGTAGCTAGTTGCATGAGAAGCTCTTTGAGAAAACTGAGTAGTTGTAGGTTCTACCTGACTGAGTTTGACCATTTCCATGTACACACTGGGTATTAGACAACTCCATGAATGCTGCCTACTGATCGTCCTTTTAGGGAGCAAAGGATGTAGGCATTGAAGAAAAAAGAGGAGAGAAATACTATTGCACTTAAGAAAGCTCTCTTAATAAAAATTTGTGTGGACATCCTCTCTAAAAAGTGAAGAATGATTCAGTGTGAGACACCTGAAAATGTTATTATGTGTATTATATTTATATACAGCCTTTAAGAAAACAGCTTGTAGGAAGTAAAATATGCTTAGCTTGACGTTTCTTATTACACTGATAGTAATTCTGCCTCTGGGATTGAAGTTCCCCTGGCTTCTCACAGTGTTTCTCATTAATAGTACCTTTGCCCAGCTCAGTCTTGGTTTCTCAGAATCTCACAATGGCTGAGAGCATTTTAAGTTCTTGATAGGTAGGCCCAGGCCCATCTCCATGTCACTGAAAGAACAGGGGGGAATTCTAGCTCAGATCCCTCCCTCTGAGGAGTGCCAGGATTTCCTGGAAGAGAGCAGAGAAGATCCTGTAGGACAGCTGACACTCGAGAAGCAGAGCAGAGGGTCTTCTCCAAGGAGAAGCTGGTCAGCAGTTGCAGTGCCACGGGGCAGAATGCAGGGGCCGCCACCACTGCCCCCAGGCCAGCAGTGTTAGTGGAGTATGGGGCATCAGAGCCGCCGGACTTCCTTAAGGGATGACGGGCTGTGAGGAAGCACAGGCCACCTCTTGAGAAGCCAGAGGACAGAGTAAGGGAGTAGCAGAAGCCCCAAGGGTTTGCAGAAGCAGGGAAGCATTTTGGGGTTGGCTGGGTTGGGTTTTATTTTAAGAAGGGAGAATGCTTATAGGCTGAAGACAGTGGAGCAAAGAAGGGAAGTTTGTTGTCAAAGCGATGAGTGTTCTTTCCTGAAATACATTTCTCAGGGAGGGGGCTTGGAGGATGCTTGACTGCATCCTGACTAGAATGCCAGTCCATGATTAAATTTGCCATAGTTACAGTAGCAGTTTTCTCTGTGTTTAAATGATTACTTTTCAGGGTATAAAGAAACATTTATCCACCTGACAAGTTTTTTAAGAATTGGCTACACTATAGTAATATAGCAGTGATGGAAAAGACAAAAAGCCCTGCCCCCCATAGAGATTATGTCTTCACAAAAATATGGTTGTAGTCATCCTGGAACCCATCTCATGGTTTCTGGTTGCACTTTTTTTCATGCTTCGTGGCCTTCCCTTAGGATGACATGAACATGTGAGTGACCTTCCTGCCCCAAGGGTTCCAAAGACTGCTTTGTGTCCAAGCCTTCCAGGTGGCTCTTGCGTCACTCCACCCTCTTCCTAATTGTCACTCACAGTTACCTCAGAGAAATACCGTCCAGGTCCCAGCAGGTGCCCCTGACTGGTAGCCGGTCAGATTTTGATGTTAAAGGCATGGGTGTAGTGATTAGTTCTGGGGAGGTAATCCATCATACTCTGTTGGTAATAATAAAATATCAATGTTTTAAAATGATTTCTTCTTAGAAAATAGTTTAGGACGTATTTAGAAATATCCTTGTAAATACTGCTTGTTATCTTGCATAACCAATAGACTTTCTTGGATGGAAAATGGTAGCGATATGGCTAATACTTCAGCACTTATGCAGTTTATTTTTGCTTCAGGTAGAGGGTGACTTGATACTTATATGTGGCTACTGGTTGTGCCATTGATAAATTATGTCCCCTAAACAAATTTTTGAGATTTCACCATATATATTGTGATGGGAAGGTTGTTGAGAAGAGCTGCTTTAGCTTTTTGGGGAACATTCGTTCAGCAGATTTCTCTTCGAAGAGAAAGGACCCGGGAGCATGGTACACCACCTGCCACTCTGGGAATGCTTGCTTGGGGTACTGAACAAAATTGATTCAGGTCCCTAGTCTCATAGTTTACCTTACTTTGTTTGATGTTTTCGTTGTATTTATATTTTTACCTCAAACTGTCAACTGCATCCCCTCTCCCAAATGTTGGAAGAAAATTAACATTCTAGAATGTTATGCTGTGGTTTCAAATGCATCCTGCCTGCTGTACCCCCTGCCAAAACTAGGAGAATCCAAGTTTAAGGAGTCTCTATTTGGGGTTCAAGCGCTGTCCCTTCCCCGGAGACACGGCATTCACTGAGCTCCTCATCCAGTTCCCTTTCTCCATTCAGGTTGCTTCCTAGTGCAGGGTATAGTGTCGTGACTTCTGCTTCTTCCCCTCCAGGCACAAAATCTTTTGAGGTTTTTTCAAACCTTTTTCTTCTTGTTAACTGCAGGAAGGTCAATAGGCATTAAGAAAGTTAGAGACATAGACGGATTCTCAAGTTACAGAAAGTTTTTTTCCACTGAAGTACATACGTTCTAGGCCTATGGTTTTTGGCTTCTTTTCCTGACCATCTCTGTGTTTTACTGGGGATGAAATCTGTCACTCTTACTACAGCTAGTATTCCCAGCTCTTCTGTTTCTGCAGCGTCCCTAAAACCAGTGGTGGGGACTTGGTTTACACAAAGGCCTCAGTGAAGCTTATTTACATCTTCAAGATCTTTCTGGCCTGGAGACTCATATTAGAGAGGTGTTGCCCTCTTACAGCCTGCCATGCACAAGTGGAAGGCGTTGCAGAGTCAGTATTGTTAGAGTGGAGGATGAGTAAGACAGAGGCCTTGCCCCAAAGTGAAACACAGCCCAAGGGGAAAGATCAGTCTGTTCCTTTATTCAGCACATATTATTGAGTATCTGCCATAGGACAAACTTTCTGCTAGGGCAAGGAACATAAAGTTAAGACTCATTTCTGCTCTCAAGGATTTCGCAGTCAGAAGGCAAGAAGCCAGTGTAGCAGAGTGCTATTTGCTGAGTTGGGACAGAGGGAAGACATCCCCTGCCCACTGAGGTAGAGGGGCTGTGACCAGTGGGGAAAGCTGAAGGCAGCTTCTGAGATAGTTTCTTCAAGGAAGGGGTGAGCCTAGATAGGATTTGAGAAAGAATATGGGAACGGGATATACGTAAAGAAGTTTTTCTAATTTTCTAATTAAGGAAAATTAGGCAAACTCTGTTTTTTGCTTCTGTATACTAGGTTAAACTCACATTTTATCAATTGTCAGCATTGTTTCTGTTTTTCAACTTAAAAGTTTGAGATTGAGTATCAGCTGGAGTGATAATGAATTTAGTCAGTTATTTTAGTTAAAAAGAATATTCATATGCATGCTTATGAAAGACTTACTGTCATGTTTTACAACAAAAACAATAATACAGTCTATATATTACAAGTGTAGTTTTTTCCCCACTTCCATTCAGATTATTCTTTTATAATGAAGTTCTTTAATATCAGAAAATTGTTAGGAAGAATGTGTTTTGAATCATATATCAGGCTAAAATTTACATCAAAACCCGCCGGGTTAAAATAAACAGTTCTCTGGTTCTTCTAAATTGTAGCTTTTGATGCAGTGAAAAGAAATAAGCATATTTAAGAACACCTACAGTCCATTGAAATGAGAAGACATTATTTCGGTAGACAGAATGTAATGATTCAGACCATAATTGGGACAGGATATTGGAATTAAGTGCCTTCTCTTTCAGGTTATTAGTGGGCAGATGATATTTTTAATAATTGCCTGTTACATTTTTAAGGAAAGAGTGCCACCTATCGAATGAACATTTTATCTTCTCTCGTTCTATTCCTAGAGTGTTCTGTTTGCCTTTGAATCTTTGGTTTCTCCAACTGTGTGCTATAATTAATTGCAATAATTTTTGACAGTGAATAAAGCAGTTAGATTCACTCTTGATCCTATCTTCTAGTGGATTAACTAGGGTGGCTAGTTTTCTTAGAGGGAGTTTGAGCCTCCAAAACCAGTTGCAGAAACAGAACCTAAATATAAGCATGATTCAGCACTTTTCAAAATCTTCCCATTATTTTAATGTGTTCTCTAGCTGAAAGGGTTTGTGTTTGTTTTAAGATGAGTGTGTGGATACTCAGTGAATAGGAATTATTCCCAGGAATAATTGAAAAGGATTGAGGAACATATGGCATTGATCAGGATCTACTGGGGAGACCTCAGTCTCCTCGGGGATGTTAGCACAGAGACTGGTCACAACTTGGCCATAGGTCACTTGGGGAGATTCCTGAGGGTACAAATCCCAAACACCGGATTCAGAGTAAACCACGTGGTGCTCTTTGGTAGTTCTTATCTATGAAGGGTTGAGAACGTGAACACAAGCAGACACACACCAGTATCAGAGGTAAAAGACTTCATTTGGGAATTTGCATGGTCATCGTTTGAAGTTTTTCGGCACGTTTGTGGTGTATTGGCTTAATACATTGCTAGGCATCAACTCTCTCCCCTTTTCCACTTGTTTACTGGCCTGTGCAAGTAGGGAGTGATTTTTTTTTTTTAAAGGAGGTGAACTGTGTGCTAAATTGATTTATACTTGCTGATGTAGACAGATTAATAGTACAGCCCACCAAGGGATGATAGCTTGTGTTAAAATCCTGAGTTCAAAAACAAAAAAAGTCTACAGTGTAAGGTGGTGGGTGTTCAGTCGCCCAGTTGCGTCCGGTTCTTTGTGGCTTCGTGGACTGCAGCGCGCCAGGCCTTTCTGTCCCTCACCATCTCCCGAAGCTACAGTGTAAGGGATCATTCCATATAAAATGTTTTAAGTTGTCTAATCCAAATATGTCAAGCTTATGTCCTAAATATCAAATGTAATTCACCAAAGATGAATCACTTTTTTCTTTTCACTTTAAAGAATAAATTGCATCTAAGAGAGTCGATCTTAGAAGTAAAATAAATAAGTAAATAAATTGCAGTGACTGCATTTTGGGAAGAGCAGGCTTGGTGGCTGCAGAGAGCTCTGGGCTGGGGGAGTTAGAATTCAGATTGGGACGGTGTCACAGCTGAAGCTGAGGCTTGGCCAGAAAGCCACCATGCTTCATTTCTCATTTCTGGCTCCTGCTTCACAGCTTTTTGACTTGAAGCATTTAAATATGCAGAATGATTATGTTTCTTTTAAGGAGGAGAAAGTTGTGGTTCTTTTCTTTAAAAAAAAAACTAGGAAAGTTAATGTTTTCAGTGTTTAAAAAAAAACAAAAAGCATATAAATCCATGTTTTGTGAGCTCTCCTTTCTTGACTGTTTCTCCTGATAATTGTTTTAGCTTTCTGAGAGAGCTCTGATAGAGTTCCTCACCATTTTTAGTAATTAGACTTGAATTGATTTTACCATAGTGACTATTAGGGAAACTGAGTCTAAAAGTTTTAGTAATTTCCAGCTTGAGTTTTCAGAGAGTCTGTGGATCCACATTTGTTCTATGGTAATGGTAATGTTGAAAAAGGATTCTCATGTTTTAAAACACCAGGAGACACTGAATTGTAGATGTACAAAGAATATTTTATGCAAATAAACTCTTGGAAGATACTCTCCAGAATTCAGAGTCTGTGGTCCTTTTGAGCTATGTGTTTTTTAATATTACATCTCCCTTGCAGAACTATAGTATTGACATTGTAGCATTAATGGATGATGTGTTCCTAAGTGGTCCAGTGGTAAGAATCCACCTGTCAAACAAGAGATGTGGGTTCAATCCTTGGGTCGGGAAGATCCCCTGGCAAAGGAAATGGCAGCTCCAGTCTTCTTGCCTGGGAAATCCCATGAACAGAGAAGCCTGGCAGGCTGTGGTCCACGGGGTCCCAAAAGAGGTGGATGCAACTTAGCGACTAAACAGCAACAGCAGTTAATAAATGAATTATGTTCATTCTGGGTATCACTGAAATGTCATCTTGTAGTCTGATCTGATTTGGTAAATTCTTGAATTCCCAAAAGTTTGGGGATTACTTAAGATTCTGTATCTGGTTAATGGCCTAGTTATGACTTCCTAATCCTGTTATTTTTTCACTGGTTCCATGAAACCTTCCACAATGTAGAGAAAAATAATTCAGTAGCACATGTTTATTTTTAAGGCTATATTTCAGCCATACAGAGGGAAAATATCAGAGAATAATATAGTGAACAGCCATAAAATCTTTACCTGTATTTAATAAATGCTAATATTTTATCATATTTGCTGCAGTTGGGTGTTAAAGAAATGAGTTTGCTTTAGACACAGCTGGAGCCTCCTTGGTCTTCTTACCCTCTCCCTCCTTGCTCCCTAGAGGTCATGGGCCACTGTAGCCTGTTAGCAGTCTTCACATCCCAGATGTCTCTAATCAGCAGTTACCTCCTGAAACCAGAAAAAAATAATTTTGCTATTTTTATCTGCTTTTCAACTAACATATTGTTAAGGGAAACTGAAGTAACGTAGACCAGAAGGAAGAGCACAGGGCTCAGAGCCGGAGAAACCTGGTTTGGAAACTCAGAATTCCCACTTACTGTGGATTCCTGGTCGGGCTTACTTAATCTTCCGGGCAGAGTTTCTGTTTGCAGTGTGGACACCGTGTCTTACCTTGTAGCTTTGTGAGAGATTCCGTGGAGCCCCTGTGCAGGACAGCACCTTGCGTAGTACCCAGTACAGAGGGGGGGCTCCATAAAGAGCAGCAGCAATGTCATAAATGATGGGGTGATAGTAGTTGTAGTTTATTTACTGTGTGCTCACATGTACTTGACGCCAGTTTAATTGCTTCATCCATGTTCATTCTTTTTAAAACTGTGAAATGAGAACTATATGCAAAGGGTTTAAAACAGTGAAAGGTACATAGGAAGTACATCAGAAATATTGGCTGTTATCTCCATCTTACAGAAAAAAGAAATTGCTGGAAGGAAATTAGGGGGGTGAACTTGCTTTTGAGCACCTTACCTCTAAACCTATTTAATCCTGTGGTAGGTATTATTATTCTTTTTACAGTGAGGAAGTTGAGGTACAGAGAGGTTAAATAACTTGGGCCAAAGCCATCCTGCTAGTCGCTGTGAGACCTCGGATCTTAACCCAGGCCGTCTAGCTCCAGCACTCTCATCACTGATCACCATACCATATGTCTTGATGACACTTGTGGTATGACTTCTTTATCTCCCCTATCCTAGGAACGTGTACGTAAGTTATGTAATCTCCTTTGAATAAGAAGCCCTTCTGATTTTGCTGAGTATACAATTGAGATTTTACTGGTTTGGGTGGCTGTTGCCCCATCAGTGCCCCCAATAGACACCCCCATACTTTCTAAACTCCCCGAGGACCTGGCATGTACTAGTGAATGAATGTGATCAGTTCCCTGTAGCCATCTGTGGATGACATGGAACAGTGGACTGGTTCCAGATTGAGAAAGGAGTACGTCAAGGCTGTATATTGTCACCCTGCTTATTTAACTTACATGCAGAGTACATCATGCGAAATGCTCGGCTGGATGAAGCACAAGCTTTAATCAGAATTGCCAGGAGAAATATCAGTAACTTCAGGTATGCAGATGACACCACCCTTATGGCAGAAAGTGAAGAGGCACTAGAGAGCCTCTTGATGAAGGTGGAAGAGGAGAGTGAAAAAGTTGACTTAAAATTCAGCATTTAGGAAACTAAGATCATGGCATCTGGTCCCATCACTTGATGGCAAATAGTTGGGGAAACAGTGGAAACAGTGACAGACTTTATTTTCTTGGGCTGCAACATCACTGCAGATGGTGACTGCAGCCATGAAATTAAGACGCTTGCTCCTTGGAAGAAAAGCTGTTACCAACCTAGACAGCATATTAAAAAGCAGAGACATTACTTTGCCACCAAAGGTCCGTCTAGTCAGGGCTGTGGTTTTTCCAGTAGTCATGTATGGATGTGAGAGTCGGACTGTAAAGAAGGCTGAATGTTGAAGAATTGATGCTTTCAAATTGTGATGTTAGAGAAGACTCTTGAGAGTCCCTTGGACTTCAGGGAGATCCAACCAGTCCATCCTAAAGGACATCTGTCCTGAATATTCATTGGAAGGACTGATGCTGAAGCTGAAGCTCTAATACTTTGGCCACCTGATGAGAAGAACTGATTATTTGAAAAGACCCTGATGCTGGGAAAGATTGAGGGCAGGAGGAGAAGGGGACGACAGAGGATGAGATGGTTGGATGACATCACCGACTCGGTGACATGAGTCTGAGCAAGCTCCAGGAGATGGTGATGGACAGGGAAGCCTGGCTTGCTGCAGTCCATGGGGTCACAAAGAGTTGGACACGACTGAGCAACTGAACAGCAATAGTGACAGTGTCTGGATAGCACCGCGTCCTTCAGCCACACTGGTCTCACTGCCTCCGCTTCCCCCCTGACCTGCTCCCCGCCAGTCACTTGCCAGAAGCACTGTCATCAGTGCTGAAGACATGTGAGTGCCTTGCAGTGCCAGAGATCCAGGGGTTTGCAAGAAGTGAGGACCCTTCCCCAGGCCCTTTTTTTATTTCAAGTTCTGGGGTTTTCCTCTAAGCATGTAGAGGTTTTTAAAGGAAATGACTTGCCAGGGTTTTTTTGGCTGATTTTCTTTGTCTTCTCTCCAGGCTTAAATCTTAAGCAGAGTGAATAGAACGGGCCTGAGACAGATCTTAGTGACAGACTCTGACTTTGCAATGCAGGAGACCTGTGTTCAGTTCCCTGGGTCAGGAAGATCCCCTGAAGTAGGAAATGGCAACCCGCTCCTGTATTCTCACCTAGAGAATTCAGTGGACAAGGGAGCCTGGGGTCCAAGGGGTTGCAAAGAGTCGGACACAACTAAGCGACTCACGCACTGGCCTCTGCTAGTGTTTAGACTAGGCCACCTTTGAATGTCTGACATCCGCTGCTCTTGGGATGAGTTCATACCAGGTGAGTTTACTCATCTCTGGCTGGCTGTCAAATAATCTTATCCACCATATTTTGATTTTTGGAGGCTTAGTTTCACTGAAGACAGCTGGTGAATTTTATGATAGCTTGAAAAACCACCACTGAAACAGTATTGCTGCTGCTGCTGCGGCGGCTGCTAAGTCGCTTCAGTCGTGTCCGACTCTGTGCGACCCCACAGACAGCAGCCCACCAGGCTCCCCCGTCCCTGGGATTCTCCAGGCAAGAATACTGGAGTGGGTTGCCATTTCCTTCTCCAATGCATGAAAGTGAAAAGTGAAAGTGAAGTCGCTCAGTCGTGTTCGACTTTTAGCGACCCCATGGACTGCAGCCTACCAGGCTCCCCCACCCATGGGATTTTCCAGGCAAGAGGACTGGAGTGGGCTGCCCTTGCCTTCTCCTTGAAACAGTATTAACTGGTATTAATTTTTTCTCTGGATTTTTCTTCTTAGACCTATTGACTGATTTGAGCCAGAAGGGATATAGAGATGATCCTGTACAGATTTCTCTTAGTATATTCTAAGGACCATGATTCTGTCAAAAGTGTTTTGCTTCTAAGGACTTTTGTGCCAAATTAGTGTGAGAAATACTGTGTTACCGTCTTTTTTTCCCCCTTCTTGAAAAAGTATGATGAACTTGTCTTTAAATGAACATGTTTAACTTTATATAGTGTTTCCTAAACAGAATTATAAATTGTTTAGTATTTTGTAGGACGTTATTTTCACCAAAGCTGTTTCTTTTGTCAAGAAAATCTTTCAGTTTTCATCAGCTTCATGCCTGCCAGTCCTTTTCTTTCCTTAAAACCTTTTCAGGCATCACCTCCTCTGTATTTCTTTCCAGGACTCTGCTAGAAAAAATTAAGGATGGAGATCCGCTCCATCCTTGCGACTATTTATGATCTATTAAAATACTCCTATTATAGCAGTGCTGGCATGTTTTCTCTGTTCTGCTAGAGGGATGGAGATCCTGTCTTTTTTCTTTATCCCACTTTGTATCTCTGTTGCCTAGTTCAGAGCTTACACGTAGCAGGCGTGCCAACATTCATTGAACAGAATGGTTTTCTAGCATTCAAAGCATAGAGAAGAAAAGCGACATTTGTCAGGAAGTCACCCTTCCTCATTCTGAGCATCCCAGTTAACGTGCCTTTCCACCAGCTAGAAAGAAATACTATAGAAACAGCACTAGCTGTTTGTGGGGTTTGAAAGAGATCGTCTTCCTAGCGAAGGCTGTAAGAGGGCTTTGTGCTCTACTTCAGCACTATGTGCCTTCTCTGCTAATCTGGGAACATTAAAAACAACCGAAGGGTTTTTATTACTACAGAAGGTATTCAAGGAAATGACAACCCACTCCAGTATTCCTGCCTGGAAAATCCCATGGACAGAGGAGCCTGGCGGGCTGCTGTCCATGGAGTCGCAAAAGAGTTGGACACAACTTAGTGACTTAACAACGATAGCTCATGTTACATTTTTGACTTTACTTTTCTTAAACTGTGAAAGGGAAGATGTGCAGTAACATACCACTTTCCCAATTATTAGTTTTGTTCATTTGATCTTTTAGAATATTCAAACCAAAGTGGTCACATTTCTTTCAAGATAATTGGCTTAATAAAAATGTAGTCACACACCCATTGGAGAATGTTCCAGAGAAACATACTTAAGCGCTCACCGTAACACTAACTTGGGATCTTTTTGATGAACACCAAGATGGTGAAGGAGCAGCCATCCTTTTTCCCCTCGAATGCCCGCCTTGTGCCATGGATTGGGTACCAGTACTCTTAGCGGAGGACGGGGCGTGGCTTTGCTGAAAGCCGCCCGTAGTAGTAGTATATAGGGATTCCTGATACACTTCTCTAAAAGCTCACTTACGTGTATGCATCAGTTGTCTTTTATACATTCCCAACCCTAGACTTGTCAAGTAGCATGAAAGGGGACTTCTTGAAAGGAAATACACATTTAGCAAAATACTGTAAAAAATTAGCATCCTTTTCCTTGCTTACTGATCTATATTCAACAGTTAAGGAAGAGGATGCTCCCACATCCCAGTTTTTTTTTTTTTTAACAGTTTCTAACGTTTCTTCGTCAGTTATCAAGGACACAACAAAGGAAGGAATAAACAGTGGAATTTTTAGCACTGAATATTAAAAGAATACAAGTTCACAGAGTGAAACGTACTTGAAGCTCTCATGGTTTTAGTTGGAAAGGAACAGATGAGAAGTAGAACCATGCTTTTCTTAAACTCCTACTGTAAACATTGGCTCTCAAAAAATAGTTTGTATTAAACCTGTAGATTTTCTGAGTTCATGAGTGAGAAGAGTAGTGTGACTCTTAGCTCATGGGAAGGTGGATAGAAGAATAGTATTATAGTATTTATAAATTTTGTTACAGAAGTGGTTACTTTGATGAGTACAAAGAAAAGTATTTCTGTACAATATCAAGTTTAAGTAGTAAATATTCCAGTGACAGCTAGTAACTTGTCAGTCCATTTTGTTTTGCCTGTCATGGTAACAGAACCGCACTCACTGTTTTTCTGTCACTAAGATATTCATATATTTTGTGAGACGATGAACTTTACAAAATCACGAAACTCATTTCTGTCCAGTTCTGACCGTTTTTACAGTTGCATAAATATCATCATCAAACTTCAGTTCATAATTTGAGACAAGTCAGTGAATTTCATTGACGTTGAATCTTAAGACATTACAGAGCTGACAACATGTTGGTTTCACTTCAGTCAGTTTTGTTTTCTTTTCTGCCCACACAGGAGGGGTGTTAACTTGAAAAGACACCTGCCCTCACCTTCTCTGGTTTTTCTCCTCGACTGCTTCTTTAAAAATAATGCTTTTCTTTAAAAAAAAAAAAAATTCAAATTGCTGAATCTTCTAGGGTTTTAATTTCCTTTCTTAACCTAATTTGATTACTGACTTACTTCCTTTTTCTTTAAAATTTTTGTCAATTTTAATAGTCATTGCATATCCTTGATTTTCTCTTCATAGCTACTTCCCTCTTGAATTTTGCTGTATATTTGAGCTATCTGAATTATCTTTTCCTCAAACGAATTTTAACTTCTATTGCAGTTTGACATTTTCTGACATTTACTGATCAGCTACGTACTTGTCAGTGCATACGATTATTATCTGGTATTATCCCCCCCAACTTGATATATGCCTAATTAGTTTCATACTTACAGTGGATGATTTTTATACTTATCTATCAGCACATTTAGAAGGAAGAATGATTATTTTTTCCAGATTTTGATAGAACATCTTGGTTTCATTATTGAGTGATGACATCAGTGATACATATTAAATTGATTTGTGGTACATTTATAACTTGGATGTAGTGGCTTTTAATGGAGTCCACTAGCTACATTTCTGAGAGACATGGATGCCCCAAGGAAACATCTTAACCAAGTTTTTGCATTGCGGCTTTATATTTTTTTCTTGGACTGGGTAGGTATTAAGAAATGATTTAGAAAATCACTTTGCATTGTATGTTTTTCTTTGTTTATCTGGGTTCTCAGCCACAAGAAACATAGCCCCTTTAGTTTGGTATTACTTATTCATTATCTGGGAAGATCCCCTGGAGAAGAAAATGGCAGTTCACTCCAGTATTTTTGCCTGGGACATCCCATGGACAGAGGAGCCTGGTGGGCTACAGTCCATGGGGTTGCAAGAATCAGACACAACTGAAGCACAACAGCACAAACTTGTCCACCTGAAAATCTAACCTTGATATTTTACCTTAAATGTGTCAGAAACTTTGGAGGCTGTTGAAGTCCATCCAAAATGCTCATATGTCAATTTTATAAGATTTGCTTTACTTTGATAAAACCTGCAAGGCAGTCTTATCAAATTCATTTGACTATTCCTATGAATGTTTGTGATCAAAAAAGGTTTCTTTTAATCATTATGTAGTCTTGAACAGAACTAAAGGAAAAATTAAAAATATGATTCATGAAAGAAAACAAACTAGAATCTTTTTTCTTTCTTCACTTAAGCCTCTGTTAATCATAATAGTGTCCTAATTGCTAGTTAGCAATATTTTATATACATTAAAAAACATTTGTTTTAATGACATCTGAACTTGTAGCACACTGACTTATAATTATCAGAAATAATTTACTTCTCTGTAGAGTTTACTCATTCTGTAAACTTTATTAATTGCTTTAAATATTTTCATACATTTCTAGCATGCATATTAAAAAACATACAGTATAGAAGAGCTGTACAGTTAAAATACAGTTTTCTTTTTGATTCTCTTGTCTTCTCTAAAGGGAGACTTTGAGGCACGTAGTTTACTCTGTGTGTGTGTTAGTTGCTCAGTCGTGTCTGACTCTTCGACCCCATGGACTGTAGCTCGCCAGGTTCCTCTGTCCTTGAAATTCTCCAGGCAAGAATACTGGAGTGGGTTCCCATTCCCTTCTCCAGGGAATCTTCCCAACCCAGGGATCAAACTCAGGTCTCCCACATTGCAGGCAGATTCTTTTCCATCTGGGCCACCAGGGAAACCCAGTTTACTCCATAAACTTTGTCAAAAAAAGTTTCCTTAGAGTTGCCACCTTTAAAAATGGTTTAATATTGCCTAGCAGTTCTGCGTTTTGTAAATTCTCTGTTACTATATTTATACAGTAATTGTTAAATCAGTCTTTTATGAATTACTAATTTAGAAGTAGGAAACCTTTTGAATATTCTTCCTGTTCTCTTTGAAGTTGTTTATATACCCCAGAGGCACTCATTTGTGGTAGAAGTTACGGGTTAAACAGGCTGTGTGTGTCTGTTACATGTGCTGGATACATCTGTAGTGTTATGCAGTGTTATTTCCCAGATCTTCATTGATTAGGAGTGATAACCAGCTACACTCACTCCAGATCATTGATTGTTATCAAGCCCAAGGTGTCAGTTCTTCTGGGTGCTTTGTTTGTGGCAGCAGGGTGTGGCCCAGGGAAAGGACCTGCCCTTGAAGAACTGGTACTTTCCATGTCTAGGTTGGCATAGGTCAGCAAGAGAGTATTTGCAGTGTGATTATCCACTAATTTTTTGGTTTGATTTTGGTTAATTTCATACATACTTATACTGTGCTGTGCTTAGTTGCTCAGTCATGTCTGACTCTTTGCGACCCCGTGGATTGTAACCCCCCAGGCTCTTCTGTCCATGGCAATTTTCCAGGCAAGAATACTGGAGTGTGTTGCCAGGCTGTCCTCCAGGGCATCTTCCCGACCCAGGGATTGAACCCAGGTCTCCCGCATTGCAGGCAGATTGTTTACCATCTGAGCCACCAGGGAAGCCCACTTTTCAAAATCCTGTAATTTTTAGTGGAGAATAATTATAATCTTAAAACTCAAATGGGGTAATATTTTATTAGAAACAAATCCTTGATATCAGATTGATTTTTAGTATGTATAAGAAAATTCAGAATAATTTTAAGTGTAAATCAATCAAAAAAACTAAGGTGGTATTAAACTGCTTATATTATAGTCATTGTTGATAATTAGCTATTTGTTGTCTTTGTTATTTAACCCCCATATTATTTCACCCTTGATGAGTTAACCAGAACATGAGCTTTTTGAGAATGAAATTCTGTGCCTGTATCCTTCAAAGGACTAATTGGGAAGGTTTGCAGATAATACTGCAGGTAGTTTTGGTTCCCTGATAAAGATTTCTGGTAGAAATTCAGTGCATTATAAGATTGATTGTACCGTGGACATGCCCGTATCAAGGAATCAACAATCCTTTATTGTACTAAAGTGAGCATATTTACTCTGTACTGAGAGAAAAAGAAAGTTACCTGTTTCTTTAGTTCTCAGAGCCAAATGCTCCTGAGCACAACCTGAAATGAAATCTTATGGGGACTAGTTTTCATAATGTGAGCCACTTTTATGCATTATGTTATAAATATTGCATTACATAAAGATGGAAGGATTAGTCATACCAGTGATTTTATTTAGTCCTCCTTGCTCAGAAGAAGGAAAAGGCCAGCAGTTGCCATTGACCATATATCTCTGGAGAAATTATCTTAAGGGAAAATAGGGCTGCTTTACGACTAAGATACAGATTTTTAGCCTCAGATCCAGGTCTCCAAATTATAAGCACTTGTCAAGTACTTAGTTTCCTTTTGCCCTGGAAGTCATTCACATCTGAATTTAAATCCTGTGTTTTTCGCATACAGACTTTATTACCTTGGACACATAATGTAACCTCCCGTTGTTTTTTTTTTTTAATCCGCCAGTGAGATAGTAAGAGTCTCATCATTGGGACTTCCCTGGTGGTCCAGTGGCTAGGACTCTGTGCTTCCACGCAGGTGGCGCAGGTTTGATCCCTGGTCAAGAACTAGGATCCCACAAACCCCATGATGCAGCCAGCAATAGAGTCCCATTTTCATGAGAATTGACTGAAGTGACCCACTTGGAGCTGTTAGCACAGTGCCCTGTCCATGGGAAGGAGTTCTTGGCCTCTGTTGTTATAGCCTTTATGCGTCACCACACTCTCCTTATCCTTACCAAAGTCTCCTTCTCTTGCTTTTTGCCTGGCAACTTAAATTTTAAGGATCCCAGAGTGGTCTGGTTTTGTTTGGGGAGATGGTTCCTCCCTTGCTCTCTCTCTCCCCTCAGTAACAAAGCTTATTGGTTTTAGTATGTGAATTCCTGCTGCTGAGAGAACTTCACAGGTAGGCATCAACTGGGTGACTCTGAATTGTGCCTGTCCCAAATAATTCAGTGTATTTTCCAGCGTTCTTTGAGATTGCTTAGACACCAAGAGAATTGAGATTCTCTCTAAATAAAGTTATCCGTAATCTAAACTGTTCTGGAAATCTTTATGGATACTAACCTCGTTAATTTCCAGAAAGGTTTCATATCACTGTCATTATTACTGTTACAGTGAAGTACTCCACTAATTTATACAATTAATGTGCTCCTTTAATTCTTACAATGAAAGCCACCATTAAAAAAAACTTGTTTAAACCTCTTTGAGTCCTCAAGCAAGTATCAGCATAGATTTCTGATGCTGACTTGTTGTAAAAACAGAACCAGATTTGATAGTGACCTGCCAGATCAGTGAAGAGCAGAGGCTTCAGAGGCAAATCGACTGGGGTTTGAGCCTGTTCAAGTGTCTTCTGTGTTGAGTTAGTGTTTTCATCAGCTCTTCAGGGCTGCAGGGGAGAGAGACACGTTGGGGGTGATTTCAGTGCACAGCGAGGGGCCCGTGAAGTTTCTGCCCTGCAGTGCATACACGTGGGCTCTGGAGAACGTGGTGATTCTCTCCCCAAGGGAGACACGAAAGTAGCTTCAGTTGACTGACATGGACAGGGGAGCCAGGTACAGCACTTGTGTTTACTTTTATTGCTTCTTCCCCTCTCCCTGTCTCTAACCACATCTTCCTTCTGACTAATTTCTCTCTCTTCTCCCTGATTTCTTTCTCCTTGCTCCTAGTTACTGCTTTGCTATTTTTGTCTATTTGGATGCCATTCTTCCCGCAGCGACACTCCCCAGGTATCTGGTATTTGAACTCCCACAGAGAGAAGGTCTGGTTAGGATGTGCAGCAGCACCATCCAGTGCAGAGGGTCTTTAATCAGGGCACGTTCCTGCACCAGCCAACTGTGAACTGGAAGATAGGTTTAGCGGTATAAAGCATGGTACCCCGGGTGTCAGAGACCACCAGGAAAGGCAGGTGGCCGTGGCTGGGCAGGACCTCTGGCTTTATGTCGGGTGCCTTTTGTGGCCTGTCCAGGACATTTGGCGCTGATGGTAGAAGAATGAATAAGATGTGGTAACCCGTCCCGGAGGAGCTCCCAGTGTGGTGAGGGAAGCAGGTACTTAAATACTAGAGTTTATGCTGTATGATAATTAATACTATTAATAGCATCCTGGGAGGGAATGGCTAACTGCTGTAGAATGGTGGTAGGAAATTCTTTATTGAAGGCATATGAGATTTCAAAAGGTATATTCCTATCAGGAAGTAAATCTGCAAAGGCAGAGAGACATGAAATATCTTGGTGTGCTTAAGAAGAGGGTGTTTTAGTGCTGTGAGAAGAGGCGAGTGGCTGGCATGTAAGAGATTCCAGGAAGAGGGTCTCGTATATGATACCAGTGAGTATTAGAGTGTTAGAACCTGGAAAAGTCATCTCCCAAAAGACCAGGGAAGGGAGAACTAGTAGAGTGACAGTCTAATCAACAATGGCTGGTACCAGATAAATGGAGGACTGAGTGGCTTCATTGAGAAGCGGCAAGTGAAGCATCTCGTTTTTTTAAAATATTAGCAGGTAAATTCTGTAGGTCTAGAAAGAGACTAAACTAGAAGCCTAACCTCAGAGGAAAAGGTTTTTTGAAGCTCTAGGTCGGTTACAAATTCATTCAAAAAAAGCAAGAAACCTGTTTTTTAAATAAATAGGAAAGGAGGGTAAAGCTTTATCTGTAACAATGTAATCTGTTTAGATTTATTTAAACAATGTAATCTGTTTAGATTAGCTCATGTTTTTAAAAAAAAAAACTTTCCTGCTATAACTATATTAACTGATAAGATGATGAAACTCAAGAATACTGGAGTGGGTTGCCATTTCCTTCTCCAGTGCCTCTTTCCAATCCAGGAATCGAACCTGAGTCCTCCTGCATTGCAGGCAGATTCTTTACCATTTGAGGCATCATTCTTTACCATTTTCACACATATCTGGTAAAAATAAAAACCCTGTTTATGTCTGATCTGTGAAGATTACAACAAAACAGTAAATATGTAAGAAAAACTTGTTTTTCTTCCCAATTTGGTTTTTGTTTTAGAGATAAATGAAGCTGAGCAGGTATGATTTTTTCCCCTGCTGGCAAGTGGAATAGAATTGCTCTATATTTCATTGAATTTAAGATTCCATTGGTTGTAAATTGTATCATTATTTTGTATACCATGGAGAAATTTTTAAAACCCTGCCAGTTATAACAGCAGTTTGATTAAAAAGGCACTCAGACAGCAAAAGGAACGGAGATGTATAGAACAGACTCGTGGACTCTGTGGATGAGGGCAAGGGTGGGATGATATGGGAGAATGGCATTGAAACATGTTAATTATCATATGTGTAATCAATTGCCAGCCCAGGATTGATGCTTGGGGCTGGTGCATCGAGATTTCCCAGGGATTCTGGAGGGGGAGCATATGTAAACCCATGGCGATAACATGTCATTGTATGGCAAAACTAATAAAAAAATTAAATGTCCCCAATTAATAAAATGATATGAAATTTTTTAAAAAAGGCACTCAGATTTCAGAGATTTTAAAATGTGAGGCACAGGCATAAGAAAGTTGAACTAAGAGCTCTTATAGACAGAGTACCTGAAGAACTGTGGATGGAGGTTTGTGACATTGTACAGGAGCCAGGGATCAAGACCACGCCCAAGTGGTTGTCTGAGGAGGCCTTACGAGTAGCTGAGAACAGAAGCGAAAAGCAAAGGAGAAAAGGAAAAATACACCCATTTGAATGCAGAGTTCCAAAGACTAGCAAGAAGAGATAAGAAAGCCTTCCTCAAGAAAGCCTTCCTCAGTGATCAGTGCAAAGAAATAGAGGAAAACAATTGAATGGGAAAAGACTAGAGATCTCTTCAAGAAAATTAGAGATACCAAGGGAACATTTCATGCAAAGATGGGCACAATAAAGGACAGAAATGGTATGGACCTAACAGAAACAGAAGCTATTAAGAGGTGGCAAGAATACATAGAACTATACAAAAAAGATCTTCACAACCCAGATAACCATGATTGTGTGATCAACTCATCTAGAGCCATACATCCTGGATTGTGAAGGCAAGTGGGCCTTAGGAAGCATCGCTACAAACAAAGGCTAGTGGAGGTGATGGAATTCCAATTGAGCTATTTCAAATCCTAACAGATGATGTTGTGAAAGTGCTGCACTCAATATGCCAGCAAATTTGGAAAACTCAGCAGTGGCCACAGGACTGGAAAAGGGCAGTTTTCATTCCAGTCCCAAAGAAAGGCAATGCCAAAGAATGCTCAAACTACTGCACTGTTGCACTCATCTCACACAGTAGCAAAGTAATGCTCAAAATTCTCCAGGCTTCAACAGAACGTGAACCATGAACTTCCCGATGTTCAAGCTGGATTTAGAAAAGCAGAGGAATCAGAGATCAAATTGCCAACATCTGCTGGATCATTGAGAGAGCGAGAGAGTTCCAGAAAAACATCCATTTTGTTTTGTTGACTGTGCCAAAGCCCTTGACTGTGTGGATCACAACAAACTGTGGAAAATTCTGAAAAGAGATGGGAATACCAGACTACCTGACCTGACTCTTGAGAAATCTCTATGCAGGTCAAGAAGCAACAGTCAGAACTGGACATGGAACAACAGACTGGTTCCAAATCAGGAAAGGAATACATCAAGGCTGTATATTGTCAGCCTGCTTATTTAACTTCTATGCAGAGTACATCATGAGAAATGCTGGACTAGATGAAACACAAGCTTTCATCAAGATTGCCAGGAGAAATATCAGTAACTTCAGATACGCAGATGACACCATGCTTATGGCAGAAGGTGAAGAAGAACTAAAGAGCCTCTTGATCAAAGTGAAAGTGGAGAGTAAAAAGGTTGGCTTAAAGCTCAACATTCAGAAAACTAAGATCATGGTATCCAGTCGCATCACTTCCTGGCAGATAGATGGGGAGACAGTGGCAGACTTTATTTTCTTGGGCTCCAAAATCACTGCAGATGGTGACTGCAGCCATGAAATTAAAAGATGCTTGCTCCTTGGAAGAAAAGCTATGAACAACCTAGATGGCATATTAAAAAGCAGAGATATTACTTGCCAACAAAGGCCTGTCTAGTCAAGGCTGTGGTTTTTCCAGTAGTCATGTACAGATGTGAGAGTTGGAGTATAAAGAAATCTGAGCACTGAAGAATTGATGCTTTTGAACTGTGGTGTTGGAGAAGACTCTTGAGAGTCCCTTGGACAGCAAGGAGATCAAACCAGTCCATCCTAAAAGAATCAGTCCTGAATATTCATTGGAAGGACTGATGCTGAAGCTGAAACTCTGATGCTGAAGCTGAAACTTCGATACTTTGGCCACCTGATGCAAAGAACTGACTGATTGAAAAAGACCCTGATGCTGGGGAAGATTGAAGGCATGAGGAGAAGGGGATGACAGAGGATGAGATGATTGGATGGCATCACCAACTCTATGGACATGAATTTGAGCAAGCTCCAGGATTTGGTAATAGACAGGGAGGCCTGGTGTGCTGTAGTCCATGGGGTCGGAAAGAGTCGAATACAACAGAGCGACTGAACTGAACTGAAAATGGGAGGCATGGGCATGAGAAAGTTAAGCTAGGAGTGGAAAGTTTATATGAGTTTAATGGAGGAGGTGGTGGCTGGGCCCAGGACCTGTGACCCCATGGAAGGCTTGAAAGTGCTGAAGCTCTGGCGTCCTGGGAGGACACGCCAGAAGGTCCTAGCTGCCTGCCTTAGGTGGGATGATTTTTTTTTAATGTTAAAAAATACACATTTTAGAGTTAATAATATATAAGTATTACTTATGAAAATATTATAAAAAGCAGGTTTATATTTGCAGGTCAATTTAGGAACAACAAAAATTGTTCCACTGAAGAATAACATTTCAATTACAAACTGAGTCTTATATTCAAGTGCCAAACTGTAAAAAGATTAAGTAACATGAGTAATCATTAAATTTTAAAACTAGGAAGGTTTTAAAACTTAGAGCTGCTAAAAATGTTAATAAATGATCATTCATTTAATATTTGTTTTCATACCTGCTGTAAGCCAGGCATTGTTAGATGTTGGGTGTATAGCCATAGATGGAAACACTGGACCTTTGCCTTCGTGACGCTTACAGTTTGAGGGGTGGTGCAGTTTATAGGTTTGCCTACAGCAATGAACACTTCAAAGATAAAGTACAGAGCTATGGAAGAGTGGAACTAGAGATTCCTAATTGAGATTGGGAAGGGTCTGTAAAGAGTTGAAGGAAAGCCAGTGAGTGGGTAGAAATTAATGAAGTAAAAAGGAGACAAGAAACAGCTTGGGAAAAAACCCAAGCAGGAGAGATGGAGCCAGTCAGTGAAAGAAACAGAGTGTAGGGGGAGAGGGGGTCCAGGTGACTTCAGTTGAGGTAAGACTGCATGATGCTGGGCCTCATAAGCCATAACATTTTGGATTTTTACTCTCAGCCCAGGGGGAAGCCACCAGAGGGTTTTAATGGGGGAGATTACCTTGGCTGCTCTGTGAAGGCTAGATTGGAGTAAGATTCAAAGGGAAGAAGCCCCCTCAGGAGTCTGCTGCTAGTTGAGACCAGCTAAGGTGACAATCTGACCTGAGCATTGTGACTGGAAGTATGTGTTCTTGAGGATAATTTGTATTAACCAAAGTCTTAATTTGTGTACATTTGGACCCAGAAACTCCATTTCAGGGCATTTATTCCAAAGGAATAGTCTTAGATGTGTGCAAAAGTTGAGCTACTAGTATGTTTCAATATTTATATTTAATATTACTTATTAAATATAAATAATAGAGGATAAGAATAAGAAATTGGTTTGAAAGATTATAGTATTTTCAGACAAGTGGAAAGGAAAGACGAAAATCATACCCACTTGAAGGAAGCCACATCATTGAGGAACATTTGTTTAGATAAGGAAAATTCTCTGTGTGTGAATGGGTACTCAGGAAAAGACACTGACGATACAGAATTGAGAAGAGATACTCAGGAAACAAATTTGGGGAGGAGAGATCTAGGACCAGGGGAACGATGGCACCATTTTCAGGGTGCAGGAGCTTCTGGTGTAAAAATGCACTGCGGTTCTACAATGTGACTTCTGTTTTGAGTCCTAGCCTGGGAATCTAAGCCATGCCTTGCAACATTGTTACTGGGTGGAAAGTGCCTTTCATACCAGAGAGCTGTAAGTGAATTTTTAGTGTGCAGTCATCCCATGCATTTGATTGCCTGTAAATTTGAGTTTCCCTGGGTAAGGATTGACTGAGCAGGATGAATTTTTGAGAAAACATTTTTTTCTCCCTCCCTTTTCCCCTCTCCCTGCTTCTGTCCCTATCTCTTTCTTTTTTCCTTCCTTTTCCTCCCTTCCTTCCTTCCCCTTACATCCCTCCCTCTTCCTCTGACCCACCTCTGACATTTACACTTTATGATACATTCAGAGCAGGAAAAGCAGTCAACTACTTATAATGGGAAAATCAATGTCCTCCTGCCCTCTCTCCCTTCCATATTGCCTCTTTCTTTGTGCCAGTTTTTATACCAGTGTAGTGGAAGTATTTTACTCTGTGGTGTGTCTTAATGCCCCTCTGCAAGTTTCAAATGTTAACATATTCTTTGCATTAGTAAAAATATCTAGGCCACTTTCAAGCACAGAGGTATACAACACCCTGGTTTCCACTCCCTTCATAGTAAAACCAGTTAACTGTTATTTCCTTTCTAGTGCCTGTTTTAAGTAGGTTTGGGTGGGGGGGGGGGGTCGTTGCTGTTGTTGTTGGTTTTGTTGTTGTTGTTTGCTGCTTCTTTGAAAATACTGCTGCTTTATAGTAATGATTAGCTGGAAAATTCCTAGAGGAGTTTGAATTTGACTTTTTGGTAAGCTTGCAGTTATCATCTCTGGTATTTCCTTGAGTATTTCCTTTTCCTATCAGTGTAATTAAAAAAAAAAACTTATCTGTAGCTTTACAGAATCTCCAAAATAGTTAATGAAATTAACTTATTATTTTTTAAATTGTTACTTCTCCCAGGATGCAGCTGCTCTAACTCTTTCCTTATAAAACCAGGTTTTAAAGTCCATGCCTATATATATTGTGTTGCATATATCCATGTATGGATATGAGTGCATTTTGAAACTAGTGGGTGTTTTACCTATTAGGCTTTGTAGAGTTAGTTCTCAAAAGTTACCAGCTTCCTAGATATTTTATTATAACTCAACAATACATTATGGTGTAAAGGTCAAAATGTTCATACCAGGTAATTTTTGCTATTTATATATGGAGTACCCCAAGTACAATATCATTTTCTTGAGAAAACAAGTTCAATTATTGAGACTTTGAAAAAATACTGTGGATTAGAAGATGTGGTTAGGTTTCACATAGATTATTAAATGTTTGACTTACTTCCACAAATGAGCCTATTTTCCAGATTTTACCTATATTGACTTAAGTTATTGGAATTCCTGGGATAAATAGTAGTAAAATGCTCTTCTAAATATGTCTGTCATATACTTGAGTATGTTAAAATGGTGTAATTAGAAACAGTGCAGTTTGCATGAATGTATTTGTTAATGCAGTGGTTAATGTCTTGAGATGCTTTTTATTAACTACCTAAAAACAAAGGAAGGTCTGCACTAATGTTACTAGTAAGCCTGCACCTTCTAAATAGAACCTTTCTTTTTAAAGACATTATTAAACTAGTGTTACCAGGCAGCATTTAACGCTATCCATGTTACAATGTAAACTCAACAACACAGTCTGAATCATAATGTTATTTTCATATCTTGCTTAAGTCATTCGGGGATTTTAGCAGTGACCTTTTTAGTTACAAATCCATTGAAAGTATGAAGTAAAACCATATTGTTCTTGAAAATTATTTTTCATATATAAATCTCATTCTCCTTATTTTTCCTTCTGTTTCAGTCGTGAGATGGAGAATAAAGAAACCCTCAAGGGACTGCACAAGATGGATGATCGCCCAGAAGAACGGATGATCAGGGAGAAGCTGAAGGCCACCTGTATGCCAGCCTGGAAGCATGAATGGCTGGAGCGGAGAAACCGGAGAGGCCCTGTGGTGAGTGACCTGCTAGAAGGAAGAAAGTGTAGGAGGAAGTGCAGAGTTAAGCGTAAATAGAGCCTCTTGTAAGCTTTTTTTTCCCCCTTCATTTTAAATGCCATGCAGTTTTATTTGCTTTGACATTTTCTAGACACTTGAGCAAAATGTAGCTAGCACTGTGCTCATTAAGCAATTTAAACTGTTCTAAGAACTAATCCCTCTGGTTGAGTGGGAGAGGTAATGCTTAAAGCAACACTGCCCTCTAATGTCAGTCTCTCTAAAATCCTTGAATTCGCGATACGTACTTTACTTAAGCCATTTTTCCAATTTTATTTTGATGTTTTATCTCTAAGGTAGGATCTAAGGATCTTAATTCTAAATCTTTTAAATTCATATATGACAACACTTTAAAATGTATTATGTAAATATCATCAACATTCAGTTGATAAAGCCTAAATGACTATGTGAAAATCTTTGTGATTTTCTGTGTGAAATCTATGTGGTTAAAAATAGCCTTACACTTTACGGCTTAAACTAATAAAGAAAAGTTGATATATTTTCTGTTGTATTTGTATAATATTGCATAATTTAAAAAACTGAGTTCTTGCCTTAATCTTATGTTCACATTTACTTCTTTTTTTTTATTTTTTAAGTAATAAAATACTGGCATTTTAATTTAGGTGGTAAAACCAATCCCTATTAAAGGAGATGGATCTGAAATTAATAACTTGGCAACCGAGTCTCAAGGAGAGGTCTCAACGAGCGCTGCTTCCTCAGCTCCCAAAGGCCGACGCAGCCCTTCCCCTGGCAGCTCACCCTCAGGTCGCACAGTGAAATCTGAATCTCCAGGAGTGAGGAGAAAAAGAGTTTCTCCAGTGCCCGTAAGTTAACGTTTTAGCAAATGTGCTAAGTTTCTACAGTTTTAAAACTTACTTATAACACAGGAAACATTGGCTAACCATCTGTTGGAACAACATTTCCAAACTGTGCCCACAGACCCTTGGCTCGGGGTACCTGCCCTGAGATACTTTCTTTCTGTGGATCCATTAGGTCAAAACTGATTTTGTAATAAAACAGATATTATTTGCCTCTTGCACTGCATTGACATTTACAGTGGTGAGTAAAGCCACTGGTGCATTTGCCTGAATTACAGCTATGACAGTAGAAGCTATATTCTTGACTTGGGTATTTGACAGACATTTTCCTTACAAAGAATTAAGTAGACTTACTTCAAGGGAAACAACTGATATGTTTCTTCACTAGTGGTAAAATTTGAGATTTCAAGCAAAAATTAGAGTTTTGGAAAATTCAAATCCACCACTGACAGCTTGATAGCTTCTCAGTACCTAGACTTTTAATAGACCAAAGTATTGTCACTTGTGATTTTATTTTTTTTGTATATTGCACCATGAAATGTGTGAACTTTTAGAAGATCTGCCATTCCTTTGGTGTAGTATCAAAGATGAATATTCATTATTATCTGAAAAGGATTTCCCAAATACATATCTACGTGAGGCCAGATTCTCTTCATGTACTCAACCAAAATATCATTCAGTATCACAGCAGACTGAATGCAGAAGCATGGATGAGGATCTCAGTATTGAGATTCAGTAGTCTGATTCAGTCTCTGTATTGAGCCAGACATCAAAGAGACTTGTAAAAAGACAGGTCCTGACCCTCCGAGACAGACTACCACTGGCAGGAATGCTCAGGGCTGGTGCACCGGGATGACCCAGAGAGAGGGAATTGGGAGGGAGGCGGGAGGAGGGTTCTGGAAGGGAAACAGATGTATACCCATGGCAGATTCATGTCAGTGTATGGCAAAACCAACACGATAATGAAAAAAAAACTTTCTAACCTTGAAAAGCAAATGGGAGATGGCAAAATAATTGTGGTACGGTGACCAGAAGGGGGAGATTTGGGTTTCCTCACACCTGAGGTTGTTAAAGCACATAAATGCTTCAGAAAGTAAATTATAAGTAAATTTTACAGTAAAGTCCAAGATTCTCAACAGTATTTATCAGCTTTATGTGGACACACCTTTAAATTAGCTATTTTTTTAAAAAAAAACTCGAAATAGGAACAATCATCTATTAGCTCATTAATCTGAAATAGGGCAGGGCTCAGCAGGAGTGGCTCATGTCTGCTTCCCTTGGCATCTGCAGACGCTAGAATATCCAAGGCTGCTGCTTCACTCCCCTGTCTGGTGCTTCAGCTGGAACAGCTGGGGGCTGTTGGCATCTCTTTTTCATAGCACGGAAATTGGTCTGCAACAAGTGTTTCAAGCTAGGAAAGCAGGTGGAATAGATTCTTAGAGCCCTCAGAAGGAACCAACCCTGCCAGCACCTTGATCGTTGATTGTGGACTTCAAGCCTCTGGAACTATGAGACGATACACTTCTGTTAAGCCAGGAAAAAAAAAGGTGATTCAAGAGAGCAAATCCTAGCATGGAAGCTCTTATCAGGCCACCACTTGGATTATGTTTACTAATGCCTTATTGTCCCAAACTAGTTACATGCCCAAATCCTAAAATCAGTGTGGAAGGGGACTATAGAAGGGTGAATAAATAAATATACTGGGAGGTATGGTCCATTGGGTCATCAAAGTGAAAGTCTACCACAAATAAAGGATTGTGTCTCGCCCATGTTAGACAAGGTGACTTCCTCATTCTAACGGCTACCTGGCATTTCATTATCCGGATAAAGATAATTCCTGGCTTCTTTGAACTACATACTAATGGACATTTATGTTCCTTCTTAACTTTTCATTACTAAAAACAATCTTGCAAAAATATTTTTTATGCATACATCATTTTGCACATCTAGTGAGCATATCCATAGTGTGAATACTTAGCAAGTCCAATATAGTACATGCATGTGTACTTGTTTGGGGTTTTGTTTTACTTTTTAGTAATTGCCTATTTAAAAAATAATGGTTTTATTAAGATATAGTTCATATAGTGTACAGTTCACCCATTTAACTGTACAGTTCATTGAGTTTTGGTATATTTACATAGTTGTAGCCATCACTACAATAAGTTTTAAAATATTTTCATCACTCCAGCAGGAAACCCCAGACTAATTAGCAGTCTCTCCCCAGCCTTAGGCAAGGGAGAGACTAATCTACTAATCTACTTCCTGACTATATACAACTTGCCTGGACCTTTTATATAAATGTAATCATGTAATATGTATAGTCTTCTGTGGCTGGTGCTTTGCTCTCAGCATCATGCTTTCAGGGTTCATCCATGGTATAGTTTGTATCAGTATTCCATTCATTTTAAATTGTAGGATAGTATTCTATTGTATGGGTATACATATTTTGTTTATTTACTCATTGGTTGATGGGCATTTGATTTCCACTTCTGGCTTCATAATGCTACTGGGACCAGTTCTGTACACATTTTTGTGTGTACATAGCTTCATTTTTCTTGGGTATATACATAGGAGTGGGATTGCTTACAAAGCTTTACAAAGTGAGATTGTTTTACAGAGCAGGTACACCATTTTACATTCCCACCAGCCCTGTTGGAGGCTTCCAACTGCTTCATTTTCTTACCAGCTTTTATTACCTTTTACCTGTTTAGTTCGGCATCAAAAAGAACTAGACTCTCCACTGGGCAGTGATGGAAAGACCAAGTTCTAGGGGGATCAGGGAAGTGGAGTGAGAGTGGCACCCATCACCCTCACCACAGGAGTGTTTTCACGAGCCTCCAGTGAGACGTCTTAACCTGGGAAGAGTCACTTACCACTCCTCCTCCACAGAGAATCCCATGGAGCTGTTTGTAAGTGACCAGTCACTGGAGGCACATTTAGCAATCCTTTAAGTGGAAGCCAGGAAGTTGGATGCTTAATTTTCATCACTAGAAGCAAGTCATCTTACCTGTTTAGGAAGCAAGTTTTCTATGCTTTTTATTTTGGTTTACATAAAACTTTTCAAAGATGTCAAACACTTATAATTCATAAAATTACCATATGTTTGTCTCTGTTGGCCAAAGATTTATTATCATAGATTTATAAAATCAGATTTTATAAATTTACTCATAGCAATATGTCAGACAAATGCATTTGCAAAACACATTTTGTCCCATCATATTATATGCTGAGGCATTTTTTTGGTGAATATAAAAAAGGTCTGGTGTGACCTTTTTTAGGTCATTTTTTTCTTATGGAGGAGTAAATTTCTTAGGAGCAGTTTACCTAATTTTTAAAATATTGTAAAGTTTCAGAGCGGGAGAATCACACCACCTCGAAGAGCCCCTTCACCAGATGGCTTCTCACCATACAGCCCGGAGGAAACAAACCGCCGTGTAAACAAAGTGATGCGGGCCAGGCTGTACTTACTGCAGCAGATAGGACCCAACTCCTTCCTGATTGGAGGAGACAGCCCAGACAATAAATACCGGGTGTTTATCGGGCCTCAGGTAAACTGTCACCATTTTACATTTTATTAGGATCTGGTACTAACTCAAAACACTGTGACATTCTTAAATTAGTTATGTAATTCTCTTCTGTAAACTAAAGAGAGTTCAAATTATATTTGGGGAACTATAAACACTTTTATTTAATGTGTTTATAAAGGGTTTTACTATGACTTGATATACTTCAGAATACTAATTTGGTCTTTTTATAACTTACTTACCTCTGTGCTGGGTCTTTGTTGCTGCTCGGGCTTTCTTCTCATTGTGGTGGTTCCTCTTGCAGAGCACCGGCTCTAGGGTGTGCGGGCCTCAGTAGCTGTGGCTCGTGGCCTCAGTAGCTGTGGCTCCTGGACTCCAGAACACAGGCTCAGTAGTTGTTGGTATACAGGCTTAGTTGCTCTGAGGGATATGGGACCTTCCTGGACCAGGGATCGAACCCATGTCTTCTGCATTGGTAGGTTGATGCTTTACCACTGAGCCACCAGGAAAGCCCCTGGTCTTTTTAATAAACCAAAAATAAGAGATTAATTCATGGAGATAGCTGTAGGCTTTTCTTGCATATCCTTATATATCTTGTTATATAAAGATAGTGAGAACTTAATAGAAAGTTTAGTATATTAATAGCTTGGAAATATTTTTAAAGAGATCAACCTAGGAGTTCTAATGGAACATGGATTTATTAAAGTAGAAGTTTTTTTTTTTTAACTCTTTAGAACTGCAGCTGTGGGCGTGGAACATTTTGTATTCATCTGCTCTTTGTTATGCTCCGGGTATTTCAGCTAGAACCTTCAGACCCAATGTTATGGAGAAAAACTTTAAAGAATTTTGAGGTAATTTTTTAAATAAATGCTTTGGAGTAAAATTGTCAACTAATTTTTATGATATTCCTGAAATTTTTCCATAAGCTTTAAATTTAAGTAGACAGTGGTCATTTCAGAGGTGTGAATGTAGGTAAGGATTACCTGATGTTTGTAAATAGTTCTCTGATAATCTATTGACTAATTAATTTTTTTCTTCTAGAGTGAAAAAAAGTAAACACTAACCTGCTATAAAAATACTGTTCTTAGTAAACTATATGTATTCTTATTTTTGAAGTTCTAAATTGGCTTTGTGAAAAACTTATTAAAGCCAAATAATTCAACCTGTAGAATTTATTTTATGTACATTATGGCACAAATGTCATGTTGCTGTCTTTTTTCAATGTTAGGTTGAGAGTTTGTTCCAGAAATATCACAGTAGGCGTAGCTCAAGGATCAAAGCTCCATCTCGTAACACCATCCAGAAGTTTGTTTCACGCATGTCAAATTCTCATACATTGTCATCATCTAGCACTTCTACATCTAGTTCAGAAAACAGGTTAGTACTTTTTAAGGAATTAACAGCATTAATCCAGTGTCACTCTTTAATTTTAGGGGTAATTTATTTATATATATATATACATATATACACTTGTTAAGTTGCTCTAAAATGACTTAACTGTTGAATCTTGGCTTTCAAGTTAAAATCACAGGTAAAAAATACTAAAAGTCATCAAAGTATATTTGGATATTTTGTCCTGAAGCCTACAGTATTGAAAATGGCACCTTAAATATCAGAATATAATAAATGTCCATTTCATAAGAAAAATTAAGGTATAAAGTAAGTGGCTATTGTTCATCAATTATCACTTTGTGCCAAGCACCTTTTATGTTGTCTCATTAGGTAGGTTTTATCACTTTGGGAGATAATGAACTTGAGGCATTGTGTAAAGAATATGTCTGTAACCCTTTTATAAATTATGTACCAGGCAAAGTGGTTATCCAAAATTACTTTCAAATACAGGATTTTTAAATTTCATGATATCACTGCTTCTCTCATAGACAGTCCTCAGGGAATCCTCATTACATCCTGTTTTACATGTGAAAACATAAGTAGGCTCTTCTGAACAGAGACTAATCATTTGTAATTAAGAGATACAATACTCGTTAATCATAGTTATTAATTAAAATCTGTCTTGCTTCTCAAACTTTTCCATTGCCTAATTGCTGATAAGACCAAGCTCATAATCCTGAAAGATCTGAGTTGTAAACCAGTATGACTGATATGGAAAAAATTAAAGAGTATTATCATAAAAAGTCATGTCAGTTTTTTTTTCTTTTCCAAGATTTCTTTATTGGTTTTAATGAAAAAAATGAGGTTCTTAAAAATTACTCCAGAAAGGAGTACTCCTTTTTCTTAGAAGGGTACTTCCTATGTGTTCTCAGGAACTTCAGTCTGAGAAGCCCTCGTCTCAGTGATTGTCATTTTCATTCCATCAATCTTTTAAGTATTGTTGAGGAATAGAAAGTGATGATATCAGGTAAGAGCGTGATGAAGTAAAGAATTGAGAGAGAAGTGTTTTTTTGTCTATGGAAAAAGTAAATGTTTGAATTTCCTTATTTTTTATTAAATGGCTTGATTTTAGAATGAGAGTTTTATGAGTTTTTTGGGACATTAGAGATTTCCAAGTTGACATGGTTCAGTGATAAGTAAAACCAGGATAGGTCATTTGAACAGACGCAGAACCGAACCCTCGGTGTCCTGACTTGTGATTCAGGACTTTTTCTCCTAGCCTTCATTTCTTCTAAATAAATGGAAAAAATTAGCTTTATTTCTCAAGCTTCCTTACGCAAACTTATTCTAGAGCCTTTTTTCCTTTTGATTGATATTTCTGAAGCTTTTTATTTTGGAAAAGAAATAATAAATGCTTAAAACCAGGCAGCCAATAGAAAGTGTCTCTCTCTAAGATAAAAAAAGCACCCTCTAAATATGGGCTGGCCATAATTCAGGTTTTTTGTTTTTATTTGTTTATTTGAATTTATTGTATCCAAGGGGGGAAACTGAAGAAGTTGTAATCTTACTAAGAGTATACTGTGTAGGTAAAAAGGTTAATGTTTCATATAAACACAAAATTTTATGTCTAAAGTAAATATTTTAAGGCTAAAATCAAGAAAAAGAACATTTATCTGGAAATCTTATCACATTTTATATTAACTTAAAAAATAGTATATAAGAAACAATGAAAAACAGAATTGGGACAGATTGAATATCTAAAAAAATAGTTAACAAAACTGTACCACCAAAACAATAGAAACCTGTGATCTAGTACAGAAGTGGGCAAAGAGCTTGAGAAGAATTTTCACAAAAGAAACATTTCAAGGTGCTAACAAATATATGAAAATTGTTCAGGCAACCAAATAACTTAAGAAAATGCTTATTTAAAAAATATATGTATCAGATTAATTTACAGAATTAATAGGCTGTTTGTAATGAGACAGTTCAGTTCTTATAAAATATGCTTTACTGTATGTAAAGTGGTATAGCCTTTCTGGAAAAAAGTAATGTGACTTTTTAAAACATTTGTAGTCATTAATCCAGTAAATGTATTACTTTTTTTTTTTTTAAGAAAAAAAATTTAATCTGAAAAATGCACAAGACTTACATATGTGGCTGTTCTCACAGTACTATGGTGAAGAATTTAGGACAACTTAAATATCCAGCAACTGAATGGTTAAAATATACCCATATTATATCTCATGCAGCCATTAAAATTATGCTTTTGAAGACTATTGAATGGTATGAAATAAAACCCAGGTTATACTATCTGTCATGCATGAACCCATTTTTTATATATAAAAGGTATTACAGGTGCTTAAATGAGTAAAAATTTTAATGGTTATTAACTGGTGGTATTATTACAGGTAACATTTTTATACTTTAAATATTTAGGGCTTTGAGGGTTATTGGGCCTCTGTCACAACTATTTGGCTCTGCCCTGTAGCTGAAGTAGCCACAGACAACATGGGGCAAGGCTGCGTCACCCCCAATATTTCTCTCCTCTGATTATTTTTAAACAAATTCTGCAACTTTTTAAATTTAAAAAAATATTTCACTTTATATATCAAGAACATTTTCCTCAGTACAAAAATATATACTTTTTCTTACTATGGCCACATAAGATTATATGGACACAAGACAATGTATTTTGGTATTGCCATAATTAATGGACATTTGTATTCAGATGCTTATTCATGTCTGACTCTTTGTGGCCCCGTGGACTGTAGCCCACCAGGCTCCTGTTAATGGTATTTCCCAGGCAAGAATACTGGAGTGGGTTACCATTTTCTACTTGAGGGTATCTTCCCAACCCAGGGATTGAACCTGTGTCTCTTGCGTCCTCTGCATTGGCAGATGGATTCTTTATAACACCTCTTATTATTATTATTTTGCCTAATTAAATGCAATGAATTTTTTATTTACTTTACTTGAAATATTTCTGAAGGAAAGTATTCTAGAAAACAGGTTCTTTTAGGTCATGGATATGTACGTTTAGTATCTTAAGAAATACTAGCAAATTCTTTTCTAAAAATTTAAGTTTTTCACTCCCACCAGTACTGTATATGAGAGCCTGTTTTCCTATGCCATTATCAACCTATTTAATTTTTGCCAGTCAGATTATCCCACCCCTGCCAAAGACAAATAAAATAAGAGCTTTATTAATATAACATGTATTTTGTACTTCTCTTTTTATGTTTATTTGCTATTGGTCTTTCTTAAGTCAGCTGTCTTTTTATCTTCTTTGCTTGTTTTACTGTTGACTTGCTAATATTTTTCTTACTGATATCATACTTACTTTGTATATAATGGGAATGGTATACACAATATAATTATATTTATCATATAATTCAAATACATATAATAAAGTTACAGTTTTGCCGTAAATGAAACCATTCTGTACAAGTTAGAATTCTGTCCTGTTATATGCTGTTTTTTCATCATATAGTACATTATAAATATTTTTCTTTGTCATCATGTATGGATTTCTGATCCTTTTCAAAGGCCTTATAGTGCCTGGGTGTACTGTTTCGTTTTTGTTTTTTTTAACCTCCTTTTGATGTTCCTTTGGTTGATTTTATTTTTTGTTATGCTAAGTAGTATTATAATGAACATTCTCACACATATCTTTTTTATTTGTCTCTTTATTTCCTTAATATATTCCTAGAAGTCTAGTTGAAAGATTGTGTGCATTAAAAATAGTTGTTTCTAGCTCTTTCCATCGCCTTTCCATGTTGCCATAATGGTGTGCATGAATGTCTTGGCTGATACTCTCAAGAGGATCAACCGTGCTGAAAAGAGAGGCAAATGCTAGATGCTTATTAGGCCATGCTCATCATCCAAGTCATTGTCCAGTTTCCAACTGTGATGATGAAGCATGGTTACATTGGCGAATTTTATATATTCGATGATCACAGGGCTGGGAAAATTGTTGTGAACCTCACAGGCAGGCTAAACAAGGGAGGAGTGATCAGCCCCAGAGTTGATGTGCACCTCAGAGATCTAGAAAAATGGCAGAATAACCTGCTTCTGTCCCATCAGCTTGGTTTCACTGTACTGACAATCTCACCTGGATCATGGACCATGAAGAAGTAAGACAAAAACACACAGGAGGGAAAATACTTGGATTCTTTTTCTAGGGATGTAATACATACAAATAAAATGCCTCAAAGGACCAAAAAACAGTTGCTTCTAGATTTTTTCCTAGGAAGGTTGGACCAGATTATATACTCACCAGAAGTGTCTGAGATAGGCCTTCATACTTAAGGATGTGGAATACATGAGTTCTACAGTCCTTCCAATACTTGAAATCTTGACAGTGTTGGCGTGTAGTATGTTTATACATAGATCTTATGGTAGTTCATTTATTCAAAAGGTGCAATAACAAAATTTGGGTGAAACATTTATCTCTTGAGATTTAGTTCATTTATTGAATTATATTCATAGCAAGGAAAGGTTAAACAACATTCAAAATTACTGTATAACAACAGCAGAAATACTTCTCAAATAGTCTATGTACACAACGCTCCTAAACAAGAATTTCTAACTAATTTTTTCATAGTCTGAAGAAGCCAAAATCGTTTGCAGCATATGGCTTAAATTGTTAACTTTCTTTTGTAGTTAATGCCTTTGTGTTCCCTTCCTTACAGTATAAAAGATGAAGAGGAACAGATGTGTCCTATTTGCTTGTTGGGTATGCTTGATGAAGAAAGTCTTACCGTGTGTGAAGACGGCTGCAGGAACAAGCTGCACCACCACTGCATGTCCATTTGTACGTGGCTCTTTTTCTCCCTGTGCTTAGTCAGCACCGTTACTCTACCAGCTAGCTGTATGATCTAGGATTTTAACGTGGCCTTTGGCGAGACTGGTGAGAGACGAAAAGAAGTATACTTAGGCCCTGTGTGAACTTTTCACCAAATAAGAGTTTAGATCTGTTAGGAGATGAGCTGTGTGAGCAAAGCAGTGTTATAAAGTGTGACCCGTGGTAATAAAAGGCGTGCACAGAATTAGAAACAGTTTGATCTGGTGGGTGCACATTGGAGGGAAAGGGATGGAAGAATGCCTGGGCAGGGCGTTCAGAGAAGGTAACATCAAAGCAAGGTTTGCATAACATGACCAGATTATCAAGTGGGCAGAATGTTTTGGAAAACAGTAAGATACTTGTTATATAACTAATAAAATAGCATTTGCAAAAATTACGAGCATCAGAATAATCTAGCCAGCTGTGTTTTCCTGCTTTTAGGTAAACATTATATAAGTTTTGAGGCTCCTTCCGTATATAAACCCTATACTAGCCATTATGAATAATTATTTCATAAATAGTAAATGTTAAACATTTATATTTTTGTAAGTCTTTTCCCATAATTTTTCAGGGGCAGAAGAATGTAGAAGAAATAGAGAACCTTTAATATGTCCCCTTTGTAGGTCTAAGTGGAGATCCCACGATTTCTACAGGTAATAATTATGTGTTAATGATTTGGGTATGTTTAATAAAGAATAAAAATGCTCTCCTAGTGTCCTTTAAATCTGTTAATTCTTCTTAGCAATCTATGTTCACTTTTCATTCAGCCACGAGTTGTCCAGCCCTGTGGATTCCCCTTCCCCCCTGCGAGCTACACAGCAGCAGACCACCCAGCAGCATCCCTTGGCTGGATCCCAGCGGAGGAATCAGGAGAGCAATCTTAACCTTACTCATTACGGAACTCAGCAGATCCCTCCTTCTTACAAAGATTTAGCTGAGCCTTGGATTCAGGCAAGTAGTTCTTGTTCTTCATTTCTTAGAGAACCATTTAAGGCTAATTAATGTAGTTGTCTCCTTAGTTTATAATTTAAGAAAGTACTTTTGCTTGCCTCCATCATGACTTGTATTCCACTGAAAATTTTAATGTGACCTTTGGTGTTTATACTATGCTGGGGCTTCCCAGGTGGCCCATTGGTAAGGAATTCGGCCTGTCAGTGTGGGAGACGCGGCTTCAGTCCCTGGATGGGGACGATCCCTTGGAGAAGGAAGTGGCAACCCACTCCAGTATTCTCTCCTGCCTGGGGAAATCCCATGGACAGAGGAGCCTGATTGGCTACAGTCCATGGGGTCACAAAGAGTTGGACACGAGTGAGCGACTGAGCGTGCACGCACACGTGCACATTAGCACTGTGCCACTTATAATGGAGCTGAAACTTTAAAAATTCTTTGCAGTCTCACCTCCCACCTCTAGAAACATCTTTCTAAACTAAGAGACATAAAAGTGAATATCCTTATTCAAGGATAGACACTAGAACCATTTAATACTAACTTGTTCCAGTGTTTAATCCCACTCCTGCCAAGAATTTGTTATTTTTCTTACTTGTTGCCATTTAAACTCAGGTTCTCCAATTTGTATTCTTATGGCATATGTCAGGTACTTAATACTTGCTGAATGGATGAATAAGAGAAAATATGTGGCATTTACCTTATATATTAGTCATTTTTATTTGTCAGAGTAGTTTCTATTCCTTTACCTTCTCTTCTGCTTAAATGCTTTCTCATCCTTAGTAAATCAGAATTTCGGTTGGTTGGTTGGATTCTAATGATTTTCTTTGTTGCTATTTGCTTAGTCTATTATTTTTTAAAATGTATAATCCAAAACCGGACAATATCTCTAGTAGATTATAGTGAAATAAAATGTTTTTGATAATCTGGTAAATTCTACTAAATTTATAAGCAGACACAGGTTAATTCATTATACTTATATATACATAAATAGAATTTCCTTTTTCTTTTTGTGACTGTTCAGACCTGAAGCTTTTGAATTCTCTTTTCTTAGCATGTTAGCGACCAATAGGACTCTGATAAAATTTACAAACTAATAAATATTTTATCTAATTCGTTAATGGTATTTAACATAGCCCCTCACCTGCCCTTTCATGATTCCTCAAGAAAACTCTCAAGTTGATACTGAGCCTTGGATGCCATTTTTTTCAAGTGGCCTAGTGCTTAAGCTGTAGCTTGGACTAAGCTATATATTCCTGTTTTTTTATGAGGAATATCATATAAGACATAAGACTAGCGGTATGCTATTTAACAGTGCTTGTGCTTAGTCGATCAGTTGTGTCCGACTCTTTGCAACCCCAGGGACCACAGCATGCCAGGCTCCTCCATCCATGGGGATTCTCCAGGCAAGAATACTAGAGTGGGTTGCCATGCCCTTCTCCAGGGGATCTTCCCAACCCAGGGATCAAACCCAGGTCTCTTGACATTGCAGGCAGATTCTTTACCATCTGAGACAGAGAAGCCCCATTTAACAGTGCTAGGCATATAATAAATTCACTAGATTCTAATTGATTTAGTCTCCTTTACTATCACTCTAAAACACACAAAAACTGTCATAATATGTTTCTCCCAAATCATGTTTATTCAGTCTATAATAGTTAGAAATTTTTCATATGATGTTATCTTAGATGTTAAGTTTACTTTTAGCTACTTGGTCCATAATGTCAAGACCATGTACCCTTTCTTTAGGGACTCTCTGGCTTTGTGGAAGTGGTAATGATTGCTATAATGACATACACTTTAATTATACTTTTCATTATCCTTTGCTGATTTTTAGTCAGTTGTTTTTTAGTCTTTATTTTTTTCCACTGTAGTCATTATATTTTTTTCTAATTAACCAAGTAAGACAAACTCTGTTACTTCTTGAACACCTTGTTTTAGTACCTTTCTTGATTTGGTCTTTTAAAATCTTGCTTCAGTTTTTTTCTCTGCAAACTATGTTAACACAAATACAAATTTGGGGTTCTTCACAGATACATTTAGTTTGTTTTGTGTTAAGTACAGGAGCACAGAAATACATATATATCTATCTGATTACTTAATGGTGTTCACCGTTAGTTTTACATGAGCTAATAAATAAACGTTAAGGACTTTTGATAATTACTAGTTAAATTTGAGTATGTCCTTATGGACACATTTGAAAATTTTATAGTATGGTGAAGATTTAAGAAATGTCCGATATTCCTTTAGTAATCAAAAATCATACTTAATTCAAAACACTTTAGCTTTTCTTGATATTGAATTCATTTTGTCTGACTATAGGTATTTGGAATGGAACTCGTTGGCTGCTTATTTTCTAGAAACTGGAATGTAAGAGAGATGGCTCTCAGACGTCTTTCCCACGACGTTAGTGGGGCTCTGCTATTGGCAAATGGGGAGAGCACTGGAAATTCTGGGAGTAGTAGCGGAAGCAGTCCAGGTGCTGGAGCCACCAGCGGGTCTTCCCAGACGAGTATCTCAGGAGATGTGGTGGAGGCATGCTGCAGCGTTCTATCAATGGTCTGCGCTGACCCTGTCTACAAAGTGTACGTTGCTGCTTTAGTAAGTAGCTTCATTCTCTAACTGTACCTTTATGGGTTTGCTTTGGGTTGTTGGTTTGTTTCTCTTCTCCTTGACGGCTTGCAGATATCATTTTTAAGATTTCAGTAAAACTACATAATTTGATTTTGGAAAATCCAAAATTTGTTTTTATTTTATAATCCCAGGTCATTGCAGTTTTCTGTTTAGCATCATCACTTGGATTTTACGTATTTTAATCTGGTCAAGTTTTGTTATATGCTCTTGTAAAGTAGCAATAGCTAGCTGTTCATATCTTTATTTGCCCTACCTTATACATGACCAGATCAAAAATATTTTATGGGGTAGCAAAGTAACCAAGGTTACCTTTGGTTTTTTAAAAAATTTGGTATTGGTAGACATTAAGAGCTGATTTTTAATGAACATTGTATGGAAATTCAGAAACCTTTCCACAAAAGAGGATTCTGTGACATAGGTTACTGAGTTGTTCTAGTTTAATCTGTTAGAAGCTGTGTTTCATGGTGAGATAGAATGACAAGAAGGCTATTCTGTTTTTAATTTTGTAGGCTAAAATAATGAGCATGTACATCTTTAGAACAGAGTTTCTCAACCTCCACTTAGTAACATCGAGACAGGCATCTTATGCATCACAGGATGTTTAGCAGCATTCCTGGTCTTTACCCACTACATAGCAGTGACAACCCTCTCCTCTCCTTAGTCATAACCAGCAGTGTCGCCAAGCATTGCTGAATGTCTCCTGAGGGTTGAAACTGCCCCCAGTTCAGAACCACTGCTTTAGAATAATTCTTACCTGATCTTTTGAAAACGCATTCATCTCTCTGCTTCTACTCTGCCCTATGTGTTAAGTCACTTCAGTCTTGTCTGATTCTTTGCGACCCCATGGACTGTAGCCCGCTAGGCTCCTCTGTCCGTGGGATTCTCCAGGCAAGAAGACTGGAGTGGGTTGCCGTGCCTTCCTCCAGGGAGATCTTCCCAACCCAGGGATGGAACCAGAGTCTCTTCTGTCTCCTGCATTGGCAGGCTGGTGCTTTGCCACTAGCGCCCCCTGGAAGCTTCCACTCCTAATCTTTTTCTGATCCATCCTCTAACAACTATGCCTATGAAATCTTCGTTTTGAATAGCAGTATGGCATAGGGTTATGAACATTAATTTGGAGTCAAAGTGGAGTGAACTCATAATTTATCATCCCAACTGGAATACTTGAATAATTTGCTAGTCAAACTGGGACTAGCCTAGGCCATATGGATGTATGGTCAAAATCAGAGAGAACTTGATTCAAATTCCCATTCCAGTGTGCTGGCAGTGTAACTTTAGGACTCTTACATTTAGCTTTCTCACCTATAAAATACTGAAAATATTTATGTCTCAGGTTTGAAATAGAAACCTCTAACCATAATGTCCAGTGCACTGTAACAACGTTGAATATAGTGGCCATCATTATTCCTTAAATGCCGCTTTATTCCCCAGCCCAGAAACCTTTAGAGGTTTCTGTTTCTTCAACAGCATTTCCTAAAGCATATTCTGTGGAAGCCTGGCCGGGTTATGAGAAGTTCCCTGAAGAAAGAGTCTGTGTTCAGTTAAAATTGTAAGCACAGAGTTACATGAGGTTAAATGGGTCTGTTCACTAAAGGCTTCTAGGAACCTTTATAAGTTAATATACATTTGGACTCTAATCGTGGCATAAGATGCATTATCTCCCACATTTATCTTACCATGGCCTGTTCTTCATGTTAGCATCTTGAGGGACCCAGCATCCTACCGAATACTGTAGAATAAAGACCAGCATGCTGTAGAATAAAGACCCGTGTTCTTGGCTCAACTTTTTACTTCTTTCTTCTTACTGTTTTCCAGCATAAAGCTTCAGACATACTTGACTGTTTGGTATACTGCCTTACTATCCGGTTATTTATGACCAAGTTCAGATGGTGTCCCAGTGCATTTGTGAGCTCCTAGAGTAGAGGGGCTCTGAATGAGACTGTATCCCGACTCCTCTACAGTTACTGAGTGTGCCAGACACCGTGGGGGCAGATGTGGTTCCAACCCCTACAGCTCGCCTTTCCCTCTTTCCCCTCCCTCTCTCCCCATATATAATTTTTTGCTGAACCATTTGAAAGCTGTGTGTAGGCATCATGACATTTCCCTTCCAGTACTCTAGCATGTATCTCTTAAGAACAGATACATTATTCTGTATAACCACAATGCAGTCAGCAAGCTCTGAAAAGTTAGCATTAATAACAAGATTATTATGTCCTATAAAGTCCATATTCAAATATCCCCAGTTGTCCCAACTGTGTCCTTTACAGCTAAACCACAGACTTTACTCAGATTTCACCAGGTTTTCCATTTATGTCTTTTTTCTCTTCTAGGATCCAATCCACAGTCTTGCATGTCATTTAGTTATCAGGCCCCCTCAATCTCTTACCATCTGGGACAGCCCCTCAGTCTTTGTCTTTTGTAGACCTTGAAACTTGAAGTGCACTGGCCAGTTATTTTGAAGAGTGTCCCTCAGTTTGGCTTTATCTGGTGTTTCCTCATGGTCACATTATGCATTTTTTTACAAGAACACCAGTGGCGATGTGCCCTTCTCAGTGCATCAGTATCAGGGGTGCGTCACGTCAGTGTGTCTTACGGTTGGTGATGCCGTCATCCCTCCTCACTTGCTTAAGGTGATACCTGCTGGGTGCTGTGAATTCACTCCTTGTGTCTTGGGGCAGATACTTTGAGACTATGTAAATACTGTTTCTAGCCACAGAGTTTAGCATGTTAGTGAATCTTGCCTACAGCAGTCATTACTGTGGTGTCCTAATGATCTTCTATTTCCCATATTCCTTCTGTATTATTTAATTGTAACTCTTCTATGAAGAAGAAGTGTCTTTTCTCACTTATACATTTATTGAATTTTTTATTTCTGTCACCAAAGACTTATGGGTATTTATTTTATTCTTTGGGTTATAATTCAGTACTATCATCATTTACTTTGTTGCCCAAATTATTCCAGCTTTAGCCATTGGGGGCTGTTTCAGATTGTCTCCTTTTCTCACTTTCTTTTTAAAATAACTATTTTGAAATTAATTCAGACATTTAAAAGTTACAAAAATAGTTCAGAGTTGTCTATTTATTGACTCAGTTTTTTATTTGTATCAACTCATGGATTATTTATGGGTCATAATCTATTCCTATCATTATTTTATTTATCAAAATGTCTCAGATTAGGCCATTGTCTCTGATGCTTTTTAAGTGTAGTTAAACTGACCTTCAGTCTTTTTCCCCCAGAAAACGTTGAGAGCCATGCTAGTATATACTCCTTGCCATAGTCTGGCAGAAAGAATCAAACTGCAGAGACTTCTCCGGCCAGTTGTAGACACCATCCTAGTCAAGTGTGCAGACGTCAATAGGTAAGGCCCTTTTAATGAACTGATTCAAACCCTCTTGTCCTAAAAGCCTAGCACGGAGCCTCACACCTGCTGGGTGTAGGATACATGCTTATTAAATGAGGCCTTGAATATTGTTTCCTGATGTGAGATTTGAAATTAACATGTAACGTTTAAAGCTCGTAAGGACTAGAGAGAACTAATGGCAGGTGAAAAACAGGATAACAAACTGCACGGACCTCCACAGTTATTGTGATTCTCTTTTATTTTAAAGTAATATTCTTAAAACTGAAATCCAGTTGATAAAAATAGCTGATATATGAGGTATAATCTCATTTTAGAGAATGAGTTACACAGGATAGGAAGTTTGTACTATCAGGACTGAAAAAAATGATTTAAAAAAATTTCATTTATTTTCTTTGTGATGGAATTTTACTCTATGACAGTTTATGTCAAATAATAATTCTATATATCCCTGCAGTATCCTTAAAAATCAGCAAGGGACAGGATAGCCCTAATGGGAGGTATAAAAATACAAAGTAGAGAAATGAGGTATGGTGATAAGGAACATGACAAGCTATGCTTTTATTAGACCACTGCTTCTCTCTCTCTCTCCTTTTTTTCATACAAAAAGTGTAGCCACAGTCAGCACATCTGGCAGTTCTAATCTCTTCGTGTCCCAGCAGATCCCAGGTGGTTAGAAGCATTGACTCCTTTAGTTTGCCCCTGCAGTTACCTCCTCTTGGAGCTCTTCCAGGCCGATTTTGTCTTCCTCCCTAAATCACACAACAAAGTCTATAGAGGGTCTCAAAATTTAAGCACTTAACTTTGACTTATTTGTCATCTCTTGAAGTCTGTCTTTCGCCTCCATTGTCTCTCTGCACAAAATTACACATTGTAAGAATTAGAGGTTTTCTTGTTGCTTAGAATACTATAAATATGAGGAAAATTTAACATATTTGTAAAATGCCTAGAAAGATAATTTCGTTTCTTAATATTGTATAGATTTGGGGGTTTTTTTTCCCCCCTGAGAATTTCAGTGCTTTTATAGCAAAGGTTTTCTTGTCCACTTTGACATTCCAAAGTTAGGTTGTTTCTCTGGTCGCTTGAATGACTGAACATTTTAAGAAATATGGTAAAGAGATTTTATGATATTTAGAAGTCACTCTGGCTATATAAAAAGAATATAAAGTTTTAGGTGGGAAGATTTTGTTTTTAATTTAACAATTCTTAGTGAAAATCAGCCTTTTATATGGTTTGATATTTCAATTAATACTTGCTGTGTAAGAACCAGTAGTGAAGATTTTGTGTTTAACATAGAGGATAAGGTAAAGTTTATAAAGTTAGACCTAATAATATTATGACTGATAGTGACATCAGTGATGCAATTTTAGTGATAGTCCTGAAAAACATTTTTTCCCACCTTTTCACATGGTGTTACATTACTACTCTCCTTTTAATATATATTTTATCCAAGACTCAAGTCTGATGTTGCTTCCTTTCATTTTTAGTCGTACAAGTCAGCTGTCTATATCAACGCTATTGGAATTGTGCAAAGGCCAAGCAGGAGAGTTGGCAGTTGGCAGAGAAATACTTAAAGCTGGTAATAACTTTTCACTTAAAATTAATATAGCATATTTTATCATTTTCCTTAGACAGTCTAATCTCATCTCTAACATGGCAGTTGCAGGATTTTGAAGTAATTTTATAATTTGGCTTGATCAGCTACCATTAAAAATAGGAATTAATCTGAAAGATAAATTCTTGAAATTAATATAATTCAGAATATTTCTGTTAAGCTTAATTTGATCATTGTTTTAGGTTTTAATATCACTATTTTTCAGTTATCTTTGCTTTCCTTTTTGTAGGATCCATTGGTATTGGTGGTGTTGATTATGTCTTAAATTGTATTCTTGGAAACCAAACTGAATCAAACAACTGGCAAGAACTCCTGGGCCGGCTTTGTCTCATAGATAGACTGCTGTTGGAATTTCCTGCTGAATTTTACCCTCATATTGTCAGTACTGATATTTCACAAGCTGAGCCTGTTGAAGTCAGGTAATTCTTCTTCTGAAAATGTATTTCTTTTCCTCTTCTTACCTAACCCATCCCACCCCCACCCGTACCTATCCAAGAAGGACACGGTTTAGATTAATGAAAGACTCAGAAATTACAGAGCACATATAGGTTACTAATACTTTAATATTTGATTGACAAACAGCTAAAGTCTCGGCTATTTAAAATATATAGATCTTTTATACTGAAGCAGTTTTTTTTTTATGTAAAAGCTGTAAATTAGTATCATTCTCTTTATTTCTATATTTTGCAGTAATTTTTACTTGTTTCATAATTGAATGTGCTTTTTCTTTCAGGTATAAGAAGCTGCTGTCTCTCCTGACCTTTGCTTTGCAGTCCATTGATAATTCCCACTCAATGGTTGGTAAACTCTCCCGAAGGATATATTTGAGTTCTGCAAGAATGGTTACTGCAGTACCCCACGTATTTTCAAAACTGTTAGAAATGCTGAATGTTTCTAGTTCCACTCATTTTACCAGGATGCGGCGTCGTTTGATGGCCATTGCGGATGAGGTGGAAATTGCTGAGGCCATTCAGCTGGGCATAGAAGACACTTTGGATGGTCGCCACGACCGGTTTTTGCAGGCATCTGCCCCTAACAGCTATCCAGAAGCCATGGACAATAGTTCCTTTGAACGCACGGACCATTTAGAGAAAACTGGAAAAGGACTGTGTGCTACAAAATTGAGTGCCAGTTCAGAGGACATTTCTGACCGACTGGCCAGCATTTCAGTAGGACTTCCTAGTTCAACAACAATGGAGCAACCAAAGCCAATCGTTCAAACAAAAAGCAGACCCCACAGTCAGTGTCTGAACGCCTCTCCTGTATCTCCTCATTCCCAGTTAATGTTCCCAGCCTTGCCAACCCCTTCTTCATCAGCCCCATCTGTACCACCTGGCACTGGGACAGATCTCTCTAAGCAGAGACCTCAGGGGTTTGTTCCCTGCAAAATGCCTTCTGCATCTCCTCAAACACAGCGCAAGTTTTCTCTACAGTTCCAGAGAAACTGTTCTGAAAACAAAGACTCAGATAAACTTTCCCCAATCTTCACTCAGTCAAGACCCCTGCCCTCCAGTAATATACACAGGCCAAAGCCATCCCGACCTACCCCAAGTAATACAAGTAAACAGGGAGATGCCTCAAAAAATAGCATGACACTTGAATTGAACAGTAGTTCCAAATGTGATGACAGCTTTGGCAGTAGTAGCAATAGCAGTAATGCTGTTATACCCAGTGACGAGACAGTGTTCACCCCAGTAGAAGAGAAATGCAGATTAGATGTCAATACAGAGCTCAACTCCAGTATTGAGGACCTTCTTGAAGCGTCTCTGCCTTCAAGTGACACAACAGTAACTTTTAAGTCAGAAGTTGCTGTGCTCTCTCCTGAAAAAGATGAAAATGATGATACTTACAAAGATGATGTGAATCATAATCAAAAGTGCAAAGAAAAGATGGAAGCTGAAGAAGAAGAAGCTTTAGCGATTGCCATGGCAATGTCAGCATCTCAGGATGCCCTCCCCATAGTTCCTCAACTACAGGTTGAAAATGGAGAAGATATCATCATTATTCAACAAGATGTAAGTATGGAGTCTTCTAAGTGGTTAAGAGAGTTTCCTTGGACCATACAATAAATCTTGTTCAGAAATATGGCTTCTAATGTGAGTTAACTATAAGAAGCAGATTTTTCACACAGAATTAATTCTACATCAATTTTTGTGTCACTGCTTGAACAGAAATACTTGTTGCCTATTTCAGAGGCACTTCTGGTTGATTCTACAATGGTGAATCACTTATGCATTTGACATTGGTTACCACATTGTTCATTCAGTTTATAGGTGATTTGGGAAGCCAGACTAAAGAAGAGTAATATTTTGCTAGGCTAATTTCACAAACTCATACTCTTAACAGTAAAAAGATTGCTTTCATTTATTATGTAGACACCAGAGACTCTACCAGGACATACCAAAGCAAAACAGCCTTATAGAGAAGACAGTGAATGGCTGAAAGGTCAGCAGATAGGCCTTGGCGCATTCTCTTCTTGTTATCAGGCTCAAGATGTGGGAACTGGAACTTTAATGGCTGTTAAACAGGTAAATGTCTAGTGAGCTTACAAATGATTAAAGTTATAAAAATGAATAAAAAACAAAGGATATATCCCCATGTGTATGTATTTTAGTTCTTTAAGTTTTCAGAAACCTAAATTTCAAAAGTAGATGTTGCCAGGGCACCAAAAGCATCATGAGTCTATTTGAAAGTTGAAGCAGGATTACCATAAGATGCAGTATCCAGATGGGCCTTACAGAAGTTGTGTTTCTTATCTGTACTTTTTTATATTTATTAGAGGTATGGTTTTATACCCCCTTCAGCGAAGATCCCGGTGCAGTATCACCTTGTGATTTCTGTGGTTTACTCTTTAAAATGAGCATGCCTACCAATATATGATAACAGTCAAGTTTTCATTTTCAAGTCATGTTGGTTCTTATGATTGGTCTTTTCTGATTTTTTAGTCTGTCTTCAGACAGTTTTGAAAGAGTGGCTGTGCCCCAGCCTTTTATCAAATCTGATATTTTATTGCTGTTAAGATAGTCTTTGTTATCTAAGAAGACCTTGACTTTTTTTTAAGTATCTACATTGTATCCATGAGCATAATAAATGCAACCTCCTATTGATATATAAGCTAATTTGGGTTTGTCCATTTTAGATCAGGTTGTTAGTGAAAATTATAAATGAAAATTCATCAGGATTCAGAACTTTATATAAATATGTTTATTGAAACAGGTGACATATGTTAGAAATACATCTTCTGAGCAAGAAGAAGTAGTAGAAGCATTAAGAGAAGAGATAAGAATGATGAGCCATCTGAATCATCCAAACATCATTAGGATGTTGGGAGCCACATGTGAGAAGAGCAATTATAATCTCTTCATTGAATGGATGGCAGGTATGTTCCCATGTTTTAAATCAGAAAAGAGTAATACATAGATTGAACTTTTGCTTGATATTAAATTTAGGAAAAACAGTTTGATGAACACTTATTTTATTAAATAGTTTATGTTTCTAAAAGCAAATTGCCCTAACATAGTACAGTTGTATAAACTGTAAGTATTTTGTCTTTCATTTAAATATAAATATTCATTACCTTTTAAACTTCTACAATGTGTCTTTGAAAATGATTTTGTGCCATTGTTTTATAAGAAGAATTATTCAAACCTTCTGTGATAAGATCCATATATGTCCAGTTGGCCATCTTTAATTGAATAGACTTATGAGATATTTTAACATAACTATAAAAATAAAGATAATAAAGATACAGCTTTTAAAACTTACAAGTATACTAGCACTGAAGCATAAAGTGGAACCTTGTCATCTACTTTAAAAAACAGACTTGAGTTTTATTCTATATTACACAGCATAATACAGTAAAATATATACAGTAAAATAATTGACTTGGGGTGTAATGAGTGCTTGGTTTAACTTCTTACATCGTTTGTGTTTGAAGAGTGTGTTTCTATTTACAAATCAGTTCTTTACTATATTCTCTGATGTTGGTTGTAGGTGGTTGGTTGTAGGTGGTTGATGGTTGTATATGTGTTGATTATAAATACTTCTAGAAGAGGCTTACTCAGTTTGTGATTTGTCCCAGGTCATAGATGGAAAATAGTGAGATAGGAAGCCTAATTCTGGGTTCTTCTGGCTCCTTCCATTCTTTTCACTTAAGTACTTCACTGTTTACTTAAGTATTTAAGAAAGGCATTTTGTGTATCTTGGTCAAAAAGAGAGGTGAACTGTACCTATGAGAAATAGTTCCATCCAAAATTGTTAACTTTTAAAGGTTTCTGAAATCTTGACTTTGCAGAAAATCAGTTCATTCGGGTTCCATGAAGATGTCATCTAATTGATGTACTTTAAGATTACTGGAATGTGTTAGTTTTCAAATCAGTTTCACTTCTCATGCAGATAAATTTAATATTTCAAATGTGAATGTGAGCTCATGCATTGCAAGCTTGTATAATCAAAATATAATTTAATTTTGGCTTAAATTTATGATTATTATTATTACATGTTTAGGGGGATCTGTGGCTCATTTGCTCAGTAAATATGGAGCCTTCAAGGAGTCGGTAGTTATTAACTATACTGAGCAATTACTTCGTGGCCTTTCATATCTCCATGAAAACCAGATCATTCATAGAGATGTCAAAGGTAAGAATTCATTTCATTACTGTCTGCTTATTACCAATAAGCAGAAAACAAATGTCATTTTAAAACTTGGACCTTTGTTGATAGTTGCTAATTGAGCTCCACTATGGGATTCTTTTCTCCACATCTCTCCTGAGTACTCAAATTTCTTCTAAGTAAATCATTAGAATTACTAGAAGTGAAAAGAACTTTCAGGATAATATATCCTGCCTTCCTTAAGCTGTGACTTTTACACAGTCTTATGGCTAATTGGTGGCAAACCAAGTACAAAATACGGGTCTCGGATTCCCCCATCTTGGTCTCATGATATACTGCTTCCCCAAAGGTTTCTGTTCTTGGTTTTATTTAAAATAACTGGGATATTATAAACTTCTTTTAAGAAAACGCCTCTCAAATCTGTTGCAGGTTGGTTTATTAAAATCAACTTTGGGGGATTCCCTGGCAGTACAGTGGTTAGAACTTCATGCGTTCATTGCCAGGGCCTGGGTTCAGTCTGTAGATGGGGAACTGAGATCTTGTAAGCTGGGTGGCATGGCCAAAAAAAAAAAAAAGCAACTTGGCTTTCTGACATGAATGCCTTTTAATAACATTAATTTTTTATTAAGCTATAATTATGAAATCACAGTATAAAGTCTGAACTGGTCTATCTAGGTCAGTATGTTTAAATAGAACTTTGTCTTAAAAGTGTAAACTATACCAAAAATTTAACTCTGAGGAAAGATTTTGCTAGGAATCATTATATTAAAGGCTTAACACTAAGTTTTAACAAAATCTCTGCTTTTATTCCTAATGCCTTGATGTTTTGCCCCATTTTCCCTGTGAGGCTTTGGATTTTAGATTTTACATTGCGGAGAACTATGTAACTTTACTAATGAATGAAATGGGAAGGAGAGTAGATTTCTCTGACGTGCAGTCTTTCGTCATTGTCCTATTTCATTAGTAGCATTTTACTGAGCTCTAATCTGTTGTTTTTAACCTAGAAGGTTACTTGCTGTTTCTGTTGGCAGGTGCCAATTTGCTCATTGACAGCACAGGTCAGAGACTGAGAATTGCTGACTTTGGAGCTGCAGCCAGGCTGGCATCAAAAGGAACTGGTGCAGGAGAGTTTCAGGGACAGTTATTGGGGACAATTGCATTTATGGCACCTGAGGTGAGAAGCAACTCTTGAGTGTGATGAAAGAAAATATTCTGGAGCTCTGTGTGGCAGCGTTACACCAAATAATTCTGCAGTGTTACCCTGTATGTGCTTACTAATTGGAAGCCCACAGCCCTAAAACTAAGGTTTTGATGATATCGTTGATTTTCAGGCCCTTAATCCCTGCCTTTCCATGGCCTTTAAGCAAATCTGTTAAAGCCTCCTTCTAACAAAGAATTATTGGATAACTTATAGTAGTTTTCTGGCAAACCTAAAGTACATACAAAATAAATGTGTTCTGAACTCGGTCTCTTCCGTTGTGTTCAGAGCTCTTCATGTTCATACACAGTGATTACTAGTTGTCCTCTTGAGTTTACTAAGTGTACTGAGGCAGCTTTGAAATTCTGATGTGACTGCTTCAGAACCTCACAGTTTTCCGAAACATTTGTGCCACATGGGAAATTAAGCTTATTAATAAAATCACAGATAGTCTATGGAGTTGCTCTTTGTACCCCTGTTTTGCTCTAAAGTAGAAAAACTAGAACGCATAAATAAAGTATGGCTTTCTCTTTTTCTTGTGAGTCATATCTCCAAGTTAACTCTGCTTTATTTTAGGTCCTAAGAGGTCAGCAGTATGGTAGGAGCTGTGATGTATGGAGTGTTGGCTGTGCTATTATAGAAATGGCTTGTGCTAAACCACCTTGGAATGCAGAAAAACACTCCAATCATCTTGCTTTGATATTTAAGGTAATCATGAGATAAAAATGACTTCTTTCTGCTAAAGTTGGCAACAGGCAAATTTTCATGGATTCTTCTTCACTATCAATCTAACATGAAAGCATATCTTCCTAGAAATAAGTATGTATGTATCTAGGAGTTGATATGGTGCAGTGAATGTTGGCAGCATGAACAGTCAGTTCTCGTGCTTTATAAAGTCACTGTGAACACTGAATTAGCAGATATTGAATCATTCCTCCTGGGTGAAATATGTACCTATATGTATACATACACACACACACATCAAACTTTTAAAATACTGGAAGCTCTTTTGTACTGTCACAGATTTTTAAATTTGTTATTTCCTGTATTTAAGAAGTTCATACCTGAGGCAGAGGCCAAGGCTGTTCTACCTTTCTGACAACTCTCAAGTTCACTTTCACCATTTCCACCAGAGTATAATGTAATGATTGAGTTTTTAGCATTTGAGTTAGACCTGTGCCTGTTTAAAAGCTTGGGCTTTGGAGTCGTACAGACCTGGTTCCATCCTTTAATAGCCATGTGAGTAGGAAAATTATTCTGCCTGCTCTCTGTTTCTTGTTTATAAAATGGGTGTAATAACAACACATACTTAATGAATTATTCCTATCACCTTATGAGGATAAACAGAATTATCTCTGGGCCTGAGGAAAGCACTTAAACCCCCATCACCTCTGTTGCTGAATGGCTAGTGTAAGTCCTCTGAGCTGACGCCCAGCACCTCTCACCTGCCATAACCTCCTCCAGGTCTCCCCATTCTTGTAAAATTTCCCCAGTCACCTGGGGGGGAAAAATAAGTGCAGTTGTGCTTCTGATGTACTCAATTGACTGGCCAGGTTTAGTCTTACTCTGAATAGCTCTCTGTGCTAAAAAACAAACAAAAAAAAAACTCACAGAAAATGTGCAATGAAACAAAGAGGCCAGACCATTTTGGAGAATATGAGGAAAGCAGAGATGATTTGAGTGAAGACCTGCCTAATCATTTTGATGCACCTTGGCCTTCTTCATTTGAGACAATAAAGAGGACTGCAGCTTCCATCTCATCAGGAAGTATTCGGTCAAATTCATGAGTTTTAGCATAGACACCTTGTTAGGAAAAAGTCCACCCACTTCTGTTTTAATTCCTCTGTATAGGACGCACAGGTACTTCTGTATCGCAGGCTCTAGTTCTGGAGCGTTTTAACACTAGTGTTTCCTCTTAGATTGCCAGTGCAACTACTGCTCCATCAATTCCTTCACATTTGTCTCCTGGTTTACGCGATGTGGCTCTTCGTTGTTTAGAACTTCAACCTCAGGACAGACCTCCATCGCGAGAGCTACTGAAGCATCCAGTCTTCCGTACTACGTGGTAGCCAATTATACAAATAAACTGTTACAGAGACAGGATGCTCAACAAGAGAAAAGAACTTTTGTGGGGAACCACGTAGATGATCTGCTGGCCTTCATGCCACTGAACAGCTATGAACGAGATCAGTGGGGAACCCTTACCTAAGTATGTGATTGACAAATCATGATTTGTACCTAAGCTTAGTATGCAAAAGTCCACAATTTGTGCAGAAACTGTAAACCGTGCCTTTCAAAGAACTGGCCCTTAGGAAACAGGAAAGCAGTGAAGTCTGCATGACTAATTAACAAGCATAATTTTTTAGAGCACTTTTTCAGCAATATTAGCAGCTGAGGGGCTCAGGATCTGTTTTAATGTTTCAATTATTCTTCCATTTCACATCGTGATCACAAGCAGGGGGTTCTGCAGTTCTGTTCTTTTTTTTTTTTTGTCACTGGCTATAACAGTATCTGCCTCTTTTAGGTCAGAATATGCTATAAGTAGCAGTAAATAAATATATTTTTAAAAGCTGACAACTTCTTCATGACCCACAATTGACCTGGTTTTTTTTAATGCCTGGGCAATTGTGGTTCATTGTGCATTTTACTGTTGGCCCATTCATTTCGTTTTTGGAAATTACGGTTCTATACTTTCATTTCACCTTCATTTTTGTTTTATTCAGGGAAAGGTGACCTTTTCAAACCACACACAAAAAAAGTAGAACTAGATGTGAATTAGAGTTTATTAAATATCTTGCTGTTGCAAGAGTTTTTTTAAAATACAGATTTAAAAACTTTGTTTTTAAAATTGGAATATGATAAAATACTACCTTCACTGAGTCAGTCACTGCTCTTCTCATGCAGGTTAAATATAAATTAAGTGAAAATCTAATGTTCTCTGTGATGCAGCTCACAACCAAGATCAAGATGACCTTGAAATGTATTTTAATTTTATAATCATGTTTCTTTAATAGGAAACATCACACCATTTAGGTCTTACTATAGGTAATAATCCATCGTTCATCACCACCACTGATAATGTTAACTGCTATTTTCCTTCCACCATGTATCATCTCTTTACAGTAGGCCTGGAGGAGAGATACCTAAAGAAAAATTAATTATGTAATTACAAACAAGTGTTTCCAAACAATAAATTTGCTTCAAACTTGGAAAATACTTTCAGAAAGAAAAGTGATATTGAAATCTCATTTACACACTAATTCGTTGGATTTTGCACAGTTCTCTCATGGTTTTTATCTGAACTGAATTCAGATGCATGGAATCCTGAAGGAAAATGGCAGCTCCTTTACCCTTTTTCTGTGAGTTTTTTAAATCAAGTACTGATTTAAGTATTTAATACAACTTTTTTTGTTAAGTTTTAACTCTTCAGAAGCCGGTTGAATTGTTACAGAGTTAAATAGAATTGGTTATTCTCAAAGACTCAGGATAAACTAAATAAGCTATATATAGCGTACATTTTAAATGTACAACTCAAATTGGAAGTAAAATACAAGATAAGTTTACAGGGCAGTTTTTTTTAATATAAATGAATGTGTTTCTTAGTGAAATTTTACATTCCTTTGGTTGGAAGATTGGCAATATTTGAAGAGTTAAAAATAGTACTGAAATGTGAAGTTTGGTAGCTAAATGTGTTGTATTTCCTTTTTTTTTTTTTGACTACTTTAGAATTTTCACAGTTCTAATAAGATTGTTTCCAAGTCTCTCATGTGCAAGCTTTAAAGGATGCACTCTTGCCATTTTATGTACTGGAAGATCATTGGTCAGATTAATACTGTGTCTGACAGAGATGTAAACTGTATAAACTGAGGAACCTCAGCTAATCAGTATTACTTTGTAGACCACCATGCCCACCACATTTCAAACTCAAACTGCCTCTAGATGTCAAAATCCATTGTTTGAGTTTGTTTGCAGTTCCCTCAGCTTGCTGGTAATTGTGGTGTTTTGTTTTTTTTGTTTTGTTTTCAATGCAAATGTGATGTAATATTCTTATTTTCTTTGGATCAAAGCTGGACTGAAAATTGTAATGTGTAATTATTTTTGTGTTCTTAATGTTATTTGGTACTCAAGTTGTAAATAACGTCTACTGCTGTTTATCCCAGTTTCTACTACCTCAGGTGTCCTATAGATTTTTCTTCTACCAAAGTTCACTTTCACAATGAAATTATATTTGCTGTATGACTATGATCCCTAAGACTTCCAGGGCTTAAGGGCTAACTTCTATTAGCACCTTACTGTGTAAGCAAATGTTACAAAAAGAATCTCTGGGTTAAGAAAATTTGGCTTAAATGTATTCTTTGTTATTTTAAATATATCAAAGATATTTTAATTAAAATTTTTACCCCATTGAACCAATTTTATAGTATTTGTACCTATTTTGGTGTTTTGTCTTTATAGTAAATAAAAGTTTTTGAACAAAGGTTGTTACTTTTATTTATTTTGGAATAATTCCATTCTTAAAAAAGAGTCCTCTAAGAATACCACAAAGCACTCCCTATACCATTCTCTCAAAAGCCCCACCCACTCGTTTTGCCAGGGGTCTAGTTATATCCTCTATAACAAAAGGATCCAAATCAAGATCAGCTTTGTTCTTAGTTATCTTTCTTGAGTCCCAGCCAATCCAGAACCATTCCTTCTTCCTTGACCTTCACACCTGAATCTATTGTTTTATAAAAGTCGTCCAGTCCCCACTCAGTGCTTCTGCGTGCTTCAGTTCAGAGTGAGCGCCTGTGACAGGAATATCTCAGAGGTGGCGCAGGCCGCGCTCTTGTCGGTGTCTCAGATTAGGAGGCGTACACAGTCAGCTTGTCTCCTTGCTGCTGATGTAAACTGGATGATCCGATAGGTACTCTTGCCCTTTATAATTAGTATCTACCTTTATATTATTTTGTAGAAGTGATACTTTGAGACTAAATAAATATGTGCTATTTATCCAACCTTAGCTCTTTGCTCTTGGCTGTCTCACATGAGTTGTTACTTTGGCTGGTTGCCCATCACCGATTTTCTGGTTCCTGCGCACCTGTATTGTGCGTGTGAGTCGTGTCCAACCCTGTGCCCTCACGGACTGTAGCGCACCAAGATCCTCTGTCCATAGGATTCCCCAGGCCAGAATACTGGAGTGGGTAATAGCCTATCCCTTCTCCAGGGGATCTTCCCAGCCCAGGGACTGATCCCAGGTCTCCTGCTTTGCAGGCAAATTCTTTTCTGAATATATGTATATGGTTTTTTGCATATATATGCAAAATACACATACACAAAAACCATGAGTTCATACCAATTTTCAATTTCAGTCTACCACTACCGAGATTCATTCAAGATTTCCTTCTTTCCATATTTGTAACTCCTTCTCTGGAGAGGAAGAAACCTGGCTTCCATTTGCCTCAATATATTGACTTATGCTATGGTTAGATAACATCACAGACTCAGTGGATGTGAATATGAGCAAACTGCAGCAGACAGTGAAAGACAGGGAAGCCTGGCCTGCTGCAGTTGATGGGGTCACAAAGGGTCAGACCTAACACAGCAACTAAGCAACAACAAACTGACTGACTTGCTCAGTTCTCAACCCACCTATGTAACCCGTAAGGAAAGTAACCTAAAGGCAAGGTAAGCTGTATACTTTATTTTTCAGGGTAGTTTTAGGTTCACAACAAAATTGAGCAGATTTATGGATCACCCATACACTTCCTGATCCTACATAATGCATAGCCTCCCCCACTATCAACATCAAATGCTTTTTTGACAAAATGAAGGAAAGCGTTTTAAGAAATTTTTCTTTAAAAAAATGAACTGAAAATTGCATCTTTTTAAAAAAATCTTATGTGGTTTGACATGTCATAAACTTGCACATAAACACTACTACTGTCCCCAGACAGCAACAGATAAACTTAATTGATCCTGTTCATATGACTCTATCGTGACACAGAAAAACATGAAAACCATCCTCCTGTGTTAAAATTGTTGGGAATGAGAATAAAGATTTACTCACCAGCTACTATTTGTCACAGACACTTTGCAACACAGTGATTATGTTCTGTTTCACAAGTGAGGAGATGCAATTTCAATCATTCTGCAATTCAAGGTGTACCACGGAACTCATTTGGCCGACCCCAGGGCTTCAGTCTTTGATTGTATCTTATTTTTATTGTGTGTTATTGTTTAAGACTTTCATTCTTTGTATTTCTGCTCAGTAGTCGTTTTTCACATGATCACCCTGCAAGATAGGTAAAGTCACTGAAAAACTGAGTTCAGAAGCCATCCTGTGTCTCTACATTCGTTTTAAACTTTCTGTAATAGCTTGGTTTTAAATGTACACCTTTTAAATAGACTCAGGATATTTTTCCTAAAGGGCAGACTTCAGTCACTTCAGGAAAATACTAACTTTGAGTAAAGCTTTCTGTTTCAGAGGAATTAATAAATTCTATTGTTCCTTGGTTCTATTTAAGTGATATTAACAGTTTTTAAAAATGGCCAAATCTGCAGGTTACATGGAATCTAGAAAAATGTTGGGGTATCATGCCCATATGGAAATGCCAATGAATGCAACTGTGAACTGACATAGTAGTAATTCACTTGTTATAAAACAATGTATGAAGTACTACAATCAATGGAGAACACAGTGACAAACAGAAATGTATGTAAACTGCCATATTTCCATGTTGTGACAATTTATAGGTTTGTCATTTTTTAAATTTTGCTATACGCAAAAGTCACATGTTGAATTGCCGCAGGCAAGGAAAGGATAGGCCTTTTAAAGTAGGTAATGATGATGGACATGGTAACCACAGAGCCTGAAGCATCATCTGGGTCAAATCTGGCTCTGCCACTTGTCAGCTGTGTAACTTCTGTGTGACTTTCTGCACCTCCATTTCTGCATCTATAAGATGAAACCAACAGCTTTGAAGAGAGCCTATTAAGTGGCTCAGTACAGTGCTAGGCACACTGGATGCACAATATGTGTTTTGTGAATGAAGTGACCCAAGAGTCACAGACTCAAATGCCTGTGGGGCTAGAATACCCTTAGCAGAGCTTTTGGCTGACCTGAGAGTTCAGGCCAAATTCATGTCCAAGGGGGTCCATGGTCACCATTGCCAAAATCTGTAAATTTTCAAAAGAAGCTGGAGAGGTCGTGCAATTTCTTGATGTTTGCACACTGGAAGCTGATTTTACATTTTTATAAGGAACTGTAGGCTAAACAAAATTCAAATGCTTTATCTGCCCTGTGACTAGCTGCTTTTGACTTCTGAGCTGGGTCCAGGCTTGTAAAATAAAAAAAGAAGTAGAAAATGAGAGTGAAATCTCACCTTTGGGAAACTGAATCCAGGACTTTTGTCTTCTGAGATACATGACATAATGGAAAAGTGGAGATGCTGATTATAAATGCTGGAGAACTAACCTATGAGGAGAAAATTAATGTCTGATTTCATGCACTAGTGTGAAGTGCTTACCACTAAAGCCGAATTACCATGTAGCAAACTCTACATGAAAATGAAAGTGTCAGTCGCTCAGTCATGTCCAACTCTTTGCAACCCCATGGACTGTAGCCCACCAGGCTCCTCTGTCCATGGAATTCTCCAGGCAAGGATACTGCCATTCCCTTCTCCAGGGGATCTTCCCGACCCAGGGACCAAACCCAGGTCTCCTGCATTGCAGGCATATTGTTTAACGGCTGAGCCACCAGAGAAGCCCACCATGCATATGCAGCATTCAAAATATGCCATCCCAGTGGTACAGCTAAGCCCGTGAGTGTCATCTTTCAATGGGCACTCTGCATGATCTATGACTAAAGAACTTCACCCACAACAAACCAACCTCATCACTCTACATAAACCTGGTATCACTATGGCCTCTACCCTACAGCCCTCACTTCAGCTTTGCCTAATGTTGAAATACAGTGAAGCTAAACCGATGATGTAAGATTCATGCCCCAGAGTTCTTTTTCCCACAGTGCTGAAATTCCTATTAGAGTTTATCTTTGAGATGACTAAGTGCTATTTTCCCCTTAAAATCAATTTGCTTAATGAGTTCTCCCAACATCCACGCAGACATACTCAGATAAGGGCTGTAACTAGGATGAAAGGGAAAGAAAACAAAGGGATATAATAAGGAATGGGGAAATACTGGAAAACCTTTGGCAGGGAGTAGCATGGCCATATATGTACTTAGCAGTATCTTGAAGAAAGAATCAAATGGGGCTGGCTGAAGAAGAGGCAGAGGGAAAGTCAGAAGACAACTGTAGTATCTAGATAAGAAAGTATGAAGGGGAGGGACTTCCCTGGTGGCCCCAGTGGATAGGACTCCGAGCTCCCTGGTCAGGGAACTAGATCCCGCATGCCGCAACTAAAAAGAAAAAAGTCCTACATGCTGCAACTGAAGGATCCCACAGCCACACGGAAGATGAAAGATCCCACGCCACAACTAAGGCCTGGTGCAGCCAGATAAATAAGTGAATGTGTACGAAAAAGAAAGGATGAGGGGCGAGTGATGTCAACATCAATAGAAGATAATATCCCTACCAACACTGAGTGATGAAGGAACGGAAAATCTAAACAGACTAATAACAAGCAAGGAGACTGATCTGGTACCCCAAAGCCTCTCAACAAAGAAAAGCCTGGGCCCAGATGGTCTCACTGAAGAGTTCTATCAAACATTAAAGGAATTAATGCCAATCCTTTTCAAACTCTTCTAAAAAACTGAGGAGGAGGGAACCTCCTAAGCTCATTGTATGAGCCCAGCATTACTCTGACACCAAAGTCAGATAAGTAAGACAAGGAGAAGAAAAGAGAAGCACAGGTCAGGGGTGGTCCAAGACGGTGGTGTGGGAACATCCTGAACTCATCTTCTCCCACGACAAATCGACATTCAGAACATTTCCCTCTAGAAAAGACCTGAAAACTCGATGACCAGCGCCTTCACGACAAATGATAAAAGGGTCACCCTGGGACAAGCAGGAGAGGCAAGGAGCATTCTTACTGAAACCCCACCAGCAGAGCAGTGATCCACGATCGGGAGGGATGTCAAAAGGGCAGAGCTTCTCCCCGAGGAGGGAGGGGTTTGTGCCCCACATCAGGGCCCGCAAGACTTGGGACCTGCAGTGGAAGGGATGAACCCCCAGAAGGTTCTGGCTTGGACCCTGGACCAAAGGGCTGTAGAGAACTGAGATACCTCTCTTAAAGGGCTCACATGCACTCACTCGCCCTGGAGACCAGGGTAAACGCAGCAGTTTGAAAAGTGCCTGTTCTCCATTCTGACTGAAGCAATTTATTGATACATTTCCCACCAACGGGGTAGGAGGGTTCCTTTTATCTCTGCATCCTGTCTAGCATTTATTACTTGTAGACTCTTTGATTATGCTCACTCTGACTGGTGCAAGGTGATACTCCATCATAGTTTTGACTTGCATTTCCCTAATAATTAGTAATACTGAGTATCTTTACATGTGCCTGTTGGCTAGCTAGATGTCTTCTTTGGAGAAATGCTTATTTATGTCTTTTGCCTATGTTTCGATTGAGCTGTTGTTTGTTTGTTTGTTTGTTTCCGTATTAGGCTGTATGAGCTGTTTGTTTATTTTTGGAAATTAATTCCTTGTCAGTCACATTGTTTGCAAGTATTTTCCCCCATTCTATAGGCTGTCTTTTCATTTTGTGTATGGTTTCCCCTTGGCTGTGCAAAAGCTCTTAAGTTTAATTAGGTCCTAATCGTTTACTTTTGTTTTTAATTCCATTACTCTAGAGATGGATCCAAAAAGATAATGCTATGATTTATGTTAGAGTGTTCTGCCTCTGTTTTTTACCTTTAGGAAATGGTCTTACACTTAGGTTTTCAGTCCATTTGGGGTTTCATTTTTGTATATGGTATTGGAGCACGTTATTTCATTCTTTCATGTGTAGCTGTCCAGTTTTCCCAGCACACTTACTGAAGAGACTGTCTTTTCTCCACTGTATATTCTTGCCTCCTTTGTTGTAGATTAAATGTTAAGGGCATGGATTTACCTCTGGGCTCTCCATTCTTTTCCATTCATCTACATGCCTGTTTTGTGCCAGTAGAGTATTCATTACTATACCTTTGTAGTAATTTATGGTATAGTCTGAAATCAGGAAGTGTGATTCCTCCAGCTTCATTATTCTTTCTCAAGATCGTTTTGGCTATTCTGTGTTTCCATACAAATTTTTAAATTATTTGTTCTAGTTTTGTGAAAAAAATGCCATTAGTATTTTGCTAGGGATTGTACTGAATCTACAGACTGCCTTGGGTAATGTGGTCATTTGAACAATATTAACTCTTCCAACCCAAGAACATAGTATAGACATACCACTTGCTTCATGTGCTTCTATTGTCTTCAACTTCCTTCCTCACTGTTCTATAGTTTTCCAATATGGGTCCTGTACATCTGTAGGTAGCTTCATCCCTAGGTATTTTCTTTTTGATACAATGGTAAATGACATTGTTTTCTTAGCTTTCCTTTCTGACATTTCATTGTTAGTGTGTGGAAAAGCAACAGATTTCTGTATATTGATTTTGTATTCTTCAGCTTCACCACATTCATCGATATGAGCTCTAGTAGTTTTCAAGTAGCGTCTTTAGGATTTTCTATGAAGAATATCATGTCATATGCGAATGGTTACAGTTTTGCTTCTTTTCCAGTTGGGGTTGATAGTGTTTCGTTTTACTATCTGACTACTGCAGGTGGTACAAAAGTGGCAAGAGTGGGCATTCTTGTCTTGTTCCTCATCTTAGAGGAAATGCTTTCAGATTTTCACCAATGAATATGTTATTTGTGGGTTTGTCATATATGGCCTTTATTATGGGGTATGCTCCCTCTATGCCCACTTTCTGGAGTGTTTTTATCATAAATGGATACTGACTTTTATCAAAAACTTTTTCTGCATCTATTGAGATGACCATATGATTTTTATTCCTCATGTTGTTAATGTGATATATCACAGTGAATGACTTGTGGATACTGAAAAATCCTTGCATCCCTGGGATAAGTCCCATTGGATCATGGTGTATGATCCTTTTAATGTATTGTTGGATTTGATTTGGTAATGATTTTGTTGAGGATTTCTGCATTTATGTCATCAGTAATACTGGCCTGTAATTTTCTTTTTTTTGTGATTATTTTGTCTGGTTTTGGTATTAGGGAGATAGTGTCCTCAAAGAATGAGTTAAAAATATGTTCCTTTCTCTACTATTTTTTAGAATAGTGTCAGAAGGATAGGTGTTAACTCTTCTCTAAATTTTTGGTAGAATTCATCAGTGAAGCCATCTGGCCCCAGACTTTAGTTTGTTGGGAGTTTTTAAATTGCTGATTCAATTTCAGTACTCATAAAAGTTTTACGTCATGAAAAACAAAAACAGGGATAGATTAAATTAGACTAGATTAACTTTGACCCAACTTCAAAAGCAAATAATAAAAGAACAAACAGCTATAAAAGGTATTTTTGAAATCTGAAAAATTTAAATAGGAGCTATATTCATGATAGTGAATTACTGTTCAGTTTAAATGTCATTCTGACATGAGTGCATGGGCATATGTTGTGTGTGTGTGTGGAGAGAGAGAGGAATTGCTACCAAATGTTAACAACTGATGAACCATAAAAGATACATGGTGGTTCCCTGCACTTTTCTATAGGTTAGAAATTGTCAAAATAAAAAACTGGAAAAATATTTGTTTGTATATTCTTCAACTTGGTTTCATTTATTTTTGCATTTTACCTTTATTACCTTTTTCCCCTATAATGGGCTTCCTATATTTCAGTGGCAATTCAGCCTTCACTAACTGACCACCAGTAAAATTATTTAGGGAATTACACAACATCGCAGAGTCGTACACAACTGAGCGACTGTACTGACCTGAAGTGATACAACATCCAGAAGAGGGCAGCAGAGTAAATGTTTTCTTTAATAAAAGGATGATCTTAGCAGTGTACTGACTGACAAATAGCTGAAAATCAGACTTTACACTTCTTTCTCAAGAATAAATCTCACTGCTCCTTTTAGAAAATCAAAAAAACTCAAGGCAATTCACTGATAATTCCATGGCAATTCACTGATAATTCCATTTCTCCAATCAAAACCTTATATTCAGTGTTTATCCATTTTCTTAGAGGACAATACTATTCTGCTCTCCCCTTGAGACAATAGTTAATGGTTTACAACCAAAGAGAGGCTTTAAAAAGACATTTGATGCCTTCTTTCCTGGTTTCCTGTTCTCAAGACCACCCCACTCTTGGCTGACTCTCACCATGCTGTCAACCATGTTCCTCTGAGTGTCTCAACTATTCCCACATGCTAGTGCTCTGCTTCAATGACTACCTACTGCCTATCTCAAGATTTCATAATGCTCTGATGTGACTCTGCCTATTTCATTTCCTACTATTTATAATGCAAATTTTTACTCTGAGCAGACCCCACGGTATTCATTCCCACTTCTGCACTTTGGCTCATGCCAGTGGTTCTCAAACTAGATGGCAGCAAAGTGGCTGGGGAAAGAGGTTGTTGTGCGTGCGTGCTCAGTTGTGAGCAAGCATGCTCAGTTGTACCCAACTCTCTGCGACCCTATAGACTGCAGCCTGCCAGGTCCCTCGGTCCATGGGATTTTCTGGGCAAGAATAATTGAGTGTGTTGTCATGCCCTTCTCCAAGGGATCTTATGGACCCAGGGTTCAAACTCGATTCTCTTACAGCTACCTACATTGGCAGACAGGTTCTTTACCACCAGCGCCACCTGGGAAGCCTGGAGAAAGAGGTGAGTTTTGCTAATTCACAGACTAGCGGAGACCACTTTTTTCTCCTTTTTATGCAGTCTTTTCTTTTACTTTTACTTTCTTTTTTCCAAGGGAAAGTATGAACACAGCCCTCCACTTCCCTACCACAAATTATCCAGCCAAATTTTCCCCATTTGGGGAAGCTGCAGGGGTCAACACAACTGGATAGGGCTCACCCTGGGAAAACCACCTTCATGATAAGTATTTCACACAGTATTTTAGATCCTAAAGCACAAAATGACTTCAAAATACTTTGTGTCTAATCTTATCAATATGCAATATACTACTGTCATGCACGGAACTGACATTAACTTCAATATCTGAAGTTAATAAAACACCTTGTCACAACTTTCCTTTTAAAAATTTGCATTACAACATGTGTCTCTAACACTCAATTCTTGAACATTTTTGTCTTCAGACCCCATTATCCTTTAAATTTTACTGAGAATCCCCAAGGAGCTATGTGAGCTATACCTATTGATATTTACTGTATCATATGAAAACTGATAAACTTTATTTACATATTCATTAAAAATAACAATTAAAAATTTATTATATGTTAATATGGATAACCTGTCTTTATGAAAAATAGCTAAATTCCCCCAAATAGTGAAAAGAATGGCATTTTAATATTTTTGCAAATCTATTTTATTTCTGGCTTAATAAAAGATGGCTGGATATTCATACCTACTTGTGCATTCAAACTGTCTTTACCATATGTCATGTGACTCCTAGAAAATTCCACTGTACCTTTGTGGGAGAATGAGAATAAAGACAAATAACCTCTTAGTACTATTATGAATATAGTTTTGACCTTGCAGGTCTCTAAAATGGCCGCAGAGACCGGCAGTGTCACTAGGCAGAACTCTGAGAACTGCTGGGTTACTGTCCCTCCCTTTCTACCTCTCCTCTATCTGCTTCTCTTTGAAGGACTCCTTAACTCCAGTAACTCACACTCAAATTCTGTGGTAACAATTATTTAATATTTATAATTATGTTTTTCCAACTAGACCATAATGTTGAAGCTGGATGTAGGCACACAGTTATCAGTGAATAAATATTCGCCAGTTATGCTACCCACATTAGATGATGTAGCTATTCAAGTAGGCTCCAGAATATCCACCAACTTTAAACATCAACTCTCTTACAGCAAAGAATTGTGAAATAATAATGACTCATGCAAAATAAGCTTTCCTCCAACAGCTTGTAAAAGTTCTTTCTTGGACAAAGTCAAAGCTCTAAGTTATTTACTGATCCTGACCATATTAAGTGCATAAACTGCCAGGAATTCATAAAATGTTTGACTATCTGCTAGTTTGTCAACATAAACTCAATCTTTTCATCACTTACTACAGAGAGAGTAACTTTAACTCCCTCTGAAGGTAGGAAGAGAACCCCTGTTTTCTTGTCTAAGAGGAGAAAAACATTGGTGGCTTTATTTAAAATGGTTCAGTAGTTCCCTCCTGTATTTCCCTATAAGATTGGCTTTCTAATTCTGGGCTATTTTAAATCTTATCTTCTCATTTCAAAACTCTAATATTCTCCTGTAACTATTCTCATTGACGATCTTGCCTCATAGGCCAATGAGAAACTAGAAACCGTCACAATTTAGCCCTCAACTTTCTCCAACCAAATCCCCTAACACACCTTCCATTGAGCCCACAATCTCTGCCTTCTGTCCTGCTTCGGATGAAGATACATCTGTGCTCCTGTCAGAGGACCTCTCTACTTACGCTCTGAATCAGCTCCCACCTTCTCAAGAACTTTATTCTGGAAATTAGTCATACATCTCTATCAATTTCTTTCTTTATGTTGGATCATTCTCATCAGCACACAAATATGGTATAGGATTTTTCATCTTACAAAAGTTCTCTTCACCTTTGGCCCTATTCCCTGCCTCTATTTTTGTAAAACTTACTGAAAGAGTTGTGTACATTTGTTTTTCCTACTTCACCTCACATTTTCTCAACACACTCGAACTTTTCACCAAAACTGCTTTTGATCAAGTCATCACGGGCCTGATCTTGCAAAAATCACTGTTGCTGCTCTATCTACATTCTTTGCCATCTCTTCTTCAAGTCTTCTGGCTAAAGACTCTTACTTTTATCCAGGTGTGGATACTCAACTAGTTACTTGACATTTCTCACAGGTATTTTAAAACTTCACCCTCCCACATCCATTCATCAGCAAGTCTTGTCAGCTCCTCCAAAATATAGTCCTAATGCACTCACTCTCTCCATCTCCATAGCTACCACTTAGTCTAAACTATCATTATCTCTCACCCAAACTATTATATTAGCCTTCTAATTAACCTTCCATGTATGGTGACAGCCCACCTATTATCCATAAAATACTCAAACTGGTCTTTTAAAAGCAAGAATCAAATCCTATTCCTTCTTTGTTCATAACCCTCCAAAGACTTCCCACTACACTAAGAATTTCAAATCCTTCCCCGAACTTGCAATGCCCCGCATGATTTGGCCTCTTCCCTGACAGCATCTTTCCCTTCTCCTTTACTATCATGTTCCAGCCACATGGCCCTCTTTTCCTTGCTTGAACAAGCAAGCTCCTACCCATCTCTCTGCCTTTGCATTTCCTATCCAGAGACTCTCCCCATAGATCTTCTCAAGTTTTGTGCCTTCTCGTCATTTAGATCTCAGTCATACATGCCACTACCCTATCCAATGTTGCTACACCAACTCCCACCCCCAAGTGACCTGTATAAAGAGAGTGAAGTCCCAGGAGGAAACAGATGACACGCACGGAGTTACCCACCCACTCTCTTCTCGGGGCTCTACTTCATTTTCTCCAGGGAGCTCATCACTGTCCGATATTATTTATGTGTTTAGTATCTGTCTCCTACACTAGAGCCTCAGATGCAGTAAGTGCTCATAGATTGTCTGTTGAAATCTCATTCTGAACTAATTCTGGAAGTCAGAATCCATTTAGGGACACATGTACTATTTGTGGATTTTTAGGATATTAATAATAAACTTTACCTTTCCTACATGGCATTTTTGTGATTAACAGCATAAATGGGCTTTAAATGAAAAAATACAGCACATATATCTTTAATTGGGTAGAGTATTTCAAGAGACTGAAAACAGGAAGCAAGGGTAAAGAATCAAAGAGAAGAGGGCAATTTTGGACAACAGAACATCTCCATGCCTACCAATACTAACCTTTTGATTGTCATATATTATATATTAGAAAATTGTCTGGTGGTCTGTTTCTGATTTATCTATATTCAAAATTTTATGTAAATCATTAATGACACGGATGATCTAAAGGACACTACCAGCCACTATGACCTAATTGATATTTATAGAATTTTAAACCAAACAGCTATAAAGTGTATATTCTTTTCAACCACATTTGGTATGTTGACCAAGAGAGAGCATATCCTGGGACATAAGACAAGTTAATAAACTTAAAAGAACTGAAAACATACTTATTCTCTAATGACAAAAAATATTATGAACCAATTACAGCAACATATCTAGGGAAATCCCAAATATTTAGAAATTAAAAACACTTCTAAATCATGAATCAAAAAAGAAATCACAAGGGAAATTCTGAAACTATTTTATACTGAATGCTAATGAAAATACAATATATCAAAATTCCCAGGACTCAACTAACATAATGCTTGGAAGGAAATTTTTAACTTTAGATGCATACATTAGAAAAGAAAAAAGGTCTAAAACCAGTGATGCTAAAGTCCTACCTCAAGAAGCTGGAAAAAGAAGGGCAAAGTAAACCCAAAGTGAGTAGAATATATAAAGTAATAAAATGAACAAAATAGAAAATAGACAAACAACAGAGAAAATTAATAAAATCAGAAGCTGTTTCTTTGAAAAAATCCATAAACTTCCAGTTACAATGATGAAGGAAAAAAGAAAACACAAATCACCAAAATATGAATGAATTTATCACTACAGATCATATAAACATTAAAAAGACAGTAAGATTATATTTAAGGACAACTTTATACTACCAAATTTGATGCCTTAGATGAAATGATGGAGAAGGCAATGGCAACCCACTCAAGTACTCTTGCCTGGAAAATCCCATGGACAGAGGAGGCTGGTAGGCTACAGTCCATGGGATCTCGAAGAGGCAGACACGACTGAGTGCCTTCACTTTCACTTTTCACTTTCAAGCATTGGAGAAGGAAATCGCAACCCACTCCAATGTTCTTGCCTGGAGAATCCCAGGGACGGCGGAGCCTGGTGGGCTGCCATCTATGGGGTCGCATAGTGTTGGACATGACTGAAGTGACTTAGCAGCAGCAGCAGCAGTGGAAGAAATGAACAAATTCCATGAAAAATATAACTTATCAAACTTAAGACAAGATGAAGAGAAATTCTGAACAGCCCTACAATCTTGAAAAGAAACTCAATTTGTTATCAAAGAAAACTAGAAGCCCATGGTTTCAGTGGTGAATTCTATTAACATTCAATAAAGGAATAACACCAATCTAATAGTTAAATTTTTTTTTTTTTTTTTTTAGAAAGTAGAGGAGAGGAATACTTCTGAACTCATTTCGGGAGGTCAGCATAAGCCTAATACCAAAATCTGAAATAAAACTACAAACAAGCCATGAAACCGAAAAAAGAATCCACCTACCAACGTGCATTTGATTCCTGGTTAGGGAAGATGCCACATGAGGTGGAGCAACTAGCCCATGCACCGCAACTACTGAGCCTGCCCTCAGTAGCTGGAAGCCACACTCGCTGAGCCCGCCTGCTACAACTACTGAAGCCCCAGTGCCCAGAACCTGTGCGCCGCAAAAGAGAAGCCACCGCAGTGAGAAGCCTGCAGACTACAAGGAAGAGCAGCCCCTGCTCACTACAGCTAGAGAAAGCCTCTGTGCAGCAGTCAAGACCCGGCACAGCCAAAAATATATAAATGAATAAACAAAGTTTTTAAATGCTAGGGTGTGACGAAAGTGTCATTCACAACTGAGTAGTGTCATCTCAGGAATCCAAGGATGGTGCAACACTTGACAACGTGGCTTCCCCAGTGGCACCGCAGTAAAGAATCTGCTTGTAATGCAGGAGATCTGAATTTGATCCCTGGGTGGGGAAGATCCCTGGAGAAGGAAATGTAAGCCCACTCCAGTATTCTTGCCTGGGAAATCCCACGGAAAGAGGAACCTCGAGGGCTACAGTCCATGGATTGCAAAGAACTGTACATGACTGACTGACTAAACAACAATATTATAATTTACTACATTAATGGGAGAACAGAGAAAAATTATGTGATCATCTCAATAAATAGCAAAGAAAATTATTTGATATTCACCATTCATTTAAAACTTAAGACAAAAATTCTTGACAAATCAAAAACAGAAGAGAACTTTTTAAACTCTATTAACTATACCTACCAGAAAATTACAGTAAATATTAAACTTGGAGGTGAAACCTTAGAAACAGAAAAATGAAGTATCCTTATACGAACTAATAAGGGGAGAGTTCAAAATATACCTTTAGTAAATAAAAGAAACCGAATATATAAAATATAAGAAACTCTATAAAAGACTCCACCAAAAAACTGTTAAACTAACAAATTCAATAAACTTGTGGAGAACAATTTCACCATGCAACAATTTCAACTGTTACATCTCTATACACTAATAAAGAACTAAGAGAAAGACAAATTAAAAAACAACCATATTTACAAATATATCAAAAAAAAAGAAAACACTTAGGAATAAATTTAACCAAGGAGGCAAAAGACCTAGACAGTAAAAACTACAAGACATTAAAGAAATAAAACGAAGAAAACACAAATAGATGCTCATGGATTAGAAGTATTAATTTTGTTAAAATACCCGTATCACCCAAAGCAATCTACAGATTCAGTGCAATCCCTATCAATGCAATCAACTTCCCAGTGGCATTTTTCAGAGAAACAGAACAATTCTTAAACTTGTATAGAACCACAAAAAAGTCCCAAACAACCAAAGCATTATTGAAGAAGAGCAAAGCAGGATGCAGCATGCTGCCTGTTATCAAATATTACAAAGCTACAGTAATTAAAACAGAATGACACTGGCATAAAAATAGACTCACAGATTAAAAGAACGTAACAGAGAGCCCAGAAATAAAGCCATGCACATAAATAAATTTACAACAATAAATTTACAAGAAAGGAGAGAAGAATACACAATGGAGAAAGGACAGTATCTTCTATAAATGATGTTGGGAAAACTAGACAGCCACATGAAAAAGAATGAAACTAGACTACCAATATACTACAGTATATACAAAAATTAACTCAAGATGGATTAAAGACTTGAATGTAAGACCTGAAATCATAAAACTCCTCAAAGAAAACACAGGCAGTAAGCTCATTCTTACCAATGATTTTTTGGATTTGACGTCAAAAGGCAACAAAAGCAAAAATAAAAAATAAGTGCAACTACATAAAACGAAAAAGCTTCTGTACAGCAAAGAAAACCATCAGCAAAATGAAAAGGCAAGCTTCAGAGTGGGAAAAACGATCAACAATCTCACAAAGTTATCTGCACCACGTTCACTGCAGCATTATTACTGAAACAACCTAAGTGCCCATCAATAGATGAATGGATAAAGAAGATGCAGTAAATACACACACACATACAATGACTACTACTCAGCCATAAAAGAAACATGAAACTTTGCCATTTGCAACAATTGGATGAACCCTAAAGGCATAATTAAGTGAAATAAAACAGAAACAGACAAATAGCATATAATCTAACCTATAGGTGGATGAAATGCATGAAGTGGGTGCAAAGGTACAAACTTTCTTTTATAAAATAGTAAGTTATGGGGATGTCATGTACAGCATGAAGATGACAGTTAATAAAACTGTACTGCACATTTCAAAGTCACTAACAGTACATCTTAAACGTTCTCATGACAGGAAAAAAATTTTCTATACATGGTGACAGGTGTTAACTACATAATGGTGGCGATATATATAAATATCACATCATTATGTTGCATACTTGAAACTAATATAGTGTATGTCAACTGTAATTCAAGAAAGTAAATAAATAAGGTCTGGGCAAAATGGTCCTTTGTACTAGATGTACACCTAGATGATTAAACCTATGATAAATTTTAAAGCACTGGAAATATACACAAAAACTGCTTTTTTGCTTTTAAAGATTAGGATATCACTATAGGTAAGAAGTCAACTAGTTCTTTTTGGTTCCTTTTAAGTCTGGAGACCTTAAAGTTACTCTGAATGCCACTTGTTACGCATCCTGGAACTGAATTGTCTCCATTTAGCAAATCAGGTTAACTCTGGAGGATGTCAATTTACCAAACACAACACCCGACAGCAGAGCCTCTGGAGTTTGCCAATTATCCTATTATAACAAAGTGAAATAGAAACTTTGACATATTTTTTCTTTTTATTCCTATTTTGGAATAGAACAAGTTAGTCCTAAGGCTACTTGAATTTCCCTGAATTTTCACCAGATCTGACTAGCTCGATTTAGACTTTTAGGTTAGGGTTCACCCTCACTCTCAGGCAAAGAACAGGAAAGCAGACTTTCCATTCTGAGGAAATAGCAATATATCTATTTCTTAATGAACATCTGCTGATCTGAAGATGACTGAGTCAGTCACGTGTGTGAAAATACACGAGCGAAAGGAGAAGGAAAAGGAAATCAGGGGCCCTCCTACAGCTCTACGAACCTCTCTTTCAGCGAGCTGGCATCAATAAGGCGGAGGCACGGAGAAGCGGCAACTGGAGCCAGGTCAGCCCCGCGCAGCGAAGAGGACTGAGACCGCGAAGGGGCGGGGCGGCGCGGCCTCCGCTCCTCCTCGGTCGGGGCGGGCTCGAGGCCGCGACCCACCTCTCCCGCGCCGTACTCGTCCGGGCGCCACGGGACGGCCATGCCGGGCCGCCTGATGCGGGGCCTCTGGCAGCGATGGCGCCGTTACAGGTACCGCTTCGTACCCTGGATCGCGCTGAACCTAAGCCACAACCCGAGGTGAGAGGGCGAGGCGGCCCGACCCACCCAGGCGGTCTTCCTCCCTCCCAGCGCCGCCATCGCGGCCGCTGGGACGAACGCTAGCGGACCGAGGTGGGCGGAGCCTTCGGCGAGTGGCGCCTCCAGCAGGCGGAGCCTAAGACAGCCCACGGGCCTGAGGCGGGCGGGACCGGCGTCGGCGGGGCTCGAAGTGGGCGGGGCCCCAGGTGGGCGGGGCGGAGGCTGGCTGAGGCCGAGCCCGGCTGGGGGCCTGCGGACGGCGCGGGGCTCGTGGGTGGGCGGGGCCTAGGGCGTATTTCCCGTCGTTCCCGGCGCCGCGAGGTCTTCCCGGCCCTGTGGCCCGCGGGCGTTTAGCGCCTTAAGTCTTACTGTCTGCCGGGCTTGGGTGCTTCTGTTTGGGCAAAAAAGTAGGGACGTTTGAAAAAGGGAAAAAACTTGTACAGCGTGAAGGTGCGTGGCTTTCTCTCTATCAAGGCATAGTTAGGAGCTTGAAGTGCCTTAGAAAACCCAAACCGTGGTTTATTTTTACAGCTCTGTAGTTTGTACGGAGAAAACAACCCAGCTCGGCTGCGAGGGTTAACAGCTTGGAGTAGTTAATGTATAAAAACGAGCAAAAAGCCGCTAGAAGCACGTCGGAGTATTGGGTTTAGGATACGGATTCCGCGCCTAAAGAAGGCGATCTAGCTGAATGGGTGGCTGTAGGATCAGTGTTAATACTGGCGTTAGTAAATTGCCTTCTCGGAAGAAGTCAACGTGATGCTCACTTAAGGCAGGCTAGCTCGGTTGAAGGCTGGTTAATAGCCAAAGAGCTCTCCCAGAGTTTCGTACTACAGAAACATAAATTCAGATGCATCATTACTACTATCAGACTGTGAGGTGGAAATTGGTTCCTTGTAAGTAAATCAAGAAGTGGAAAAAAAAAAAAAGAAGTAAAATAATACTTTAAAAGTGATCATTAAAGTACTCCTGAGAGAGACTGACGACATATATAATGTTAAATGTGTCTTTGAAGCTACACGCATGTAAAAAGGGCCATTGCAATTTGAGGACATAATGGCTTTAGGTGTACTGGGAACCAGCCCGTTTGCTTCTGGTTCTGCCATTTACCAGCTTTAGGACGTTGGGCAAGTTCCCTGACATCTCTAAGCTTGAGTTTGCTCATCTGCAAAAATGGGATAATGAAAGTAAGGACCCAATAGAATCTGGTATGGAATGGGCCTTTTATAAGTATTAGCTGTTGCTGACTTGTGTAAGTCTAACGTCAGGTAACTAGAACTGAACCCCCAAAACTCTTTTCCGAACTTCTTAGTTTTATGCCCTTCAAACACATGAGAATTATCTTCATAAAGGCCTGTAACCCTGATGACATCAAGACAGTCTGGCTTTTATCATCAGTTCAAGGGTAGTGAATAGAAACTTTTCCCATTTTCAGGACCCTCCGATATGTTCCAGAAGAATCCAAAGACAAAGTTATCTCAGATGAAGATGTCCTAGGAACATTACTGAAAGTTTTCCAAGCTCTATTCGTAAATGATTTCAGTAAACAATCAGATATCTTGACTGTGCTTCCAGAACCTGTTAAATCAAAATATCAAGACCTACTGTCAGTTCAGCATCCAAGGGTGAAACAGCTTGAATACAGACATCAGCAGCAAAATACCTTTACACCAGAAGAAATTCTTTATAAGACATTGGGTTTCAGTGTTGCCCGAGCACCTAGCTCATTGATTTCTGCTGGAAAAGGTGTCTTCGTTACTAAAGGATTGGTCCCGAAAGGCGCGGTTGTATCTATGTATCCCGGTAATGACATAATTAGTACTTGTCCAAGAGTTTCTTATATACAGATAAATATAAGTTCAACAAAATACCTAACCCTATAAGCCTTAGAGTAAGGGGTTGTGTTGGAAACTGATTTCCACAGACTTTTTTTTTTTAATTGGCTGATAATTGCTTTACAGTATTCCATTGGTGTCTGCCATACAACAGCCTGAATCAGCCGTAGGTATACATATGTCCCCTCCCTCTTAAGCCCCCCTCCTACCACCCCTACTCCACCCCTCCAGGTTGTCACAGAGTTCCAGACTGAGCTCCCTGTGTTATACAGCAACTTTCCACTAGCTATTTTACATACGGTAATATATATGTTTCAATACTATTCTCTCAGTTTGTCCCACTCTCTCCTTCCCCTGCCATATCCACAAATCCATTCTCTATGTCTGCATCTGTATTCCTTGCCTGCAAATATGATTTCCATGGACTTTTAAATCTTGAGTTGGAAATTAACTGTTTGTAAATTACCTCATATATTAGAAAGTATCTAGGAGCATTTTGGGATAAATGCATTTTTCTTTTAAGGAAATTTTTCTAATCAATATTTAAATTTAGGCGAGTATAGTATGGCCTACATTGATAAGAATGATTACTTAGATATTACTAGAGGATAAGTCAGTTTGGCTTAGATAATAATTAAAGGTAAAAAATGATATGGATTAAAACATAAATGTTAAATTTAAATTTATAAATCATGGAATAAAGATCTTCCTGCCATTTCTAAACTTGAAAACTAAAGCAGTTTCTTTGCAAAAGATCATTAACTGGAATGCTCAGTAGAATATGTTATTTGTTAAACCTATTATTTGGTGGAGTAGAAAGTATGTGTGAATGTTTGTCAGGCAGACCTGTTTTTTAAGAACTCATACTACTATCTTCTAATTCTATGTCCCTAAACAGGGGCATCTCAGTTTCCTCCTTCACAACTATCCTAACTCCATAAAGACTAAACAGAGCAAGCCAGCAACAAATAAATACTAAAATAAATTTAATAAATAGATTAACAGGGCTTCCTGGTGGATCAGACGGTAAAGTGTCTGTCTGCAATGCAGGAGACCCGGGTTCCATTCCAGGTTAGGGGAGATCCCCTGGAGAAGGAAATGGCAGCCCACTCAAGGACTCTTGCCTGGAAAATCCCATGGACGGAGGAACCTAGTAGGCTACAGTCCATGGGGTGACAGAGTAGGACAAGACTGAGCGACTTCACTTTCAACATGCCTGCAGCATAGGAAGCACCCTGTAAATATTTTCTCCTTTCCTCCATTGCAAATGAAAGGAAAAACAACCGGAATGCCAGCCTCATCTATTCCCATATATATCTACACTAATTGATTAATAACAAAATACATTTCTTAAAAATCTCTTTAATAGATGTCAAATAGAACTCTACTTTAAAAAATAAAAACAAAACACAACTTTGAAACTTAGCCTAAAATGTGGTCTTCACATTTTTGTTAACCAACATAGTCATATTTAATTTGACTGTGTGGACAAGTGGGTTCCGTGTTCCTTCCACTATTGGGCACTTTAATGAGGGAAGTAGCCAAAGAGAATGTGATAGTCTAGATTGGAGAATGGAAACATTAGAAAAAGGTAGAGAAATTAAAGCAAATTATTCCATGTTATGTTTATGTTCCAGAGCAAGGTCCTTATGATGGTTATGATTTTTATAGGTTGCTATATGTTTTTGTCTTGTATATTAGGTACAGTATATCAGAAGTATGAGCCAATCTTTTTCCAGTCCATTGGAAATCCATTTATTTTTAGATGCCTAGATGGGATACTCATTGATGGAAATGACAAAGGAATATCAAAAGTCGTGTATCGGTAAGTTGGTACCATGTTCAAATTTAATTGTAGGAGACAGAACTGCATCACAATGACTCTGACCACTGGCATTTGTATTTTAAATAAAAATCTATTTAGCAAGCCAGAACAAGACATGGAGGAAACTTAAGGGCATGTTACTAAGTGAAAGAAGCCAATTTGGAAAAGGCTGCATAATATATAAAGTCCAACTATATGACATTCCAGAAAAAGCAAAACTATGGGGACTGAAAATGATCAGCATGTGCTAAAGTCTGGGGAGGTGAGGAGAGGTCAATAGGTGGAGCATAGAGAATTTTTAGGGCAGTGAAAATATTCTATGATACCATAATAATGGCTACCTGTCATTATACATGTATCCAAACCCATAAAATGCATACCACCAAGAGTGAACTGTAAGGCAAACTATAGACTCTGGGGTGATTATGATGTGTCAGTGTAGGTTCATCAGTTGTAGCAAACATCCCACTCTGGTTGGAGATGGTGAAATGGGGGAGGCTGTGCATGTATGGGAATGGGGGAGTGCCTAAGAAATGTCTATACCTTTTCCTCAGTTTTGCTGTGAACCTTAAACTCTTCTGAAAAAAATCAATTTAGAAAATTGACCAAAAAAAAAAATCTATTTAGTTAATTGCCCAATTGATTAGACAAATTTTTTTAACACAGACTTCAAGAATGAGCTTCTGGTTGCTGGGGGGTGGGGAGGGGAGGAATGGGGAGACGGGATAATTAGGGAGTTTGGGATGGACAGATACACTCTGCTATATTTAAAATGGATAGCCAGCACTGTATAGCACATGAGACTCTGCTCAGTGTTATGTGGCAGCCTGGGTGAGAATGGCTACGTGTATGGCTGAGTTCCTTCACTGCTCACATGAAACTATGACAGCATTGTTTGTTTATCAGCTATACCCTAATACAAAATTGAAAAGTTTAAAACAACAAAAAAAAAAGTTTTTAAGAAAAATTTCACTGTTCAATTCTAGGGTTAACTGAATTTTAAAGTATAGAGGAACAGTCTCTTAGCTAATGCTTTCACCTGTTTCAGATCTTGCAATGGGAGGGATCGACTTGGCCCTTTAAAAATGAGTGATAGTACATGGCTAACATCAGAAATTCATAATCCATTGGCTATAGGACAGTATGTGAACAATTGTTCAAATGGTAAGTTGGCACCTTGGGGCTGTGAGATAAAAATACAGCAGTGGTAATGTTCCTCCTTTGCCATATGACTGAGTGCCAGAGGCAGTTAAGTTTAATATCTCAGCTATTGAAAGCCCTCAAGTAAATTTTATAATGGATGATATCAACCAGAAAATTTTGGGGAGATAATGAAATATATTAATTGGAATTCTTTAACTTTTTATCCTGATTTTGCAATAAATGAGGCAATTGATAACTGCCCTTTTGATCACTATTATTTTAGTTATTTTTACTAGTTAATTTAAAGATTATTTTGTCAGTTCCTCAACATAGCCTTATAGATTAGTCACTACACTGGTTCTGTTACTAAGTTTGTGAGTTACCAATCTTCTCTAGGCTTTACTTTCCTGTAAGCTTGATCATCTGACATTTAACACAGACTTTGGTGTTAGACATGAACTTGAAGCCTGACTCTTCTACTTAACCTGTATTCTCTCTGAACCTCTGTTACCTTATCTTCAAAAAGTAATAAAACTTGCAAATATATGTATATATATAATCTCGCAGTGCCTGGAACAGAATAGTGATTATTAATTTGAGCATATTCTGATAATTTAGAAAACCATACATTAAGTACCATAATTCAGTACTATTTTCCATGACTTGATAAAATGGTTCTGTTTCTAAAAGTTTTGTACTTGTTCTTAGACAGAGCAGCTAATGTCTGTTATCAGGAATTTGATGTGCCTGCAGTTTTCCCTATAGAACTGAAGCAGTATCTTCCAAACATTGCCTACAGCTATGACAAACAAAGGTTAGTCTTCTCAAAGAGTTTTTCCTATCCTCAGTCTTATGCTGTACCTTAAAATATATATATTTTTTCTAAGAAAGAACTATAGAGAGTTTGGGGGGTTTTTTTAGTGAAAAATTATAACTTAGATTTTTATGTTTGTCATAAAATGTGTTAATGTAGGTTATTTGAAATTTTAAAATTTCCATTAACTTAGCTCATTCTGGTTATTACTACCCAATGTAGCACTTTATAAGTTTCAACGTTAAAAGTTTTTTTAGGTAATTCTATTGTTTTTCCTACCTTCAAACTCTTCAAATAAACTTTAATCATTTGAAGAATACTGTTCTCCATTTTACATAAGAGCACCTAGTTGAAGAAAAGGGCCAAATTACACTGTTATTGACTTTGTGTACTTCATTATTAGATTCAGAAACTTAAGAGTGAATAAAAGGAAAATATTCAAAAAAATATGCATTTTTTTGCTTTTGTTTTTATCTTTATACAATTTTTAATTTTCCATTTATAGACATTACAAAATATTGGTTATATTCCCCATGTCGTACACTGCATCCTTGTAGCCTGTTTTATACCCAGAAGTTTGTACCTCTTACTCTCCTACCCTTGTATTTCCCTCCCACCCACTAGTAACCACTAGTCTGTTCTCTGTGAGTCTGCTTTTTTGTTGTTACATTCACTAGTATATTGTATTTTTTAGATTCCACATATGTGATAAGAATAAACGTTTATTTATGGCTGTACTGCATCTTTGCTGCGCACAGGCTTTCTCTAGTTGCAGCCAGCGGGGTCTGCTCTAGTTGCAGCGCACAGGCTTCTCTTTGCAGTGGTCTCTCTCGCTGCAGAGCACTGGCTGTAGACACACAGGCTTCAGCAGTTGTGGCATGTGGGCTTAGAAGTAGCAGCTCATGGACTCTAGAGTGCTGGCTCAGTAGTTGTGGTGCATGGGCTTAGTTGTCCCGCAGCATGTGGGGTCTTCCCGGATCAGGTATGGAGCCCATGTCCCCTGCATTGGCAGGCGGATTCTTCACCACTGAGCCACTAGGGAAGCCCAAGAATGTATATATTTTAAAGTAACATTTATTTTTTGTACATTAAAGTGTAAAGTCTGCTGAGAATACTCAAGTAACAATTTTAAATATAAGTAATTGTATATAGCTAAGTTTTTTTTTATTAACAGTGCTGTAGGAAGACATTACCTTTATATCATTTCACTTAGCTGCCAGTTGCTAGCAAAGTTTATTTTATACAGGTCCTATTAAATTGTCCTTTGATGATGAATGATATTTAAAACTTAGTCAATTCCCTATACTTAAAACTTGATAACTTTTATGTCTCTATATGTATGTGTGTGTGTTTTAACAATGAAGTTTTTTTAACCTGATATTCTGGGGCATAATATTATTACTGTTCAGCAAATACAGGAAAAGTTAGACAAGTAGGAACACTGAAGGTATGCATATGTCTCATTGTGTCCATAAAAGCTATTTTTTTAAATTCCAATACATTTTAAGTAACGTTTCCAGCTTTGCAGAATACAAAGATACAAATTAATTTTTTTTGAAGTGTTGAACTAAAATGTCAGTTTAAAATGCTTTTTATGATACCAGTTTTGAGGACTGGAACATAGAAACATTTTCAAAGTAGTAGTCAGTTGTATAAACTTATGGATTTGTTGGCTTTTTAAATGATGCAAAACAAATATACTCTAAAATGCCTCCATCAGCGATGGGAGCTATTTCCTTATGGAAATCAAATACATGAACTAAGATGATTGTAAGGAATCTGAACAAAATTATCAGTAAAATCCATTTTGATGGTATTAAAAATATGAGCTTGTATCTGTTAACACTCCTCACTTTTGTCTGTTTCTTTTTGTTTTCAGTCCACTACGATGTGTCGTTCTTGTTGCACTCAGGGACATTGAACAAGGAGAAGAGCTTTTTTCAAACTACTATACAATTGTCAACTAACTATGAAATTACATTGACTACTCAGTTATCAAGCTAATTCTAAATGTTTTTGTAAGTTCCACTTGCAGAACTAAATGTTTTGAACCTAATTGGAGTGGGAATTTTGTTTTTATTGATATTAGTATTTCAATTCATCATAAAACCTATTTGCTTCGTTACAATTTCAAATCTGTAATGCAATTCCAGTGTTAATTTGGTTTTCACCTAAGTACACAGTAGCTTACTAAATTAAAAGCCGCCATCTGAACTTATAACTTTAACTATTCTTTTGATTATCTTTGGTAGTTTATCAACTTTTAGCCAAGTCATCAGCAGTTCTTACACTGTTGATGTGTACTAACATCCGTAAAAACTTAATTTTTTCAGAATAAACCAAGACCAAAAATATTTGTTGTGTTTTCATGAGTTAATTGGGGTTTGTGTGTAATTTCAAGATTGTTTTAGCTGGTTAAGGGGGCAGTAGGGAGTCATTATACTATTTTCTCTATTTGAACATTTACACACACACATGCACACCTACGAAGCTTAAGAGACTGTAAGAGAGATTGTTTTGGCATGGAAATATAGTTAAAAGGTGGTGGTGGGAGGAACACCTGTTCCCCATTTCTCATGTTTAGAGGGCTTCCATTAGTAATTCTGCCTCTCTTTCCACCTTTTGGAGGAAGAATGATTCTCTGAGATTATCTTTAGAGAAGTACGAGACACCACGGCCCAAACCCCACTAGTTGCTTCTCTGTGGACTCTCCCAGTAGAGTCTGTTCTGGGTGGTTCTCAGCCCTGGGTGGGGAGTCAGCCCAGCCAGGAAAGGAGTGAGTCTAGTTCAGAGGTGGAGTATCAAGTGAGCTGGCCTGGCATCAGCTCTGAAGCCACATTCTCTCGTTCTATTAGCAGGAGTTATTTTGATCTCCATCGACCTGACTCCTGCATCCAACCCTCAGCTTCATACTTGGTTGGATAGGGAGGGTGTTATTTACAGGCCTCTCCATGGCACCTGTACAACCAGATTCTGACCCTCTTTACTGCTACACCAACAGCTTTTCTCACTCAAAGTTTATTGCAATTTCAGTAGCCTTCTGATTGTTTTCCATGTTTCCATTCCTGCCCCCTTTTCAGAATAGACAACCAGGAGTGATTCTTTTAAGCACAAATCAGATCCTGCCAGCATCTACTCAGAACTCTGATTACTCCTACTTCAGAGTAACTGCCAAGTCCTTCACTACCTCTGATCTCACGTGCTGCTCTCTCCACACAGCCTCAGCTGTCTCCTTGCCACTCCTGAGACTGGCCCCCTCAGGGTTTTTGTACTAGTTCTGCCTCCAAAAACCTCCCCCGAAATAGCCATATAGCTCATTCCGTCACCTTGCCTAACTAACCTGAAGTTTACAATCCTCAACTGCCAACCCCTAATACTCCCCATTCATTTATGTAGCGTTAATGATGTATATACACCTAAGTCCATGGGAGCATCCTTTTCGCAGCCTCATTTGTCTTATTTGTGCCACCAGGGGAACTCAAAAAACTCAAGGGCTTCCCTGGTGGCTCAGTGGTAAAGAATCTGCCTGCCAGTGCAGGAGACACGGGTTCAATCCCTGGTCCAGAAGGATCCCACATGCCTCAGAGCAGCTAAACCCATGCAACACACAGGCTATTGGGACCGTGCTCTGGAGCCCAGGAGCCACGACTGCTGAAGCCTGAGCACCCTAGAGCCGGTGCTCCACACAAGAAGCCACCACAGTGAGGAGCCCAAGAGCAGCAACCAGAGAGTAGTCCCCACTTGCCACAACTAGAGAAAAGCCCTCGTGCAGCAACAAAGACCCAGCACAGCCAAAAATAAAATTAGACATTCTACATGTATGTGTATATATATATAAAAGCCAAGCTAATTGATCAAGAAGATGCTATTATGCAGAACTTTATGTTAAATACAGAAATGTAACTCCTGTGGTAGTGTTACATAGACTGATGTATTTATGAGTGAAGTGTTGCAATGTCAGACTTTTAAAAAATAATTCATTAAAAAATGCATATAACGTAAGAGTACAAATATGGTAAAACATTAATCATTGAATCAGGATAGTTCTTTATACTCTTATTTTAACTTCTGTCTTAAAATTTTATTATCTTAAGTTGGGGGGAAAGTTACCATCAGCTTAAGTGTAATATAGTGAAACAAACATCAAATTCATCAAACATTTACTGAATGCCTACTATGTGAAGGGTCTTGAAAGATTCAAAGAATAAAACAGTTCCTGCTGATAAAATGCTCACAATGGGAGTATAAAGCTTGCCCAGTATGATGACTTGGTCTGGACTAGAGGGATGAAGTTATTTTTTAAAAAGAAAGCACTGCTATTAAAAAAAAAAATCATTTTATTCCTTACCGGAATCACTTTTCAAGATTTATAAATGATTTATTTCATTTAACATGTTTATGAAATCCTTTTATTAATTCTACACCAGGAAACAACTTCATGGCAGAATTAGCTTCACTTGTGTGAAAACAATCTCATCAAAATCTAGGTACACTATGAAGCATGTCTCTTGCTGAAGTGAATGCCAGCTATAGTATATTAAGCCTTGAAAAATGTGAGCATTTCTCATCTAGCATGAGGACTTCAGTGCCCCCTGTGCAGTTTTGTTCAGAGAACCCAGCCAGTCACAGAAAAGAGAATACAGATTAGAGATCATTTACCTGGGTGGGAAATCCTAAACAGTGCTATACCCAGGGCTATTTTAAGTTAAAAATGGAACTGTGTATAACAAACTACCCAATTTGCAGATGCCATGAAACCTTTGAAAAAGGAAGAGAAGCAGCATGCTGGAAAAGTAAACTATGGATGGATGAAATGGGTTCAGGTCTACGAGTGTCTAGATTACTCTGCTCTCACTAGGCTCTCCTCCCTCCCTAAAAGCCTAAAGGGCTGTGCTCTCATATGGCACTTGGCTGTACACTTGGCTGTATTCAGCCAAGAAACACTGGTGTTTCTCCCCACTTTGAAGGCACTTCTGTGTATGTGTTCACCAGGGAGGCCTGCTCATCAAGGCATCATTGGTGTCTTTGAATGAAGAAATGCGGTTTTAGATGAGCAACTGAAGCAAAGATATCCTCTTGTCCTTGTACAAAATCTGGACATTACATGCCATCTGACCACTGCATATTAAGGAACTAGACAGAGGAAGCTCTGGTCAGAGCAAGTGAAATATGGGGACCAAAACTGTGAAATTAGGCCAAAGAGATATTTAGCTTGGGAAAGTTATTTCTGGAGTCTACCAAACAGGAGACAGGGATCAAGACCATCCCCAAGAAAAAAGAAATGCAAAAAAGGAAAATGGCTGGCTGAGGAGGCCTTACAAATAGCTGTGAAAAGAAGAGAAGCAAAAAGCAAAGGAGAAAAGGAAAGATATACCCATTTGAATGCAGAGTTCCAAAGAATAGCAAAGAGAGACAAGAAAGCCTTCCTCAGTGATCAATACAAAGAAATAGAGGAAAACAATAGAATGGGAAAGACTAGAGATCTCTTTAAGAAAATTAGAGATACCAAGGGAACATTTCATGCAAAGATGGGCTCAATAAAGGACAGAAATGGTATGGACCTAACAGAAACAGAAGATGTTAAGACGATGTGGCAAGAATACACAGAACTATACAAAAAAAAATCTTCACGACCCAGATAATCAAAATGATGTGATCACTCACCTAGAGCCAGACATCCTGGAACGTGAAGTCAAGTGGGCTTTAGGAAGCATCACTATGAACAAAGCTAGTGGAGGTGATGGAATTCCAGTTGAGCTATTTCAAATCCTAAAAGATGATTCTCTGAAAGCGATGCACTCAATATGCCAACAAATTTGGAAAACACAGCAGTGGCGACAGGACTGGGAAAGGGCAGTTTTCATTCCAATCCCAAAGAAAGGCAATGCCAAAGAATGCTCGAACTACCACACAATTGCACTCATCTCACACACTAGTAAGGTAATGCTTAAAATTCTCCAAGCCAGGCTTCAACAATACGTGAACTGTGGACTTCCACATGTTTAAGCTGGTTTTAGAAAAAGCAGAGGGAACCAGAGATCAAATTGCCAACATTTGCTGGATCACTGAAAAAGTAAGAGAGTTCCAGAAAAACATCTATTTCTGCTTTATTGACTATGCCAAAGCCTTTGAATGTGTGGATCACTATAAACTGTGGAAAATTCTGAAAAGAGATGGGAATACCAGACCACCTGACCTGCCTCCTGAGAAATATGTATGCAGGTCAGGAAGCAACAGTTAGAACTGGACATGGACCAACAGACTGGTTCCAAATCAGGATAGGAGTATGTCAAGGCTGTATATTGTCATCCTGCTTATTTAACTTATACACAGAGTATAACATGAGAAATGCTGGACTGGAGGAAGTACAAGCTGGAATCAAGATTGCAGGGAGAAATGTCAACAACCTCAGATATGCAGATGACACCACCCTTATGGCAGAAAGTGAAGAACTAAAGAGCCTCTTGATGAAAGTGAAAGAGAGTGAAAAAGTTGGCTTAAAGCTCAACATTCAGAAAACTAAGACCATGACATCTGGCCCCATCACTTCATGGGAAACAGATGGGGAAACAATGGTAACAGTCACAGACTTTATTATCTTGGGTCCCAAAATCACTGAAGATGGTGACTGCAGCCATGAAATTAAAAGACGCTTGCTCCTAGGAAGAAAAGCTATGACCAACCTAGACAGCATGTTAAAAAGCAGAGACATTACTTTGCCAACAAAGGTCCATCTAGTCAAGGCTATGGTTTTTCCAGTTGTCATATATGGATGTGAGAGTTGGACTATAGAGAAAGCCGAACCCAGAATTGATGCTTTTGAACTGTGGTGCTGGAGAAGACTCAAGAGTCCCTTGGACTGCAAGGAGATCCAACCAGTCAATCCTAAAGGAATTAAGTCCTGAAGACTCATTGAAGGACTGATGTTGAAACTGAAACTCCAATACTTAGGCCACCTGACGCGAAGAGCTGACTCATTTGAAAAGACCCTGATGCTGGGGAAGACTGAAGACAGGGAGGAGAAGGGGATGACAGAGGATGAGATGGATGGATAGCATCACTGACTCTATGGGCATGGGTTTGGGTAGACTCCGGGAGTTGGTGATGGACAGGGAGGCCTGGCGTGCTGCAGTCCATGGGGTCGCAAAGAGTCAGACATGACTGAGCGACTGAACTGAACTGAACCAAACTATGAACATTATAATAAGGAAGACTAGTTTACTATAAATATACTATGAAATAACATCTAATCAAATTTCAGATTTCAGGTCTCCCTACATGACAACAGTTACTGAGAACAGTGTTTGAAATGTAACAGACATTCAATAAGTGTTTCCTGAATGAAACTAAAAGTACATATAATCCTCACTTTGGGATAGCTAGAATTTTATTGTATTGATAGATGGACATATATTGTAGAGTATTTAAAGAAAACTATTTTACCTATCAATTGTATTTACCTATCAAATATCTTATTTACTACATCTAAAACCAACTTAACAGTGGTTAAATATCTGCCCATGTGTTACAGCTTAAGAGTCATTAGATAAAAATCTATTTGTGGCAAATACTCACACGAACCAAGAAAAAAAAAAGATTTCCAGATTTTTATTTCTGGAACTGTACACCAGGTATTAAAGTACAACAAATACAAAATAATGCTCAAAAAAATCAGTGTTTATGTACAAATATTAAAATCAATGCAACAATAGCAACTTCCTCTTGAACATCTGATACTAAAACTTGTTCTGATTGTCACTAATCAATCTCATACTCACGGCGTACTTATTTCAAACCGGGACAACTGGAATCACTGGTCATCTAAGAGGAGTTTTAATATCTACCATATTTAACAATAAAACTAACAAGTTTCCTCCTTTTAGTGAAAAAATTAAGAATTTTTTAAAAAACATAGTAACGTCAATATTTTTATAAATTATTTCAATTTCCATTTGTAGACAATGTGCTTTGAAACTCTGGGCAAACAATCTCCTTGGTGGTCAGGTTTATTCATTAGTTTACATTCAAAGTTGAAATATTTACTAGAGACTTTGGTTAAATTAAATAGTTTCACTATGCTCTATTAGATCTGATGTTCTCAAATATTATGACCCTCAATTGTAAAAATTAAAAAGGAAACAATTGCACAGTTCTTTGACCTAATTGTACAGAGTTTAGTATTGTTTAAACAGTATTCTACATCCTTCAAGTAAATTCAGCAGTTGACCATAACAAGAGGAAAACTAAACACTGAAAAAGCTAGCATGAAAAAGTGGAGTACAACTAACAAAATAAAGTATTGCTATAGTCACAGCACCAGTTTCACTTCTAAATGAATCCGCTGTCCTCTTCAAACCCCCTGTACATAAAAAGACACATCAGCCAACACTGCAGCTGCTCACCGTGGATTTTTGGTTTGTTCATATGAAAATAATATGGCAAAGAAAAAAAAAAAGAATTTATCACAGTTTGTTATAAGAATTGTGCTTAACACTTGATAATAAAGGCATTATTGTTTCTTCATAAGACTGCAAATCCGTTATTTTCACCCTCTCAAACGCAATTCTTCTAAGAAACAGTAACAAATTCTCTGTTAAGATGCTTAAACGGAGAGGAAAAAAAACCCCAGTAAATCCAGATTTAAAAGGAAATTCAATAAATAGTTATTTTACATGAATAAAGTCATAGTGGTACAATTTATGAATGTCACATCAAGCATGCACAAAAATGGTATTATACATGGAGGAAGCAGTCAGAAAATATTGAATTATATCTAAAAAGATATGAAGAATTTACATATATATACAAAAATCTTGCAAATTATTGCCTCATTTTAACAAGGAATTAAAAGTAAACGTTACCAGCTAGTTAGCACTCTCTAAGAGGCTAAAATCAGATTGATGTTTAAAAATCTATTAAACTAGCTGGAATTTATTTTTCTCTCATATCATTTCTGGATTTTGGTCAAAAATCTTTATTTAAATAACTAAAGTGTCCATTCAACTTGCTGATAATCAAAACTTTAGATAAGAAACACTGTTTCCATCTTATATCAAGATCCCAGCAATGCATAGATAAACTGAATATATTACTGCATCAGCTACTGAGAATGGGCATGTTCATTTAAGTGCAACTGGTATTAGCATTCAGTCATCTTTGTGTAAATTATTTTATACAGACCAGCCACTGTAAACCCAGAGTAAAAATTAAAGTTATAACAATGGAAAATTATGGCCAGTATCTTACTAAATTATAGATGTATTCATATTTAACAAAAGAAATAAGGTTCAAAGTTTAGCACAACACCACAGCAATATGAAGCTGACAACTTGGATGAAAATATCTGAAAGCAACAAAAAGCCCAGGCTACCCATTATTTACTGTGTGCATACAGGAATGCTGACTTTAGATGTATAAATTAAGAGACTGACTTTAAGTTATTAATTTAACTACTTTCGTCCACTGTGCTAAACTAACTTTTTTAGTAAATGTGCTAACGCGTAAACACTTCAAAGCAAACTTCATTAAAATGCTGCAAAGAAAAACAAGAATACACATCATCCAAAACTAAGGATGTCATTGCAGTTCACAGTTTGTATAATAAATACCCTCCCTTTCCATCACTAAGGTCACTACATTCTATCTATTCATCAGCACAACCTTGAAGCGACTTATACTTAAAAATATCAGCAATGTAGCCAAATATTTAAGTTTTGGCAAAGCAAGACAACTAGTAGAAATTGAAAAATTTAATTAAGACGGTGCAAAAAAAAAGGAAAATTCTGTGTTTTAACTGCTATAAAAGCAAAGCTTATCACATCCTAACACTGCATTACATATTGCGTGAAGTCACCTTATAACTTAAAAGATGCATGTCTACAGAGCAAAAATGGCCAGAGTTTATGACAATGGTTTCTCATTCACAATGTTTAGAATAAAAATAAAAGTGAGTTTTGAGACGCATCGGAACGTCAATCACTTTTTAGAACTTACAAGTGGTAACGTACCATTGTATTTCAGAAAGAAACTCACATTTTTTCTTCCCAACTGGTCCAAGCTAAACAGAAAAGTTTAAATATACTTCAAGGTTCTACTGCATTATATGTAGGATCTAGAAATCCCACCTAAATATTAACATCTGAACTGCAGCACTATAAAACAACTGAAAAGGTGTCCCAAAATGTAAACCAGTCTAAGTGGCAACATCCTTGGCTTTGTAGACTGTGCCCTGCAAGTCAACTGCCAAAGGAAAAACTAAGTTATCAATGACCGGTATGATTTTTATGATTACAATCTTGATAATGGTGGACAAAACCCCATCTAAATACCGTTATCTTCAAATGCCAATTTTTTAGCCAATAAATGAAATTACACAGAAGTCCTCTGGCAGTAAAATGACCAATTCTGTGTAAGGTAGCCCTGGTCTAGAATTTTGAAACAGGATCCAAGCAAGCGTCTTCATAATTTGCACGCAGTTCCTCGTGCTGGCTTCTATAAAGATGGACTTGCTGTTTTGTAAACTGAAGTGCTCTAGTTGAATAACATGAGAGAAGTTTCCATTTTTAAAAAAATCCTTGCATGTTTGTGCAGTTTAAAGAAACCTACCCCTGCTTTTGTTTAATTAAGAAAATAAAACCAAAAAATGCTACATTGAGCAGGGATCAGGATCGGTACCTGTAAACATTGTTATTCCACTGCATCCATTACGGCAAAAGGAATTTACACGAAAAGAAGCCACTCCATTCAGTTCAGAACATCTGTGCTGGTTTTGAGCTGGTGGCCTCTGTCTACAGGTTTTAAAACTGGGAGTGAGGGCAGTGGGGAACAGAAAAGAATAGAAAAAGAAGGGAGTGGGGAAGAGGTATTGGGGATGAGGAAGAGATAAGCAGAGCTTAAAGCTGCACCACAGAGTTCAATCTTAGTTCCCAACTCTGCTGATCATAGTTCATTTCCACATTTATGGATTGAAAATGAAAATACTCTTGATAAATCAAGATATAGTTCTATACATACTGACATCACTGATGTCATAGTGAAAAAAGTTCAAACTTCCAGTGAAAGACTAAGCAAACCTGATACTTTCCTGGTACTGGTACTGCACACCCACTGTTTCTGGGCCCTTCACTCGTTTCATTCAGAATGCAGGGCAGCATGCTGATGCAGAGCGTGGGCGCTGATGAAACCATTGGTCTCGTTGGCAGACAGACTGCCAAAGTCAGCCACAGACACGGCCATTTTGGCACTGGTGATATGATGTGTGTGATTTTCAAAGTCCACACCCAAGTTATTTACAGAGACCTCATTCATAAAGGATTCAGGAACAGCAATGCCCATTTTCAATCTCTTTGCTGGTCTTTCTGACTCTTCACTGCACATGTTCATGGGGTTCAGCTCTGAGTGATAAAATCCAGTCTCAAATAAATTAAAACAATCACTTTCCCCATTGCTGGGCAGGGTGAGTAACTCCTCCGTTACAACAGGCACGTGATTGACTTGTCCACGGGGCGTGTTGCCCAGTGGAGGAAAGCTATCATCCAGACAATTCACATCCGTTGGATTGCAGACGGTCGCTACACTGTTGGTCAAAGCTAAAAAGAAATGAGAAATGGTTTCAGTAAGTGGTCCTACATCATGTGACAAAGAGGATATAATTCTGTCCCACATTATACTAAGAAATGCAAAAAGATGCTCATGTTCTTACCTGTCAAATCACTGGCAGTGAAAGAGTTGAGAATGTTTAGCTGTTGATCAGGAACAGGCTCAGGTCGGTTAGACGTTAAGGCTGAAGAATTTACTGTCCCACCCAGAGCTTCTGTTTCATCTACCAAACGATCCATATAGTCCCTAAAAAACACACCCAACTAATGTGACTGCATATCACAGTTAAAAACAAAAATCCCTGAAGTCAAGCCCACAGTACTTACGTAACTCCAGGGTGATGGTTATATCGTTTCTTTCCAAATTTTGTCTGTTGAGCAAAGTAATCGTAACGCTCAGATTTCTTCCACATATAGTAAAATGCTACACATTCAGCAACTGTTCTGGTTCTCACCTAATAAAAAAAAGTTGAATTTTTTTTGAAAACCAAAAAGTTCTACATTTTTAACAACTTTTTTTTACAACCCATGGGTTTTATTTTCTGTCTTCCTAATTATGAAATTCTGAACATGTTAACTAGTAAATTCTTTATTTTCACACTATTTAATAATGGGCCTACCTTCTAAAGCCCAAAGCTTTTTATTTAAATCAGAATGTAATAATAATAATAAATGTGCATCCAGAAATTATCTTACACCTTTACTGAAAATTTTAAAACACTGACATACTTTACTTTTCTTCACTGAACTTTCACCATGATTCTGACTATACCAAGGGTACTTATTAACACTGAGGGATCCATGAATGAGCCTCAATGGGATGTAGTAATTCCCAAAATGTCATCCAAGTACATTTTTCTGGGGAGAAGGGTGCAGCTTCATCAGATTATCAAAGGGCTCCATGACCCAAAAGAGAATCTGTTTGCAAAGGGATAAGTACTCAACTGCATCTGGAATTTAAGATGATTGCCAGCTAAAGGCAAGATCTTTCCTCTATCATGAATTTGGCTCTTAGCTGCAAAACAGTCTGGTAGAAAATCAACAGTGATAATAAAATTTGAGCCTCACTCAACTTGGCTCCACATCCAGACTAGGGTTTCCCTAACTATATACAGCTAAAGGTATGAGTTCAGACATACAGAAAAAAATTCCATATCTTTACCCAATAAACACTTTCTCCCCTGCTTAATTACCCAATAAGGAAGTTTCAGAACCTCTATTGTGATTAGTGGGTATGTTATAAGATCATAATATAGGAACAAGCATTTTAAACCAAGAAATAAAGTATACCTTTCAATAAACACATTAACCATAAGTCTCCAAAACTTGAAAGCAATCAAAATGTCCTTCAAATGGTAAATGGATAAACAAACTGGTACATCCACACAATGGGATATTATTCAGTGATAAAAAGAAATGAGCCACAAAAAAACATGGAGAAACCTTAACTGCATATTACTTAAGTCAAGAAGCCAACCTGCCAAGGCTACATACTGTATGATTCCAATTATATGACATGATTTTCAGATAAGTGAAACTATTCTGTAGGATATTACAGTGGTGGATAGGTATCGTCATATATTTTTCAAAATTCATAGATTATATAACACAAAGAGTGAACCCTAATGTAAACTATAAATTTTGGGGGATAAAAATATGGCAATGTAGATTTATCAGCTGTAACAAATATACCACTCTGGTGTGAGACGCTGATGGAGGAGGAAGCCATGTGTGTGTGGGAGCAGGAAATACATGGGATCTCCCTCTACTTTCTCAATTTGGCTATGAACTTAAAACTGCTCTAAAAAATAAAGTCAATTTTTTAAAAAGTGTGTATATATTCTAAAAAGCTTGAGATAATTATATCTCATTAAAATATGCTTTGTTTATTCTTCCTTTTTGTCCTAAGGAAACTAGGATTCTGTAATATTTAACTGGATATTCAATGCCTATTACTATTCAATATTCTAGGCCTATTGCTTTTTAAACTAGATTTTATATTTCAGAGCAGTACTGGGATTGTGGCTCAGATGGTAAAAAATCTGCCTGCAATGTAGGAGACGTGGGTTCAATTCCTGTGTCAAGAAGATCCCCTGGAGAGGGAACTGGCAACCCACTCTAGTATTCTTGCCTGGAGAATCCCATGGACAAAGAAGACCGGCAGACCATGGGGTCACAAAGAGTTGGACGCAACTGAGCAACTAGATGACATGAGTTTACAGAAAGACTGATCAGAAAGTAACAGATATGTTAATAGCATGGGAGCATTAACAAGTTGTAGCTTTTTTCCCCCATCCAAGTGACTTATAAATTAGTTGCCTATATTCGTTGTAACCACTAAGCAATTTTTCTGTTTAATTTGCCTAACTTACCTTATTCTTCTGTATAAGATGAAAATCTTTTCCAAAAAGCATGAGTGCATGTTCAAAGCTCCGGCATTCTTCTTCTGTCCATGCAGTCATTCCTTCTAAACAAATTTTAAAACAAAATAAATTTTCCTCAAAACTCTTAAATAAAAATCACTGATCTACTTACAGTACGGTTTCCTAATAAAAAACTAAACTTTACACACACACACACACACACACACGTCCTTATTAAAAGTATGCTTTTAGTAATCCTAACTAAAAAAAATTTAGAATACCAAAATATAAACATTGGGTTTTTTCCTCTGTATAATGAGACAAGAATTTATTATTTTTTTCTACAATTTATGTTCACTGTTTTTCTGATTTTTTTAAAATACAATGAGCATTTTTAATTAGAAAAAAGTAAAATGTTATTTCCTCTATAGGGAAAAAAGCCTTATTTTGGTCTTACATCAAATTCATTTATGGTCTCTTTAATTAGAGACCATAAATAATCAACATATATTTATTTAAAGTCAGTTTGCAGGGTGCTATACTGCAGAAATATAAAGGGAATAAAAAACAGTTTATGCTCTCAAAAGACTAAGTCCCACCCATTCAACTTCCCAGCAGATATTAATACTGATGAATTAAATCTACTTGAAACAGAGGAGACTTGAAGTGCCTCACTCACAATGGATAACTGGTCCCCAAAGCCAATCACAGTAGTCCACCACAAAGGTGAAAAACTGTTTGACTAAAAAAGAAAATCTCAGAAATCCTGAACTAAAGAAAAAGTAAATGCACTTAGCTTTTCAGAGTTTTGAGAGCTATAAAATATTTTTTTCAAAAAAGCAGCTATTACAAGGAAACCTTTCAATAGACTACTTTACCCACAAGTTTCGATGTATTGTTTCCAGCTTTTATATTTTTCCAAGTTTATTTATATATATTATTAAGCATTATTTCACTCTACATATACTTAATGAAAGCTATGGTGCATGCAATCCATTTATATGGCAAAAATATTGAAATTAAAGTTAACCATTTTCCTTGATACACACAAATCAAAACCTAAGCACTATAAAAATGCTGTACATGATTACTAAAAATATACTTCTTACATGTTTATTATACATGTTTAAAATATATTACATGTTTCTTTTTAAATTTTTTAATCTCCTTTTCATTTCCTGTCTGGTCTAAGAAAAAGAAAAAACAACATTTTTCCCCCAATGAAATCATAAAATCATTCTTATTAATTACTTTGGATATACTGTCATCTCTGGGGTCTGCTTTGTTCTGGAGGTGACAGGGGGGTAACTAATTTGTATTTGAACAATCTCTGGTATGTCTAAAATAGAAGGCAAGAAAAGGAAAAAATTATTTGCTATGAAGATGATCACAGATCTTACACAAAAGTGTGATAGGACTGCTCCGTCCTTTATGATACTTGGTTATTCTGATCCCCAAGACCAGCCCCTGTCCTTTCCCTCTCTTGAGCCCAAGTGCTTCTTACCTTGAGAAGCCTTTCCGTTGCAGCAGTATCTTTCGATTGCTTCCTTTATATTATGGTTACACTTGAGAAGTTCATATAACGCCTAGGGACAAGAGGAAAAAACTATTCAATAATAGCTAACCAAAAGTTCATACTTAGCAGCATCAAAAACCAACAAACACACAAACAAAAATATGTGCATTGTAAAAATCCTGACAAATACCAGCTGAAATGCTAATTTCAGGGCATCTGAAACGTATGTTTGCCCAGACATTTAATTTATCCTGTACACTGACTCTGGTATCCCAGGAGTTTATTCATTCTCACTCTACTGCTCAGAAGTCATCTACCAATATCATTTCTTGCTTTTTTTTTTTTAAATTGTTAGATCTTCTGAGCTGGGAGAATTCTCCTATTTTAAACGTTTATTTCCAGTTGGGAAAAGTAAGAATCAAGGTCTTGTCTCTTGTTACCACCTACTCCCTGACCTTTAGAGTTTTAATAAAAGACAACAGCAGCAGGCCTAGAGTAGAAGGATAGATATTTTAATGACTGGAGTTTATAACGGTCTTAGTTATTTACATCTACTATAGAAGATATCATTTTTTAAAAATTAGAATTTCTTCCCATTAAATCTGTTTGGAATTATGAATATACTAAACAGCAGCAGAGAGAACTCAATTGAAAGTTAACTAATAATCTACTTTGCCAAGTAAGTTTCAAGAAAGGCAAGGATATGAAAAAATCTATTAACACATTAATAGGTTAATAATCAATACATTAATGATCAACCATTAAAAACAATCTCAACAATTGCTAAAAAAGCTTCAGAAAAATCAGTACCCATTTTTATTTTTAAAAAGAAAAAAAGTGTAACAGTTATAATACAGCTGGATATTATCTTAAACTAAGAAAACAGCCGGCATCAAACCATGGCTGGTATTATGCTTAATGTAAAACCCTGAGGTGTATTCTGTGCTCACTCACTCAGCTGTGTCCAGCTCTTTGTGACCCCAGGGACTATAGCCCACCAAGCTCCTCTGTCCAAAGGATTTTCCAGGCAATACTAGAGTGGGTTGTCATTCTCTTCTCCAGGGGATGTTCCCAATCCAGGGATTGAACCCGAGTGTCTTGTGTCTCCTGCATTGGCAGGAGGATTCTTTATCATTGGGCCACCTGGGAAGCTCTTTCAAAAAAAGCAAGCCTCAAACCACTATTACTACCAAAAGTCTGAGAGTTATGGCTTACATGTAGTAGGACATAAAATAGGAATAAGAGATATAATAATGGTGAGGAAGGAACAAAAGTCTAATTCAAAAATAACTTTAAGACTAGAAAACCTAAAAGAAACAACTGAAAAATCATTATACTAAATTAGTTTCAATAGCCTGAGAAAAAATTTTAATCTATATATTTCTCTAAATAATATACAAATACAAATATACTAGAGACCCCATTTACAAAGCTAAATACACACACATTTCAAGACAATGAGGAATTAATTAGACACATGTGATATTTAAACAAAAACATTCAAGTGATTAAAAAATCAAATAAACAGAGAATCAGATATGCTCTTCAAGTAAAAGGTTTAATGTTTTAAAGGTATTGATTCTTCCAAAATTAATTTACAGTTTTAACAAAATATCAGTAGAAAAATCCAACAGGATTTCCTTTTGACAGCTGACAAAACTGCTCCTAAGTTCAGCTAGTACGGCTTCTCTATGTTATTTGGAAATTCAAGTTTGAGTCTACCTATCTCTGGGCACCCATTAGTCAGGATTAACCAGACTAGCAGTAACAAGTGCAAAGGTATATGAGAGGGGCAAAACACTGCCAGAGAGAAAAACCCCTTATAGGCCATACTCCTACCTTACCCCACATACCATCAGGAGACTGCTCTGCATCTAAAGTTCAAGAATAATCCAAGAAGTAACTTTCATTGTAAAATCTCAAAGTCCAATCATAGATAATGTCTAAATATATGACATAATATATAGTCACCAAGAATGAACTATTAAAGAAATTTCAATTGCAAAGAAAATGAGATTAAGGGATTAAAAAGATACAAAATGGTATCTAAAGTAGAATCTATGTTGTATAAATGGAAAAAAAAAGCCAGAAGACATGAAATAATACAGAACGGTTATCAATAGGTCCTGGGGTTTTTTTAAACCAGTACCTTTCAAGTTTTAGAATCAGAAAGACGGCCAGTTCATACATTAAAAATATTTTAATCAAATATAAGAATATCAAGAAGATACTATATTAGTTAGCTGCTACTTCAACAAAAATTGATGTATACCTGTTCATTGTCCCTTGTATGTGTTCCTGCAGAAATTCGATCCATTATTTTTTCATTTCCAGTTCTTAATGAGGTCTCAACAAGGTACTCCTTAACTTTGCTCTCCAAAACTACACCAGGACGCCAAAGTAACTGGTCTTCATTTTCATACACTGATAAAGAAAACTCCATTAGCACATTAAAAGTATCAACGCACTACAGGATGTACACAAACTGTTCTCCCTCTTTCTATACAAGTAACTAACTTTGAAGACACCCGTCATCTGACTGTCTGGCAAGCTGAGTCTTTCATCAATAAAGGTTTAAAACAATTTTTTCTTAAGGACCAAGTATTCCAGTGACGAAAGCAAGCAGGGTTTTTTCGGTGGTTGGATTTACCAAATTAGAGGCTTTCTATGTAGTCTAATAGAGACTTTACTAAGTAGTCTAATATAAAACCCAGCAGTGATATCTTACGTTCTTCTATTGAGGGGATAAAAGTAACCTGTGTAAATTCAGTAATAACTTTACTGAAATTTTCTCTTTAACTCCCTAAATGACTCTATGAAATGTCTAGAGGTTAAAAACTGCAAACAAATTAAAACAAACAAACATAAATAGAAATATCAGCCAGTAATGAAATAACTAGGAAAGATCTATTTTTCCTTTAATATACTGATGAAAAATGGAAAGGAATGGTAAACAGTAAGAAAAGCAAAGTTTCCACCTTTTAAAGAAGCTCATACTTAATAAGCAAACGTCACTAAAACAAACTGTATATTTTATTAATGCAAACACTGCTGCCATTCTCAAAGCTTCCACTCCACATGATCAAGTCACACAGATGGCCCAAGTATTTATCCCATTGCTTCAACTTCAATCCATTCTTTAAGTGTATAATAATTACTAAATATAGCTAATGAAAGTAATTTACTGAGAGCTCACTATACAGCAGAGACCTATATAATAAGTGCTTTATACTCACAACTGTGTAAGGCAGGCACTACTACTCCCAATAAGCAGGAAATTAAAAATAAAGTGTGCCTATGAAGCAATCAGACTTCATAGGTAAGTTTCTGGAACTAGTTTCTTTATTCTTTGGTCAAAACTTAAATAGGTAAAACAGTTTGAGCTTATCTCCTCATAAGACAGAGAAGGTATCCGCTGCTTTCTGGAGGTGCAGAACTGAGCGAGTGTCACCTCCACCGTCCGTGTCTCATCTAACGACTGTCTGCTGCTGGGCATGTACTCTGCCCTGGGCCAAATCTACGTGCTTTCCCAGCTGAGCCAAGAAAGGGTGCCTGGATCTTTACTTCCCACCACTTCATCCGTCCACATTTTCAGAATTAGCTATAGTTACAATCTACCAAAAATGTGAGGAAAACCAATTATATTTAAGAAGGAGTGTGTAACAAAAGCAGCAGAATCCTTGAAGTGAAGTCAAAGTTACTCAGTCGTGTCTGACTCTTTGTGACCCCATGGACTATACAATCCATGGAATTCTCCAGGCCAGAATACTGGAGTGGGTAGCCTTTCCCTTCTCCGGGGGACCTTACCAACCCAGGAATCAAACCCAGGTATCTGCATTGCAGCCAGATTCTCCACCAGCTGAGCCACAAGGGAAGCCTGAGAATACTGGAGTGTGTAGCCTATCCCTTCTCCAGCGGATCTTCCAGACCCAGGAATCGAATGGGGTCTCCTGCATTGCAGGGTGGATTCTTTACCAACTGGGCTATCAGGGAAGCCCTGAATCCTTACATTCTATCTTTCAGGGCTGGGGCAAGGGAACTTCTTCCAGCTTCATTTTTCTTAAGCATTTCTTCCCCAAAAGATTTTATCCTTACTGTTCTCATTATCTCAGGTGATACAATGCTACCAGCTCCCACTGGAGTGGGATACAGGCCAGAGAGCTGTACATTAAGAGCAGCTCCACTATTTTCACAGGTGTTTAGCATACTAAGAAGCACCACAAGAGGTGGGGGGAGGGAGGGAGTGAGCAGTGGTTCTCTGAGTCTCATAGTTAATTTTGATAGATTATTTCTAAGTCAAGCTAATAACTCTTCCCCGACTCCAAATCTATCTTTACACTCACAGGATGAGTATACAATCAGATACTGAAATAAACATATTGAGAGATAACTTGGCTTACCAAATATTATCAAAATTAAAAGTCTTTCTTACCTTTCTCATTACCAGCATACTCTCCAAGATAAGGTGGAATCTCTGCTTGATATTGCAAACCAATCATTATTTCCTTCAGAAAAATTTAGAAGTAAAAACAACTTATTATAAAAATAAATACTGGAAAAAAGTTCCAATTCATTCACTAGTTACTACAAGTCTAAAGTTATCTCGCAAAATTACCTTAAATTATTTCAGAAATGTTTTTAAAAGCTACTATAAGCCAAATGATCTAAAGTTGCCATGGTTTAAGTTAACATACCTTCCTCAGATCTTCAGGTGAGTTACCGCTGTCTGTTTCAACATCTTCAACCTCTGATTCTTTATCTCCATCACACGTAGTATTTGCTTAAAAGAAGAAAATTAAATTTTTAAAAAGGACTTTGTTGCCTTTCTTTGCAGCACGTGAAAGAGTGGCTGGTATTTTGTGATAAAAATTTGCAGAATAAATGAGATCAGCACAAACACACTAAACCTCTTATACTATTCTCATTTTACACTAGTCAAGACATTGAAAACATGAAGAAAATGCATGTTATCATTATACTTATTTGGTGTACAATCATACAGTTTAGAGAGGCAAGAGGAGAAAGCAGAGCACTGGACTACACTGATTACATTAATCCAGAGAGAGACATACACAGAGAGAAGCACAGTGAGTTCGTAAAAATAGTCTTTTTGCACACATATGTGTATTGTACTGAACTTGTTCACTGAACAGTTCTTCAACGATAAAAATATCTGAGAAATAAGAAAAACTACATGTAAGAAATTATCTTAGTCTAAAGACCTTTTAAATATTGCTGATATATATTAAAAGATAAACCAAGGAATTAAAAAGAAAGCCTTAAATAAATCACTAAAACTAAAAAAATATTGTTGGCAACTGATGGCAATTTTCAAAACCAGGAAAGTAGGAGCTTTTTAACAGAAACCTAAAAAATGTCTATAAAATTTCATGGCTGAACCAAGACTGGTTGCCTTAGCAACAGATGAGTCTTGAGAAAGAAAACAGCTTTGCAAAACCAAACAAATGCTTTCATTTTTTAAACAGCGTATTAGTTTACATCTCTCCCAATAAAAAAAGATTATAATCTTATTCAGATTATAATAGTATTTTATTTCAATTAAGTAAAACACTTAAAATATTTCGATAAAAACTATATTACATAACAAAATGTACTCAAACTAGAGTATCAGTGCTACTACTACTCAGTAATGATTGGATTCCTTACATCGTAAAGGTCTAGGGAAGAAGTCAGAAGTTTCATGGGAAGTCACAGATGGAGTCAGATCATCTGCGGAAGACTGAGTTTCCTCATCATCACCTGACAATAGGTCTTTTGCTATTTCCTCCTATAAGAAGAGGAATGCAATGCTAGGGTTAGAAATAATTATATCCCATCAATACTGAAAACAAACCTTTATAACATTATTCATAATCATGATGGTATTGTAATACAGTTAAGAACTATTAATAGTTGAAGCCTCAGTTTTGAGAAAAGTAAATTTGAAATTCTCCTATAATTTACTTCATGTACATAATTATTTAATACTTACTACTTAAGTATATATAATATCTAATGACCACATACGATTACACATTTATGATATAACAAACAATCTGCCCAATTTGTGGGTATGCAGAGAACTTATCTGAAGTGGCAGACTAATTTTTAGTGAATTTACAACAAAAATAATCTGACTTCTAAGCAGTTAAAAATTAAAATTCACTTTCTGCCAACGTAAATAACTGAAACAAAACAGTCTCCAAACTCCACTCTTGAAATAACTTTAAAAAGTTCAACTAATGCACCACTCAGACCAGTGATATACTTTTGAGAGAAACAGTCCTGAATTAATCTCATGTAAGTGTACCGTCACCCTTGTGCCCGGCACACAGCAGGCGTTCGACGTTTGCTGAATGACTGTGGCCACTAAGGTCTTTGGTGCATCAGCATCGCTGAAGAGGGGACGACACAACTCACAGGAAGAGGTTCCGAGATGTGGCTCCCTCTCCCTGCTTGAGACCTCCAAGTTGAGGAAAGCTTCCGGGACCATCAGCAGTGACCACGGCCGTGAACCTTCCTCGGAGGGGCTGGCCACCCCTACAGCCGGCCGATGTTGAAGACGCGCCACTGACGTCCTGGCTGCTATGGCTGCCGTCACCCCCAGAGCCCAAGGAAACAGAACTTCTCTCCGACCACTCCACGCCTAAGCCAGCTTGTTTGAAAACTTCTGGGGGTCTATTAATCAATGCACTCATGTGTCCACAGGATCAAAAGAAGTTAGGGCGAAATCTAAGTGTAGATATAATATATCTACACAGGAAAGATAAAAGTTACGGAAGAAAACTCTAATACTCAAATTATTATGATGTTATTACTACTTTTAAAGTAGTGAGATCAAAGCGAAACAATATTCCAATCAGTCACCAAAATGACAAGAGCAACAGGTCCACACGAGGTTTACAATTCAGAATCACGAAATAGTTTAAAGAAACTAATAAAAGCAGTCAATGATAATAGATCTGGAATTCTTCTTCTACATGCTCGTACTTACTTTGTCTAGTGTCATATCTGGTAGTTCATCTGCAAGTTCACTTGGGGAACTATTTGCACTGGAATTTGCAACAGCTGGAATTGTAGGTTCATAGCCATAGAATGCCAATAAATCTTCTAGAGGCATGTTTCCTTCCTACTCAAGCCAGAATACAAACATGAACTCAGTAGATGCCACAATGCTGAATGGCAGATAAACCATGATGCCATTAATGTTCATAAGCACATATATCAAAAGAGCAGTACCAAATCAAAAAGCAAGTTTTAGTTTTGCTTTTTGTATAATACACAGAAAACAGGATCAAATACTAAGAGCTGTAATTAATATATGAACAAAAATCTAGCAATTAACACCTTAGTTTTCATCTTCCAGCATCATTTTACTTTTTAAAAACTTCGTCAAATATCTGCTTTAAGGCATACTTTTTCTTTCACTTTTCATTACTATATTCACCTTGAAGAATGACTTCATATAATTTTTAGCTTGTTTCCCTGCAATTAACAGTTGACCACTTGATTTATTCTTTGTGTTAATAGGAAGATACCTAATAAGAAACCTTGGCTGAACATTCATGAACATTATTATGTTTATATATTAACGTTCAAAACACAGTTATCCTTTGATATTCCTACTACTGTATCGACATTCTCTAGCAGCTGTTTCTTCCCCCACAACTTTCTGATGAAGTTTGCATTACCACCAGCTTACAGATGAGAACGCTGGGGCTTAATTCTGCATCTGAATTTCAGGCACTCTAGCTCTTACTGGCAATGCTGCTTTGATAAAATTACATACTCTGGCTGCAGTGCTGCCTGTGTTATGAATACTTATGCGATGCCGTATAGTCGCACTCAGCCACTGTTTCCTTCCACTAATCTGAAAATAAGTGCTATATTTCCTTTTTAAAAATATTTTAATTCAACCACAAAGTGCATAGAATCATTTATAACTATCATTTAAATAACTTCAAAATCATGCACCCCTACTGTGTAGCACAGAGAACTCTACCCAGTGCTCGGTGGAGACCTAAATGGGTAGGGAGTCCGAAAGAGAGGGGGAACGCGTGTGTGTGGCTGATTCACTTTGCTGTGCAGCAGAAACTAACACAACGTGGTAAAGAAACTATACTCCAATAAAAATTTTTTATAAACCCACACATCAATGAACTAGCTAACTTCTTAAATATTTTGAGGATGTTTATGTCCGTCTATAGAGAGGTTTGCTTTTAAAACTTGCTTACGGTTCAGTTTTCCCCTTAAGAAAAAACATCTAACTTATGAAGCAAACAGCATGAAAATGTGATACAGAGTAGGCAAAACATGCCCAGTTGACCACAGCAATGAGCTAAGGAGGACCAGTGATGGCCCCCAGAGCCCACAGGGGACACAGATTCTGGAGATCCCTAGGAATTGGCCTTCACTTTTACAGCTGGGCTTCCCTGGTGGCTCAGACAGTAAAGAATCTGCTCACAAAGCAGGAGACCTGGGTTCGATTCCTGGTCAGGAAGATTCCCTGGAGAAGGAACCCACTCCAGTATTCTTGCCTGGAGGATTCCAGGCACAGAGGAACAGGGTGGGCTGCAGTCCATGGGGTCGCAAAGAGTCAGACACGACTGAGTGACTAACATACTTTTGCACTATGCCTGAATGAAACAGGTTCATGTTATGAGCTTAGAACAAGGTATATGACAAAAGGCTAATCTGTACATTTGCAATAGGAGACATGCACGTTTCCAATGACCATGCCATTCATGAAATCTTTTCAGCCTGGAACTGAAATCAGTCACAACTGCTTCAGAAGCATGGACAAATTCAGCACAAATTAAGCTGTACGGTCAGGATGAACAGAAGTTAACCCATGACATGGGAAAACTTCATGCATTATTTCTCCAAAGAATGCCTCGAAGGTGCCAGAACCACTCTGAGAATTTCTCCAGCCCTGCTCCTTGTAAAGTCCATACAGCCCATTCCCTTTCATTCACACTACTTACGAGACTGGGTTGCAGCCTTTGCCAACCACCTGTTAGTGATATTTCTCCAAAACTTTAAAGTTTCAGATTCCCTCCATGTACTGGGGAGATGGCAATTTTCACTCATCATGCACTGATAGTCCACTCTACCATCAATGCAGCATTTACTGGGTTCTAGGAACTGTGTGGAAGACTACCAACTATAGAAAAAGAAAATTAAAAAAAAAAAAATTCTCTCTCTCAAGGAATTCAGTCTTGGTGGAAGGAACTGATAGTTAACAATTATAAAACACTGTGACAGCTGCAATAATCAATTCTGGAACTGGTGCTATGAAATGGTGGGAAGGAAGACCTACACTCCAGGATTTAATAGTATACGACAGGAAGTGTCACACAGAGGACAGTGACTGAGCGAAGTCTTGAAAGATGAAGAAGCTTTTAACAGATGAGGGTTGAATACTAGGGACTTGTGGTTCGTCGTCAGAAACACTGACAGAGTACTGGCTGCCAGGAGGCAGGTGCTGCTGTGAAACACAGGTCTTACCCTTCTACAACTTAAAGACATGGGAGGAGACTGACAATACTCAAATACAGAACTGTCAATTATCGTGAGTGCAAAAGAAACAGTCCTGAGATGCAGAATTACGCGGAGAGCCTATTGTCATGGGGTTGCAGAGGAAGACAAGTGACCTCCAGCTGAGGGCCAAAATCTGAGAAGTGACCGATCAACCCTGTAAAGAGCATTCCAGGCAAAGGAAACAACACACTTGACGCCTGAATGTGGTTCTCCACTAAGCCAATGGCCCAAACACAAAGAGTAGAGTGAAGAAAGGTTCAAGAGAAGATTACAAAGAGAAACAGAGGCAGATCACGAAAGGCTTCGAGGGAAAGAAACTTGGAATTTATTCCCAAGGCAATGGGAAGTCACTGGAGAATTATAAAACTAGAATGACGTGACTTTATTTCTTCTTAAATCCTGAGCAGCTGTATGAAGAAAAATTGCAGGAGGTGGAGAGATAAGAGAAAAGCAGAGAGATCACTTGGGAGACTCATGCTGGGTTAGTGATACAGACTTGGAAAGACACGAATAGGTGAGATGCATTCTGAGGTGGGAACCAAACGGGCTACGCAGTAAAAGGGAGAAAGAAGGACAGCTCCCCAGACTTCTATCTGGGCAACTAACTGCCTAGGCGGCGACAACTTTTATGGAGATAGAAAAGACTAAAGGACAGGAAGGCTGATGAAGAAATTAAGGAGTTCTGCAGAGGACACAAGTTAAGTTTGAGAGGGCTATGAAACATCCAAGTGGAAAAGTCAAGCTGGATGAGAGCCTGGAGCTCGGAGGATCAGGCTGGGCTAAAGATATAAATCTGGCATTCATTAGCATCTAGATGATATTTAAAGCCACAAGAGTAGATGAGCTCACTCAGGGAGACTAAAGAGAAGGGGATCTATGTTTTATTAGAAGAATTTTCAGATATACTACCCTACAGGCAATGGGACACATCTGGAAAATTTTGGACATGATTTTCATTCTGAAAATAATGTCCTGGGGGAGTATCAGAATAGAGCCCGAATTAAAGAAGGGAATTATCCAAGCAAAATTAAGAAAAAAGACTTACTTGATAGAGGGAATATAGATAACACAGCAGTCTAAGTAGATTGCCCATTTCTGGCCTGAGAAGGTTAAATAGCTACCGTGCAATTATGAGGCCAAAACAAAAGACAAATACACTTCAGGGTAGAGGGTGGGATGGTAGATGATGATTTAAGGTGAAAGCTGAAGCAATGGGCTTGAATGAGTCATCCAGAGAAGGCAGAGAGAGCGAGAAAGACAAAAGTTAGAACCCTGGGATACAGGGTTCAATTGATGGTATTCATCAATCAAAATAGGGGTAAATAAAGTAAAGCCCATAAATACAGTGGAGAGAGATGCCAGAGGGTAGAAGTAGAACTAAGAGAAAATGCAGGATTATTAAGTAAGTTAAGGAAGAAGCAAAAATGGAGAAACCACAGAGGTCACTCAGGTCAAATATCAAAGAGAGATAAAGCAAGAGAGAGATAGTCATGAATTCTTTGTATTTGTCAATCAAGAGTTACTGGTGACCTTACGATCTGTTGGGAGAAGCAAAGCTGAAGAATAAATGAGCGGAGAGACAATACCTACACTATAAAAGGGGAATGAAGAAGGCAACACAGGGTCAAAGGAGAATTTCCAAATGTGGGAAATGTAAGAGTAGGATTCCACACTGAAATTTTTTAAAAAAAAGGGGGGGGGGGGCAGTGCACAGAAGAATAAACTGAGGACTAAAAGAATGAAAATCCAGGCCTAGCCTGGGATGTGGACGATACTTTTGGAACCAGCGGGGACAAAGGAAGAATGAGTATAAAAGCTAAGTTTGCATGTGTGGGGCAAACAGAAGATCTGAGCAGTTATTCATGAAAGTTCTACTTTCTCTATAAAGACACAAGTATGATCATCTGTTGAAGGCGGAAGTGACCATCTTAGTGGGAAGCTCATTAATACAGTCAAGGGATAACACTACAATGACCCTGAGAAGGGGCTGGTGCTAAAACACAGAAATATATCTGTACTAAGACTTTAAAGCAAAACTGGAAAAGATTAATCCAGTCTCTGAAGTACTTTACAAATGAGCTTTCTATTAGAGCCTATTAATAAATCACTTAGTCCTTTGAAGCACAGAAGCAATGTTTTCAAAATTGAATTAGCAAATCTCCAAGTCTCTAAGGATCCATGGTGTTGAGATCAACTCAGAAGTTTGATCTAGCACCATATTCCAGGGATGAGGACTTTATTTCTAACGCATTTTGTTGAATCTACTTAAATTTCAAGGGTCACATCTGAGTCCAGTCATACTTATAAATGAATTGTTTTGAAGGATTTCTAACAGGAAGAGCACATGATTTAGAGACAGAGGACTCCAGAGTTGGACAGTGAAAAAGGCTGAGCGCCGAAGAATTGATGCTTTTGAACTGTGGTGCTGGAGAAGATTCTTGAGAGTCCCTTGGACTGCAAGGAGATCCAACAAGTCCATCCTAAAGGAGATCAGTCCTGGGTGTCCATTGGAAGGACTGATGTTGAAGCTGAAACTCCAATACTTTGGCCACCTCATGCGAAGAGTTGACTCATTGGAAAAGACCCTGATGCTGGGAAGGATTAGGGGCAGGAGGAGAAGGGAAAGACAAAGGATGAGATGGCTGGATGGCATCACCAACTCAATGGACATGGGTTTGGGTGGACTCCGGGAGTTGGTGATGGACAGGGAGGCCTGGTGTGCTGCGGTTCATGGGGTTGCAAAGAGACAGACATAACTGAGTGACTGAACTGAACTGACTGACTGTGGGCAAATCACCTAACCCCTCTCATCTCTATTTCCTCATCTGTAAAAAGAAAAACACATTATTTCCTTAATCCTACGATGCACAGCCTCACATATCAGAAATCAGGATGCATCCTATTACCAATGTACAGATTTCTCATAGCAAGGCTCCTCTCTGCTCCTGTCTATGCTATTTTTGAATCTACAGTACACCTTACAATCAGCAAGGCCTCTGAACCAAGGGAATAATGCTAATATTTCTCTGACAAACCTGATGGTGTTGCTAGATAGGGCCAATGACATTGTCTAAGTGAGGTACAAACTAATATTAATATAACACCAGTCTGATATCTTAAAATACAGGCTGCAAAAGAGAATACATGTAACCATCTAAAATGCTTTAAAAATAAATAAATAAATAAGGACCTAAACCCAAGTCTAAGTGGTAGAAACGATGTTTTCTACTTTTCTCATTTTACAATGAGTATCAGAGGAGAAATCTCTATATTAATACAACCAGAAATGTAAATTACTTTTGAAAAAGTTTTAGGTCTAATTCTAGGATTATTAATTAAAACCTATCAGGAAACAATAACATGAATAAATTTAAATATAGTACAATAGAACACAAATCTTATTTTAGTATATTTGGTAACTAAAATCTTGTCACACAATCTATTCTCTATACTTACCAAAGTGCCACTAGAAGAAAACTAACTTCATACCTCTCTTATTTTCCATAACATACAATGTACTAAAAATTTGTAAGAACCAAAATAAAGGGCATATATAGACTATAAACTATCAAATTTATTTACTATGAGCATAAAAACTTCTAATTTTTAAAAATATCATCAAATCCCTAGGACTGTTACCATGTACCAACATCTGAATCACTGTTCCATAGTATGAGATTAATCGAATTCATTATTTTAAATTGTACAGAAATAATTTTAAACTTCTTTTAAGAGTAAAATGATGCTTACTCTTTATATATGTGTCTCTATCTACTATTTCTTTTATTTTCATGTTTCATTAAACATCAATAAAGAATAGAGACCATATCCACAATTATGGACTTCCCAGGTGGCGCAATAGTAAAGAATCCACCTGCCAATGCAGGAGACTCAAGAGACATGGGTTCGATCCCTAGGTTGGGAAGATCCCCTGGAGTAGGAAATTGCAATCCACTCCACTCTTACCTGGAGAATCCCATGGACAGAGGAGCCTGGAGGGCTGCAGTCCCTGGGGTCACAAAGAGTCAGACACAACTGAGCGATTGAGCATACGTGCACCAAGCACTACAGTCGTGCTCTACTACAGATAAGACTCACAGTTCAGAGGAGGCGAGCAGTCAGCCACTCTTAGAAATAGTTCTGCTTGCACCTTGCTCAATGAGAGAAGGATGAGCCTTCTGAGCAGGAACATAGCACTTGGGTCTTCACTAGAATTTATTCAAAAATCACCTGTATTTTTCTGTCCCAATTTCCAAGAATGTGACAAAATGCCAAGAAGAAAAACTGCCTAAATACAGAGAAGCTGAAATATTTTAAGACCTATAATTTTTCTGAATCTACAAATTCAGGGATGGATATCACTACAAAGCAAAGATTTAATTACTGGAGTTTACTAAACAAAATGAAAATCACAGGAATAGAAACTAGGTATTTCTGTGAATAGCTAAGTAAATAATTCTTTGCCATTGATTATTTCTCTATATCTTCCTTAATTTTCTTTTAAAACTCATTAAACAAAGATTAACACAGATATTACTATAACCTCTGGAAGAAGAAAACCTACAAATCTAAAAACAAAATTTTACTGGTCCATAGATCTCTACCAGATTACCCATACCCAAGGAGTAATTATGTTAACACATTAAAAGAAATTTTAAATTCATACTAGTTTAGTGACAATACATCTATTCACATAGCTCAGTCACAGTCTAGTAACTAGATTTGAATTATTTTCTTATATCATGCTGTAACTAGATTGCTGTCTCCCTATCTTTAATAGCAAACACACAATTAAAGACGGTACATCATGAGACCACCTGGGACTTTTGCTCATGCCCACAGCAGTATCTCGACTTAAAAAACTACAGGAGAGAAGTAAGAAGAAGCTTTCCATGAACTTCCACATGAAGTTAAACATCTTTTACTACACATAAATCCTTTCTCTCATAGCTCTCACTGCTTACTGCTTTCACAGTTCTTAGCAGAGGACATCAAAAAAATCTTTGTTCCCATTTGTCACCCCACACTAGACCGTAAGCCGCTTGAGTCCAAAAACACTGTCAAACTGCTAATTTTTGCAATCCCATGACCCACCACAATCCCTGGCTCAGTGATAATGCTAGTTGGATTATAATTCTCAGTTATTCTAGGCTACCCATTCATGAGAGGTAGAAAGGATCTGCCTGAAAAAACTCAAGGCAGACCTTGAGAATATTGGGCATCTTTTATCAACAGGCAACATACTGTCATCACTCCTCAAAGAATAGGCAAGACTTTACCTCTTGAGTATTTCCTAGCAATTTTATCTCTATATTCTCAAATCTGTTTGGCTTTTGTAGGACATACGTATTTTTTAAATGATTAAATCTAATTGCAACCATGTTGCATTAATTTGTCAAACGAATGAACATGTTTAGAAAATTTAAACTCTTCAGGAGCAAGCCTGGGGTCTAGGCCCTGAAGATTCTCCTTCTGTTTTCCTGTGTGTTAAGATGAAGGAAGAAATGCAATAATAGCCCAGCTTGGCCTCACAAAGACAGAAGAGATCATACAAGAATGTGCTTTGTCTTCTTCAAGTAAAAGAAATATGAAAAATTCAGTAGTATTCCTGAAAAATTTGTTATCCTGGGTTGATTAGAAATTTGCAAATAAGGCTAATTTATAGATAAATATAATCTTTTCAAGGAATCCTCTTTCATGAAGGCCTCTCTCTGCAGTTTCTGGTTATGTGTTTAAAAATCAGTTCATTTGAACTTACACTGATTGGGGGTTTTAAAAGTTATAAACTACATTTACCCTACCACCTTTTAAAAAGATAACTGGAGGGTAGGAAATAAGGTATTACTAATTCAGTAAAACAGTGTGGTACAGTGCCAAGAGGCTGGGCTAGGATTTAGAACTAAGTCTCCTACAGTTCTCTGTATCTCAATAATCTCATCTGTGAGTGTACCTATTTCATTGTGCTGGTATAAACTTAAAAAATGGCTGGAAGCAAAGTGGAAGCGTTAGTCACTCAGTCAGGTCTGACTCTTTGTGACCCCATGGACTGTAGCCCGCCAGGCTCCTCTGTCCATGGGATTCTCTAGGCAAGAATTCTGGAGTGGGTTGCCATTTCCTTCTCCAGGGACCTTCCCAACCCAGGGACTGAACACCAGTCTCTTGCATTGCAGGCTGATTCTTTACAGTCCGAGTCACCAGGGAACAACCCCACCTCCCACCATAAAAACACAGGTTGAGAGATATAATTTTTAAAAATTAAATGAAAGTATACTTATTAGGCTAGTCTTCAAAATAAGAAGAAAATCAGTAACATTCTGTACAAAAGTAAATAGGCTGATACTATTTTTTTATTTGAAGTATAGTTGATTTACAATGTTGTGTTAGTTTCAGGTGTACAGTCAAGTGATTGGCTTATTTATATATGTGTGTGTGTGTACATATTCTTATATACAAATATATATATTCTTTTTCAGATTCTTTTCCATTATATGTTATTATAAGATACTGAATATAGTTCCGTGTCCTATATAGTAGATCCTTCTGATACCATTTTTATTTCAGATAGGTTGTAAAATAATTTATAACAGAATTCAAAATTTTTACTAAGTTTGTATTAAAACCATAAAGTAAAATTCTTTACCTTTTCTAAGTCTTCAATTTCAGAACTGAAGTTTTTACCCTCATCCATCATTTCCTCTTCTTCAAGAGTTCTTTCATCATCATAGTCATGGACCAACATCTCAGCAGTGGGGTCAAAATCATGATCCTCAGAAGACAAAGACCCAACTAGGAAGAAACACACTCAATCATTTACAAGTTCATAAGGCTATTTACAAAAGAAAATAATTTGTGTTCTACTGCCAGCTCCTTTTAATGTTTATATGTGAGCTTTATTAAATGCATTTATTATGTACTTCACAAGTTATAAAGACCATATAGTTTCTGAAAAGATATTTAAATCAGCAAAAGAAAAAAGCCAGTTTATAACCATTTTTATAAGGTTTCCAATCCATGAGAACATGACTTCTAATAGCAACAAAGTGATTTAAATGGAGTGGTCTTTAAAAAAATGTTCTAATAGAAAAGTCGCTTATCAGTTAGTTTAATACGTTTATCTAAAAGCTGTAGAAAAATGTCAAAAGGGTTATGAATAGAAGCCTTCACAAGAATCTGCTATACACTGAGGCTAAAAACTTCAGGAGAAGGGAATATTAGTTTTACTCAAATTCTCACCCTCAAATAAAAGTTCGAATCACAACAGAAATCTGGTTTTCAGAATAAACACAAGTTTCTGTGAGGTAGCTACATGCAGTTCAGTCTTCAAAAGCACCACCTCACTTTTCATGTCTATAACAGTATTTCAAGCTCCCCAAAACTAAACCGTATGAGAATGCCTTTCTGTGGACTACTAATAAAGTTCTTAAGATTATGTGAAGGGAATACAGAAAATCTCATCTATGGGCTTTGGATGATATATCCCATTGCAAGATGTTATGGTCAACTCAAACTTGTTTATAAGATGGTAGTGCCTGGAAATTCCCTAGTGGCCCAGCAGTTAGGACTTCCACAGCCAGGGGCATAGGTTCAATCCCTGGTCAGGAAGTAAGATCCTGAAAGCCTTGAGATGTGGCCAAAAAGAGATGGCAATGAATGATTTTTAATGGCACATCTGAAGTCAACAGGATACCCTGAAAACCAACTGGAGAAATGAATACTATCCATAATCGCAAGAGAATAAGGTCAAATTTATGAAAAACAGAGTTTTCTCCAATTGTTTTAACTCTAATAGGTAATTCAACTAGACCAATGACTCTCAGAGGAGGGAAGAAAAGAAGTAGCAGAATCTTAAGAGTGGAGAAAGGGAGAACTGGAAGGAAGCATATTCAACACAAAAATGTTTAATGTGTTTTTACTCAAGCTTTAATATTTTAAAACTTCAAACTCTGAAAGACATTGAGATCATTACCAAAACACTAAACCAGACCAAAGATTTTTCAAAATCACAGACAATTCAATGCTTTTGGCTGAGTTCAGAGGACTCTAATCATTAGTCCTAAAAACAGTAAAATTTCTATAAAATGTTTTTAGGAGGTGTGCATTATGATGCTATTTTTCACATGCTGAAAGATTTTAACCTGTTGATTTTAAAAATCTGTTGAAGTACAGGTGGTTTAAGTTAATTTTAGAGAAAGATGAATACTTGTTAAACAGCAAAAAAGCAGAACATCAACCATTACGAATTTTCTTTTTTGGAGAAATTCCTGGATACCTTTGGGGTATGCCAAAGTGTAAGGTAAGAAATGTGAAATGAAGTCACTCAGTTGTGTCTGACTCTTTGAGACCCCATGGACTGTAGCCCACCAGGCTCCTCCACCCATGGAATTTTCTGGGCACAGGTACTGGAGTGGGTTGCTATTTTCTTCTCTTCTACTTCTTTGATGGCTGAGCTCTACCCTCTTCCTAATCCACATTGCTTGGCTCACTTCAAGGCTTCCCCTTGAGGAAAGCATTCATTCAATAAGGGCCAGAAATGGAAGGGCCTGAGACTCTACTCTTGGCTCTGTCCCTGGCTTTCTGGGACCTGAGGTAAGTCATTTAAATTTTCTGGGCCTGGGTCCAGTTTTTCATTTGTAAAATATATAGGGTTGGCTTAGACGACCTCTAGTCTCCTGGTTTTAAAATTCTCTTAAAAATTGGCTAATTGATTACAAATAAGTTATAAGTTTGTTTAAACTCCAAAATCATACTGTCTCTTGCTTTTTATTTAGATTGCAACTTCTTAAAAGCAGACAGTGATGCAAAATGGAAAACTTCCATTATCATCCAGATGTCTGGCATCTTGTACATAAATATTCTTTCCCTGAAATCAGTTCTAACAAAGAAACGTCTGTCTCAAAATTAAACAAACTTAAAAGTAAAGACTATTTTCAAAAGCTATTTTTAAAATAGCCACAAATTTCTTCTATTTGGTGTTAATTATTTTATTTAAGGTATTCCTTAAATGATAATCAAATGAGACCTTGAAGGTTGACTAAATACACAAACTAATATGCAAGGAAAATGGTCTGTTCACTACAAGGCAACATGTGGTAACTGAAGACTTGGGAGCCCATCCAGACTCTGCTATTAACTAGGTAACTCTCAGCAGAGTTATTTAAAAGTCTCCTCCAGTATAAAATAAGAGAGTTGAACTAGTTTAGAGGCACTTTTCTTGGAGACTATGAGGGAAAAGAGGCAGCCAAAAGGGGGCTGGAAAGGGAATGAGAAACTGAAACAAAGCTGTTCTTACATTTTAGCACATGAGGAAAGGTCTTTACCATGGGACAGGTTTCAGGGGTTCCACAAACCCCAAATTGTATGCAATTACCCATTATGTGCAGAGCTCTGTAAACAGAGTCCTTTGCTTTTATCAGATCCTGACAGGGGCTTCTGACACCAAAACAGTTGAGAAACACAGTCCTAGATGGTCTAATGTTGTCTCACCTCAAAAATTCTGTACGACCAGCCTCAGAAAGTATGTGTTTCTTTTGATTAGGCCAGCTTTACCTAACTCTCAGTTTTCAATTTAACACAATCTACTGCCATTTCTCAATTTTGAAAAATGTATGAGACAAAACGATGGAAGATGAGGAGAAATGATTAATATCAACATAAGCAACCCCAAAGTCCTGACAAATTAGAGAGACGAATTATCAAAGTAATTAAAATCTAAACTGCTGAAGTTGGAGGGAAGTTTGGGATAGATGTGCAATTAACTGTTTCAGGCTTGGAGAAAAAAAAAAACACAGTATGTGAGAATTAGCTATATTACTTTAAAAGAACATGTCAGCAGCTTTGTAACAAAGCATTTTTTTCAACATTCAAAGAAAAAGAGAGAGAAAATATGAGATAGAATAGTTGTTCCTTTCTCAAACAACTTAATTACCAAAAAGAACACCGAAACCTCTTAAAAACAAATGATGAAAAACTCACAAAACAAATTTTTGTTGGAAGAACTGAGCAATAGATCTTTGGGCCCCCATCACCACCCCCTGGAGCCCACTGAAAAGTTAACAGAACAGAACAAACCTGGGCTCGAACTTCCAAAAGAAGCCTAGGAGAGAAAAGAAGACGTGCGGTTAGATCGCGAAGCCAGGGGAAGAGGCAGCGCCGGCAACAGGGCGCAGAGGAGGCGGAGCCCAGCGCTCCTCCGCAGCTGCCAAAAGTGCAAGACGTAGCTTCGCTCCACTCGCTCCTGGCCCCCTTCGGGCCCCTCTTGGCTGCCTCGCCTTCCTCCCCGAGTCCCCAGTGTACAAACTCGCAGACCCGGGACTAAGCCCGGTGTCTAACAGGCAACTCCAAACCGCCCCTTGGAGCTCAGCAAGTTACAAAGCAGAGAAGCAGAACCCAGAACAGTCGGCTCGCAGCATCAGTCCCCCATACCCTAGCATTTCAGTTGTCCCCCGAATCCCACAGGCTCTCCACGGCCCCAAACAACACCTCGTAAGGCAACACCCTTTCCTGGAAGGGACTCGCCCTCGAGTCCACCCCCTGGGGCCCGGTAGCCCCAACTCGGGGGCTGTCCTCTGTTCCTGAGCGTAGGCCAGCTCGAAACCGGACACTCGCCCCTAAACCAAAAGCGCAAGCCCCCCATCCTCTCTCCCGCGTCTAGAGATGCGGATCCGCAGTTCCCAGAGACAGGGGTATCCTCCCGGAGTATTTAGTTGCTCCCCGAGCCCAACAGCGAGTTCCTCGACCCAGGGGGCTCCTGCCAAGGGGCTTCTTCTGCGCCTCCCGCCCCCCATCCTCCCGCCCCAGCTCACTAGTCCCGGGGGACACGTCCAGGGCAGCTCCGCTCGCCCTGCCGACCCCCTTAAACGGAAGGAAAGTGGGGCTACCGAGAGCCCGTGGAGAGAGCGTCGAGGGTCTTGGTGCTCCCCTTTTACCCCCAGGGGCTCCCGCACCTCCAGGGCTGCGGGGCGGGGAATCTCGCCTCTCCCGAAGCCCAGCGGCCGCGCATCCCGCTCGCCTCCGTGCCGGAGCAAAGTGGAGCGGGAGACTCCTTCGGCCCGCAGCCCGGCCCCGAAGGGCCGGGGGCACAAAACACTCCTCCCGCGGGGCAGTGGCGCAGCCCGCTCCCCGCTTTGCGATCCGGCCGCAGAGGGGGGGGGCTCGGCCGGTTTCCACCCACCCCGGCCCCGGGAGGCGGCGCGGAGGCTCCAGCGGCCCGCGCAAGCTGCTCGGCGGCACGGCACGGCGGCGCCCCCCGACCGGGACTCGCTGCCGCCGCCCGCCTCCTCCCGTGCGGCCCCGTCGCCCGGCCGGGTCGGGGCCGGAGCCGCCGCGGCCTAGTCCCGGAGGGAGACCGCTCCCGCGCCCGCTCCCGCCCCCCGGCCGGCCCCGCCGCCGCCCGTCGCCGCCTCGCGGCCCCACACCGCCACGCCGCCCCCCGCAGGGCCCCGGGAAAGGCCTCGGATCCCGCAGGCCGGCTCGGGGACGGCGGGAGGCCGCGGGCGCCCGCTGCAGCCCGGCCGCTCCTGCCCGGTTCCCCTGCTCACCTCCGCCATATTGGTACCTTTAGGGCGAACGAGCAGCGCCGAGCCAGTCCCCGGATGGGGCGCCTGAGCCAATCGCAGCCGCCGCCGCCGCCGCCGCGGTCCGCCCGGCACCCGCCCGGCGGCGGAGGCGGCTCGGCCCCTCATAGGGCAGGGCGGCCCGCGACACCCCCGGCCCGCTCGCGAGCCCACCCCTCCCGGCGCCGCGCCCCGCGCCCCGCGCCCCGCTCCCGCGGCGGGCGCCTCGACCCACACCGGCCCTCACCCGCCCTTCCCCTCTCGGCTGGAGGAAAGTTCCTGCCGAATTGGAGCAGACGGGGGGGGGGGGGGGGCGGATGGAAACGCCGGCGCGGGACAGACTCACGTCCAGCCAGTCGAGGCCCAAGAGCCGGTCGGGGCGGCGGCGGACCGACCGACAGACCCTGCGGTCCGGGTGGGCGTGGGGGAGATGGGCAAGAGACTTGAAGGGACAACTCGACAGACTTCCCTAAGTAAGGAGAGAGGAGGTGGTCGCCGGCCGAGGGGAGGCCCTGCAGAAATGGGAGGTGGACTGGTTGGGTTGACTGATGGACGTGAAGAAGCCCAGAATGCGAGCACAGCGACCACGCATTTTGCGGTTTCCCCTGAGAGACCTGCAGAAATGGGAAGTTCTGATCAGCGTACACTGGCCCGTGGAATAAACGGTGGAAGAGGTCATTTGCCAAACAGACTCTGGAAGACAGTGCCAGTACAGAAGAAAGGGCAATAGGGCAAAGAAGTGATGGTGAATAGACTTCCACGATTCAGAGAAGATCCTTATAAATACAAACTGTGCACTCGCGAAAAAAATTAAAACAGTACTAGAGGTTGTTAATCACCAAATAGGGTAATTTGGGGCTAGGGTTAATCCCGACCCCGACTTCCCCCCAACAGGAATGACCCAGAGGTACACACTCCCTAGACCTGTGGAAGGGCAGAAATAGTATATCAAGAGTCGGGCGCCCAGTCTTAAGAACTCGACCTCCCGCTTCAGTCCCAAAAGTTCAAACACTTGCTTAGGATCAGATGGGAAGCTAGACCGCTGGGCACGTGGGCTGGTTAAGGATGGAGGACAAAGTTTAAGAGGTGGGCCTTCTCCTAAGCATGCCTTATAGCAGTTTGGTCTTCATTGGGAGGCCTAAGTAACTCCTGGCAGGTCAGTTTTCACGCAGAACAACTTTGAGCAAAGTACCCAAAAATACTCACTAGCTACTGGCTGGTAGCCCACAAAGGTAAATCTTGCAAGAAGTTTGAGCCCACATTTCTAGTTGGCTTGGCACACAGTGGCTTGGCACACAGTTGTCTTGACGCAGGAGACAGAAATAATGGTATGTATGGAAACCAAAGTAAAAAAAAAAAAAAAGATAACGTGGAAAAGAGAATTCACTGTAAAGTTCTGGATAAGTGAGATGCAAACAGAGAAGTATGGCAGGACCCTATAAAGGCTTGGACAAGAGTGTAATCTCTGGCATCAGGGCCCTTCTATCAACTTTTGCTGAAACATAAAAATAAAAAAATACGAGTTGAGGTTATCTGCCATAAACTCACAGATTGAGAGACTTTTTAGAAGCTTCAACTTTCCACTCTTTTTGTCCAAACATGAAAGATATGGGTTGTAATCTGGGGTTGCCTTCGATTCTCCCTTGCAGTGCTGGAAACTAGATTGTTTCCATAGGAGTGGAGAGGGTTACTTTCAACATTTTTAAGCAAAGCATCTCAAAATTAAAGTTATTCCACTGGTAAAAGTTATTTATTTATGAAAAGTTTTAGGAGAAAATGCACTTCAACCATTTCAAAACATCATAAAGACATGGAAAATTACACTTTCCCTGCTGTGAAAGATATCGTTCGACCTTTTGTCCAGTCAAATAACTCAAAAACAGCTGAACTTTGAAACCAGAGGGCTTGGCACACATTGTATGTTCTGTCCTCAATGAGGCGTTTAGGGTTTTCAAAGTAAAAAATGGCTTGAAATTAAGTGCAAGTGATTAACTTTAGAAAAGTGGCAGTGAGCACATCCCATGGACAGAGCCATTAAACAGTGCCCTGAGCTTTTGACCACAGGCCGAGCCACCACAGAACGGGGCTAGGATATAGTCATGAAGTATCTCCAACAGCCTGCCTTGTCATACTTAACACTAAGGAGAAATATTTTCTTCATAGCAAAATGTGGCCCTTCAAACTATAAATCTGGCCTTAGGTTCCATTTTGCCATATCTGTGAAATATACAGACTCACACACTTCCATAAACTTTGTAAAGTGTCTGCAGATTCTTTTTTTATTAAATTGTGAAGATTTTGTGTAGATACTTGTAATTTTGACTGCTTATATTCTCTTTATTCTAGTACATAATTTATGTAGTCTATATCCAAGGTATTAAATAAGGATTCATCGAAAGATAAGTGAAGCTAAATTAATTTGAAGTTTAAAGAAACAGAGCCCCTTTCCACTCCTAATCCCCAGAGAAAAAGTTTACCACCAGTCTTACATAACATATTCCTTTTATGATAAAGTGTATAAAGTCTACTGTTTGTATGGATCTTTCATTCTTTTTGATGACATGACTTCCAGGAGTCAGTACAGATAAAAAGTCCCCTTGTTCTAGAGAGTTGAAACAAAAAATTACTTTTTATTGTTGTTATTATTATACTGTCACTGCCCAACAGTTGGCATATAGAAAGTAAGTCCTATACTGGATGCTGGGCACTATGGGATCACCGCAAAAGTCCTTGTCAAACTTTATAGTGTAACTGAGTAATTTTTATATGTGGTAGATGGGAACCAGAGCAAGGAAAACTCAAAACTGAAACCAGGGTATTCCCTAAGGAGAACCAAAATGTAATAGCGCCTCCAGCCATCATTAGAAATGAAATAAATCGAGGAAAGATTATAAATGTGTGGGCTGCAGTGTCTTACAATAAATATATACAATAAAGTAAGAAAATGTAAATACTGTATAAAAAATGAGGGCCAGTGAAAATAATTAGCCTAGATTAGATGAAAATTCAGAGAAGTTAGAACAAGAATATATGCAGGAAACGAGGTGTGACTTGCAACATGAAAGTTAAGCCATGAATTTGGCTTACAACGTTCTGGAGTCAAAGCAAAAATATAAATACAATCAGTTGCTAGTCCTTGAGATTCTTATTGTCCTTGAGAAGAAATGTACAAATTCTTCCATGGAAACAAAGCTTTTCAGAACCTTTAAAGAACTGCCTTGCCTGAGCTACATAACAACGTAGAGAGAAATATCCTCTACCAGATCCCCAAAGGGCACTAGTGGGGTTTACAGCACTGTTTCTTTTAGTGACCATCTGTGAAAAGTTGAGGGGACCCTATAAGTGTATAACCTACTGAAAGCAGTTTTAATAGGGCCACGGTAATGAAATACAAATATTGAGCTTTCTACAGGTTCCATTTATTGATAACCCAAGAGAAAATAACAGACTATCCGAACTTCAACTCTCAACCTCAAGTGCCTGTGCTAGCCAGGCAGGCGCAGTGAATGAGTGAAGCTGAACACTGTGAAGACTAAATAGGGACAACAGCAAACCAGGAGAAGGTAACCCTGCCTGAATGGAGCAGCAGCTAATTCAGGCTCAGCAGACTGGCTTCTGCCTTGTGAGAGTGTGGGCCCAGTGTTTACAGGCGTTCTCAGTTTCCATAAACAGCTGGAAAACTGGATATTATATGAATCTCCTGATTTTTCAATTTTATCGACTAATTTAAAAACTGTCCAACACAACGTAGGACAAGTAAATCATGCTAAATAAGTCATGTGAACTGTGAGCTTCCAGTTTGCAAACTTTTAGAATATCTCTTAACCTTACCTCTTAAGACAGCTTTGGATAAGACTAATACCAACAATTCAGCTCTCTATTGCATCAGACTTCTTGTATTTTTCTACATATATCAATTTATCATGTGTGGAACTCAAATATTTTTTGGTGGATAGATAGAATGGATGACTACTCTCTGAGAAAGCTAATTCATTATAGTAAGCTTTGCCTAAACAAAGATTGTGAACAGAAGGGAGATGGTCTATGTAGTAATTTAACAAAAGAAAAGAGCTTTCACAGAGATAAACAAGAGAGAAGGAATCCTCAATTCACTACAAAGCAAAAGGAACCTGGTCCACTGACAGGAGAGTCTACCAGACCCATGAGTCAAGGCTGTGCTTATAACAAGAAGATGTTTTCAGGCTAACATACTTTTGTAAGGCAACCCAATCATAAGATCTTATAACTCAGTAATGTCCCTTAAGGGAAATTTTCTAAAGAATTTTGAAGAACTGTAGGCCTTTTCACATATCCAAAAGTGTTAGTCTCTCAGTCCTGTCCAACTCTTTGTGATCCCATGGACTGTAGCATACCAGGCTCTTCTGTCCGTGGGGATTCGCTAGGCAAGAAGTGGGTAGCCATTCCCTTCTCCAGGGACCGAACCACATATTCAAGTTGACATCTAATTTTTTCATTATAAATTGAAATAGTTGCGAGCTTCCCTGGTCATCCAGTGGTAAAGAATCTGCCTACCATTGCAGGAGACATAAGTTTTGTCCCTGGTGTGGGAAAATCCCACATGCCCTGGAGCAGCTAGGCCTGTGTGCCACTACTGAGCAGGCACTCTAGGGCCCGCGAGCCACAGCTACGGAAGCCCACATGCCCCAGAGTCCGTGCTTCACAGCGAGAGAAGCCTCTTGTTCACAGAATGCCCACATACCGCAACTAGAGAGTAGCCCACTCGCTGCAACTAGAGAAAAGCCTGCGCAGGAAAAAGACACAGCACAGCCATAAATAAATAAAATTATTTAAAAATTTCAATAGTTGCCAAGGATATTCTTTCCAACGTATTGTAATGGTGATCATTTAAAAACAAAGCTATTATATAACACTATAAAATGTATGCAGTGGAATTTAAATACCATAGCAATTTTATATCTCCATCATTCTGTAAAGAAGGAACATAATTCTTCTTTAACAATAGGAGATTTTACATGATTTCTCTTTCTCCTTCAACTCATATTCTCATTGTTTCCTCCAAAAATTCTATTCCAGTGTAATATGCTTTATGCCTAAAAGCCTTCTGTGATCTCTAGTATCCTTCTCTGCCACAAAAAATCTCTATAAATCAACACTCAAAATTAAGTAACTTTCCTCTAGACTATCAATACAATTTTTATTAATTCACAATTGATCAAAACAATATAAATGCATTACAAATTTTGATTAAATTTTACTGAACAAAAATACAAATTACCTTGGAAATCAATATATTAATGAGTTGAACCTTAAAAAATATTTGTTTATGTACCTATGGATAAGTATTTCTTAATGCTAGAATAAGTTTAAGAACAACTGCATTCTTTTTATCTGTGTAGAAATAAGCTCTGAGAAACCACATTCATACAATTAAAAGATAGAATGGAAGAGTTTTATTATTAAGCCATCACTCAATTCTTTGAACTTTTTAGTAACAGAGCATGCAGTGGTCTAGCAAACATTTTTAATGATCCACACTGATATTTTGATTGTCTCCAGTTTTAATGAAAACAAAGAATTAAAAGCTACCTTACTTACAAAAGGATTTGTTTCCTAGCCCTTACAGTCCTGCACTATACTCACTTTAATTTTGATGAACACAAGAAAAGACTTTGCCAAAATTTATCAAATGATCCTTAATTGTAATAGTTTTATTTATTTTTTTCCACTTAGGAGCATCTGTTTAATCTAACACACTCAGAAAAGGGAGGTAAAATGGAAATATTCTTAATTCTAACACTTCCTTCTGAATAACAGTATTTTAAATAAAACTTACTTATTTTTATATGTCATGTGTTTTAAATATATTTTTGTTAAAAACCTTAGAGCTGTGAACTTAGCCCTTTCAGTTTGTGGAATACATCTTCCACATGCCCAGCTAGCAAAGACTGTCCTCCTTGTCAAAACAAAGTGCCAGGTCAGACTTGCTTTCTTTCAGAAAAAGTCTGCCTTCCTTTTTTAATCCTAATGAGCATGTTAAATCTTATCTTGAAGCATGTTACAAAACCACAGAGAAATAAGTTATAAACCATGTGTGATAAGATACATTACCTTAAAAAGGCAATTCAAAATTAAAATGATATAAGATCTAACAGAGTTAATGTATTCAGTTTATAAGTTTAAAAAAAGATTAATCAATAAGCAGTTCCTCATTACTAAGTTTGTTGTCATTCAAGGTGGTGGTTTAGTCGCTAAGTTGTGTCCAATTCTTGCATCCCCATGGACAAAGGAGCCTGACAGGCTACAGTCCATGTGGTTTTCCAGGCAAGAATATTGGAGTGGGTTGCCATCAATGTAATGTGTAGCTAAAATGGATAAGTTATTTCTGTTATAAGGAATATGATAAAAGGCACAATATTCTTTTGACAAACGTGTACATGTATGTATTGAACCTCAGTATTTGCTTTGGGAATAAAAAAGAATTATCAGTAAAAAATCAGAAACACTCCATTAATTTGTGTTCAAAATTTCTTATGTATTTGGTAACAGAGAAAGGTAGATGTTGCTAAAAGTAATCAGTCCAGAAGTTAGCCTTTCATTTTGTTTTTAATAGGAAATGGAAAAACATTATAAGATGAAATCATACAAAGATTTTTACCTGTAGCTTTCATCTAGTGTTCATAGAAATGTAGAGGTCTCTGAAAACATTTGGTTCCTCTCAAAACATGGCCTACAGACAGGCATTGAGATTAATTTAAAATACTTGCTTAAATAGTTTTTAATATTTCCTGCCAATTCTTTATTCTGCTCTTTCCAGAACTCTCCTTCAAGAGAGCTGGCAATGCATTCTTTGACAGTCGTCAAGAGAGAAAAGAAAGTCATTACATAAAAATTATTCTCCCCTCTCTACCTACACTCCACAACTTAAGTTTGATGTCAGAAAATCCCAACAAGGGCTAAAGCACTCCATTCCTCATGCCACACTTTATCTTTTACTGAAATTATATAAGACAGAGAGATTTAATATGTATTAAAAATGGTCTAAAAGCTTATGTTTCCTTTACTTAATGAAGATTTCTTCTTAAATCTTTTTTACTCTGTTGTTGTTGTTCAGTTACTAAGTTGTGTCCACCCTTTGCAACCCCATGGACTACAGCATGCCAGATTTCCTTGTCTGTGGCTGTCTCCCAGATTTTGCTCAAATTCATGTCAATTGTGCCAATGATGTCATCCAAACATCTCTTCCTCTGTTGCCCTCTTCTCCTCCTGCCCTCAATCTTTCCCAGCATCAGGGTCTTTTCCGGTGAGTTGGCTCTTAGCATCAAGTGGCCAAAGTATTGGAACTTCAGCTTAAGCATCAGTCCTTCTAATGAATATTCCGGGTTAATTTCCTTTAGGATTGACTGGTTTGATTTCCTTGCAGTCCAAGAGACTCTCAAGAGTCTTCTCCAGCATCACAATTTGAAAGCACCAGTTCTTCAGTGCTGAGCCTTCTTTATGGTCCAACTTTTCCATCTGTACATGACTACTGGAAAAACCACAGCTTTGACTAAATGGACCTTTTTCAGCAAAGTGATGTCTCTGCTTTTTCATATGCTGTCTAGGTTTGTCATAGCTTTCCTTCCAAAGAGCATCTTTTAATTTCGTGACTACAATAGGTAACGCTAGTGGTAAAGAACCTGCCTGCCAATGCAGGAGACACAAAAGATGTGGGTTCGATCTCTGGGTCAGGACCATCCCCTGGAGTAGGAAACGGCAACCCACTCCAGTACAGTACTCTTGCCTGGATAATCCCATAGACAGAGAAGCCTGATGGGCTACAGTCCATAGGGTCACAAAGAGTTGGACAAGACTGAAGTGACCGAGCACAGCACAATATTTAATGAAGGTATATACATTCTAAAGACATAATGCTATTGCACACTTAATAGAAAATGAGACTGAAAACAAACAGCAACAACAAAACCTAACCCTGTTAATTAAAGACAAACATTGACAAGGAATCTTGGAGCTGATTCTGAGCTAAACATCATTTAATCAATAGCATGCTCCTTCATTATACACATCATGTTCAGATGACTTATCATCACTCTTTATGAAATATGAAATTAGAAAGTATACCAAGTGGCTCCAACTGTGAATCATTCTAAGATTTGAAACAAAGGAAATTAATCCATGAATTGGTTATATAGGTCATGATTTGACTGAGATGCCAAACAGAGGACTGTGAAGCAATCTATAAATTTTCAAAAGCAGAAAGTGCTACCACTTCTGAGCTGGAGAGAGAAAAGGAGGACTCAATGTTCCCACAGCGCAGAGGCCAGTCACTGGGGGAAACTGGTGTGATTGTATGCTTGACCAGCTACAGTGAAAGATGCAGCTATGCTGAGGAGGCCACCAGGGGCAGAGTGAGAAGGACAAATACTCTGGCTTTTCTCTTCCCCTTCCAATTTACCACCAGCGCCTTCCATTACCTGAACCTGGGAAAAGGCCAGCTGACTCAGAAGCCTGGGAATTGTAGCCTATAGAAGTCGAAGCTTATCATATGGAGCAGTTCGAGGGAAGGATATAGAGTGAAATTAATATACTTTGGCCACCTGATGCGAAGAAGTTGACTCATTGGAAAAGAACCTGATGCTGGGAAAGATTGAAGACAGGAGGAGAAGGAAGTGACAGAGGATGAGATGGTTGGATGGAATCACCAACTTGATGGACATGAGTTTGAGCAAGCCCCGGGAGTTGGTGATGGGCAGGGAAGCCTGCCACGCTGCAGTCCATGGGGTCGCAAGTAGTTGGATGTGACTGAACTGAACTGACTAGCACAGGGAAAGACTGGCCGGGGCTTCCCAGGTGGCTCAGTAGTAAAGAATCTGCTTGCCAATGCAGGAGACATGAGTTTGATCACCGGGTCAGGAAAATCCCTTGGAGAAGGAAACAGCAACCCACTCCTGTATTCTTGCCTGACAAATGCCATGGACAGAGGCACCTGAAGGGCCAAAGTCATGAGGTCTCAAAAGAGTTGGACACAACTTAGCAACTAAATCAACAACACCAAAGACTGGCCCAGAAAACAAGATAGGTTAACTTGGAGAAAGTGTTAGAAGGCCAATAATTTTACAGGCCAGAGAACTGTACCTTGAGGGAAATATATAAAAAACACAGCTATTGATAGCATAGTTGACAGTGGAAAAAAACAGCCCTGAATTCAAATGCCATTAGCACATGTGACTTTAGAGAAGTCATTTATCTGAACCTCAATTTCCTCTTTTCAATCTGTGTTCTAACCCCCTTAGAAACAATGTGTATTACATCAGAATTGTCCCACTGAGGGGTGAGGAAGCTGGAATTTTATTTGCCAATTTTATCTCATCTCCCTTGAAGGTCACTCCTGGGCACTTTTGGCCTGCCTTTCCTTCAAGAGGGCCAAGTCCACCCTGCCAGCACGCCAGCCTCCAGGTCCATCACAAACTCCCCAAGCTTGCTCAAACCTTAGACAGAGAGATGCAGAAAGCAGGTGTGTGCAGGTACTGTCTGAAGATGCCTCCAGGGTAGACTGAGGAATATGGATCAAACATTGGCAGTATCTGTTGCTGATGCATAACTGAAAAAGACCTGGGAATCATAATGAAGGTACAGCTATGCTGGAGATGCCACCAGGGACAGAGAGAGAAGGACAAATACCCTGGCTTTTCTCTTCCCCACTCCAATTTCCTGCCAGTGTTTCCCATTACCTGAACTCGGGAAAAAAGCCAGCTGACTCAGGAGCCTAGGAAATGCAGCCTATAGAAGTTGGACCCTATCACATTGAGCAGTTGTGAATCAACACAGTTGTGCTTTCATGTTCCCCTAGATCAGTTCTCTTCAAACTTTCCTGACCCATATCATTAGAAATATGTTTTTACATAATTACACAGTGATAAGAGAACAAACTCTGTATGATTTCAATACCTTTAGACCAATTCATCTACTTAAAATTGTAATATATAGTGGAATTATATGCAACTTTGTTCTGGATTTTGCAAGTCTCCTGTGTGTTATCATACTTTCATAATTTAAAAAACAAAACAAGAAATATATTTTTCCATTGTAATAGGTACACCAGTGTGTTTGTATACTTACACGTTTAACTAAAACAAAAGTTCTGTTAAACAAAACTTATTGCAAGTAGCATGGACTCTGATATCTTTATAAGTCTCTAGTTTTTCTTTTTTAAAACAAAGGTTGCAAGTCCCAAAATTGATTTCACGATCCTCTGAAGACCTTAGTTCATTTTCCTTGCTGCTCTAAGTGTAGGCTGCTGTCGTGACAAGGAACTGGAGCCAGAAAGTAAGTAAACTTTGTCACCGTGCACTAAAGTCATTAAGCACTAAATTCAGCTGACGTTTTTTCATAACAAGAGATTCTCAGTGAAGGAAGCAGTGTGTTGATTTATATTTTGGCTCAAACTCCTTGTCTAGTCAAAACCCAGTAACAAACAGTTTATGGATTCACACTTTGAGTAGTATTGCCCTAGACCACACTTGAATGGGGTTTTAAAAATGGCTTATTTTATGTGTAAAGAAATAATTTTTCTAACATTTACCCTTCTCTATTGTTAAAAGATCCCTACCCCTCCAAAATTTTATTCAGTTATTTCTTGGAATTTCTAAGGGACATCGCTGATGAAGTCATCAAACTACATTTACAGATGGTCCCCACCCTCTTCTTTATGCCAAAGACTAGAAGCAAAAATAAAGACCACTGTCAACCCTGTCTTCTTACCCCTGCAAGAAGGACCACTTGGTTGGTCCAGGCTCCCTTCCTGCTGCATCTAGCCGATTTGGAAATAAGATTCAAGTCCCACTTTCGTGGGCCAAAAGAGGAGGAAAATTGGGTCCCACACCACAACCGTGGACCCTTCTCCAGGCTACAGGTTAGTTCTCTGAAGCTACTACCTCCCAGGACAGCAGACCTCAAACTGGTGAATACTAGGGCAGTGAGTGTCAGCCAGGACCCATTTTGCCCCCATCCCTGGACACTTAGTAATATCTGGAGACATTTTTGCTTGTCACAATGGGGGAAAAGGGGTTGCTACTTGCACTCTAGTAAGCAGAGGTCAAGGAGGTTGTTGAATACTCTACAATGCACAGGACAGATTGCACAACAAATAATTAAATGATCAAAAAGATCAGTGCTGAGACTGAAAATACCCCACCCTTAAGGGTACACACAGGCTTCCTGGGGTCAGCAGTCAGATTGCTCTTAGCCAACTGGTTGCCATGACATGCTACAATAAGTCGCTTCAGTCGTGTCCAACTCTTTGCCACCCTATGGACTGTAAACTGCCAGGCTGCTCTGGCCATGGGATTCTCCAGGTAAGAATACTGGAATGGGTTGTCATGCCCCCCTCCAGAGGATCTTCCCAACCCAGGGATCGAACCTGCGTCTCCTGAGGCTCCTGCATTGTAGGCAGATTCTTTATGGCTGAGTTGTTACTTATCTTCAATTATGTTTGTAACCTTTCCTAAATTTGGCCTTCCACAGTCTGCTAATTATCCTTTTCTACCTCCCTTTTACAATGGCCTTTCCCCCAAGTCCCAAATATACGTTCCCTGATATAAAAACCTTGGAGGCACCCAGTAAGGGACAATTTGAGTGTGTGGCTTTCTCCTGTGAGGAAGAACTGTGAGGCAACTTCCTGGGTGCAAAGTAAAAGAGCTTTGTAACAACACGAAAGCAGCAGTGCCTTGTCTCATGCACTGCTCAGAGTTCTCAGGGTGAGAATGTCCTGACAAATCTCTGAAGCTTATGCATAAAACTATATGTCTTGGAGTTAGCATCCCAAAGTAAGATAAATTGATCACAGGGAGACATATAAACATGTTTGTATTAACTGACAAACAAAGTCAGATTTTTTTGTAACTGAAATGCAATCTGGTTAATGGGTCTGACATTGAGGACTGGCTTCATTTCAATTACGTAGCAGAAATTTCCATAAACTAAGTTGGCTAAGTCTGCCGGTCAGTGTACAATATATGACATGCCGGAAATGATATCCTTTTCAATTATTTAGATTTATAATAGAAAAATTTACATGCTAACTTAAAAATGTGAGAGGAGAATGATACTGTTGGTGCAAACGTAAGGTGGCACAGGTATAGTGGAAAACAATATGGAGGTTCCTCAAAAAATAAAAACAGAATTACCATATGATCCAGCAATCCCACTCCCGGGCATATATCCAGACAAAGCTCTAAATCAAAAAGATACATGCACCCGAAGGTTCATAGCAGCTAAAACATGGTCAACAAGAGTCCAAAATGCAGTACTTGGGTGCAATCTCAGAAACAACAGAATGATCTCTGTTTGTTTCCAAGGCAAACCACACAATATTCACAGGAATTCAAGTTTATGCCCCAACAACTAATGCCAAAGAAGCTGAAGTTGAACAGTCTATGAAGACCTACAAGACTTTCTACAACTAACACCAAACACAGATGTCCTTTTTATCATAGGATACTGGAATGCAAAAATAGGAAGTCAAGAGATACCTGGAGTAACAGGCAAGTTGGGCCTTGGAGTACAAAAGGAAGCAGGGCAAAGGCTAACAGAGTGCGCCAGGACAATGCACTGGTCATAGCAAACACCCTCTTCCAACAACACAAAAAGAGAATCAACATATGGACACCAGATGGTCAATACTGAAATCAGACTGATTATACTCTTTGCAGCCGAAGATGGAGAAGCTCTATATAGTCAGCAAAAATAAGACTTGGAGTTGACTATGGCTCAGATTATGAACACTTTATTGCAAAATTCAGACTTAAATTGAGGAAAGTACGGAAAACCAGTAAACCATTCAGGTATGACCTAAATCAAATCCCTTATGATTACAAAATGGAAGTGACAAGTAGGTTTAAAGGATTAGATCTGATAGAGTGTCTGAAGAACTACAGATGGAGGTTCATAACATTGTACAAGAGGCAGTGATCAAAACCATCCCTAAGAAAAGGAAATGCAAAAGGGCAAAATGGTTGTTTGAGGAGGCCCTACAAATAAGTGAGAAAAGAAAGGCAAAGGAGAAAAGGAAAGGTATACCCATCTGAATCCAGAATTCCACAGAACAGCAAGGAGAGATAAGAAAGCCTTCCAAAGAAATCAATGCAGAGAAGTAGAGGAAAACAATAGAATGAGAAAGACCAGAGATCTCTTCAAGAAAATTAGAGATACCAAGGGGACATTTCATGCAAAGATGGCACAATAAAGGACACAAACAGTATGGACCTAACAGAAGCAGAAGATACTAAGAAGAGGTGGCAAGAATACACAGAAGGACTATACAAAAAAAGATGTTAGTCCCAGATAACCACAATGGTGTCATCACTCACCTAGAGTCAGACATCCTCGAGTGTGAAGTCAAGTGGGCCATAGGAAGCATCACTATGAACAAAGCTAGTGGAGGTGATGAAATTCCAGCTGAGTTATTTCAAATCCTCAAAGATGATGCTGTGAAAGTGATGCACACAATATGTCAACAAATTTGGAAAACTCAGCAGTGGCTATAGGACTGAAAAAGGTCAGTTTTCATTCCAAACCCAAAGAAGGGCAATGCCAAAGAATGCTCAAATTACTGCACAATTGCACTTATCTCACATGCTAGCACAGAGAAGGCAATGGCACCCCACTCCAGTACTCTTGCCTGGTAAATCCCATGGACAGAGGAGGCGGGTAGGCTGCAGTCCCTGGGGTCACTAAGAGTCAGAAATGACTGAGCAACTTCACTTTCACTTTTCACCTTCATGCATTGGAGAAGGAAATGGCAACCCACTCCAGTGTTCTTGCCTGGAGAATCCCAGGGATGGGGTAGCCTGGTGGGCTGCTGTCTATGGGGTCACACAGAGTCGGACACGACTGAAGTGACTTAGCAGCAGCAGCAGCACATGCTAGCAAAGTAATGCTCAAAATTCTCCAAGCTAGGCTTCAATAGTACATGAACTTATAACTTCCAGATGTTCAAGCTGGATTTTGAAAAGGCAGAGGAACCAGAAATCAAACCACCAACATCCACTGGATCATAGAAAAAGCAAAACAATTCCAGAAAAAACGTCTACTTCTGCTTCATTGACTATGCTAAACCCTTTGACTGTGTGGATCACAATAAACTGTGGAAATTCTTCAAGAAATAGGAATAGCAGACCACCTTACCTACCTCCTGAGAACCCTGTATGCAGGTCAAGAAGCAATAGTTAGAACCAGATGTGGAACAACGGACTGGTTCCAAACTGGGAAAGGAGTACATCAAGGCTGTATATTGTCACACAGCTTATTTACTTAAATTCAGAGTACATCATGGGAAATGTCGGACTGGATGAAGCACAAGCTGGAATCAAGATTTCCGGGAGAAATATCAATAACCTCAGATATGCAGACAATACCACCCTTATGGCAGAAAGGGAAGAGGAACTAAAGAGCCTCTTGATGGAGGTGAAAGAGGAGAGTGAAAAAGGCTGGCTTAAAACTCAGCTTTCAAAAAATTAAAATCATGGCATCGGGTCCCATCACTTCATGGCAAATAGATGGGGAAACAATGGAAACAGTCACATACTTTATTTTCTTGGGCTCTAAAATCACTGAAGATGGTGACTGCAGCCATGAAATTAAAAGATGCTTGCTCCTTGGAAGAAAAGTTATGGCCAACCTAGACAGCATATTAAAAAGCAGAGACATTACTTTGCCAATAAAGGTCTGTCCAGTAGTCATGTATAGATGTGAGAGTTGGACCATAAAGAAAGCTGAGCACTGAAGAATTGATGCTTTTGAATTGTGGTGTTGAAGAAGACTCTTGAGAGTCCTTTGGACAGCAAGGAGATAAAACCAGTCAATCCTAAGGGAAATCAGTCCTGAATATTCATTAGAAGGACTGATGCTGAAGCTGAAACTCCAATACTCTGGCCATTGATGCGAAGAACTGACTCATTTGAGAAGACCCTGATGCTGGGAAAGATTGAAGGCAGGATGAGAAAGGGATGACAGAGGATGAGATGTCTGGATGCTATCACCAACTCAATGGACATAGTTTGAGCAAGCTCTGGGAGATGGTGAAGGACAGAGAAGCCTGGCGTGTTACAGTCCATTGGGTTGCAAAGAGCCAGACATGACTGAGTGACTGAACAATAACAACAAAACATGGAAAACAACCTAAATGTCCATTGAAAGAAGAATTGATAAAGAAGATGTGGTACATGTATACAATGGAATACAACTCAGGCTTAGGAAAGAATGAAATAATGCCATTTGCAGTAACATGGATGAAAGTAGAGATTATCATACTAAGTAAATCAGAAAGAGAAAAACCAACACTATATGATGTAATTTATGCGGAACCCAAAATATGACACAGAAACAGACTCTCAGACATAGAGAACAGAATTGTGGTTGCCAAGGGGGAAGGTGGTGGGGGAGGGATAGACTTGGAGTTTGGGGTGAATAGATGCAAACTATTGGAGATAGAATGGATTAAACAACAAGGTCCTACTGTATAGCACAGGAAAATATATTCAATATCCTGAGATAAACCATAATGGAAAAGAATATAAAAAGAATGTACATATATGTACATATGTACATATGTACATATATATGTACATATATAACCAGAATAGAGGTTATCTATAAGCAAGAGGGGGCAGGTATCAACAAAAAGGGAGCATGAGGAACCTGCTAAGGTGCTGAAAATGTTCTACATCTTCATCTCAGCAGTGGTAATGTCAGTGTATAATTATGGAAAAATTCACTGAACCATACACTGAAAATCTGTGTACTTTAGAAAAGTTATATTTTAATAAAGGCAAAAAAATGAAGTTTTTTTCAAAAATATTTTATGAGAGTATTCAAGGAAAAAATGACTACAGTTTTGGGAGAATGAGAGGACTAGATTTTCCTGGACTTTTTCCTTCTTTTCCTATAATCATAGTCTAAAACATGTCTCTTCTGTCCTTTCTCCTCAAGACTCCTTCTTTCTAACCTATCTCATTTTCTTCCCAAATCCTTCCACTAAGGCCCCAGAAGCTATATTCTGTAATCAACACACCCTACACCCTGAGTCGCTTACCATGCATGTCCCTCTATCACCTGCCTTACCTGAAATCGACTCCCTCTCCTTGATCACCCCCCCCACAGGACTTCCTCATCTTTTCACACCGCACATACCTCAGAGTCCCGAGGGGTAGTCTGTGCCCTTGCTCTTCTGATACAAGCTAGGTGCTCCACCCTCTGAGAATCTTAGCACTCAGTCATCCAACCTTCACCCCCATCAATGCCATTTACTGACTTCCTGGCCACTGCCCTTCACCCACTGAGCATTTGGTGGGCACACAGCCTTCTCTACCTCGATTCCTGCTATTCGCTTGGTTATATTTATACTTAAAGAACAGATGACTTTAGTTTTGTTAAAGTTCAATCTATCCATTTTTTAAATGGTTGGTTCTTCTGTGACTGCGTGTGTTCTAAGTTGCTTCAGTCGTGTCTGACTGCGACCCCTTGGACTATAGCCTACCAGGCTCCTTTATCCATGGGATTCTCTAGGCAAGAATACTGGAGTGGGTTGCCATGCCATCCTCCAGAGGATCTTCCCAACCCAGGGATCAAACCCATGTCTCCTGCATTGGCAGATGGGTTCTTTACCACTAGCACCACTATGTAATTTTTGCCCACTCCAAGTTCTCAGAGATTTTCTCCCATATCTTTTTTTTCCAAATATGTTACAATTTTAACTTTAACATTTAGGTCTGTGATCTAATTTGATTTTTATATTTGATGTGAATAAAAGGTTAATTTTTCCTATATAGATATACAGTTGTCTCAGCATCATTTGTAGAAAAGCTTTCCCCATGGAAATAACTTGACAGCTTTGTCAAAAATCAGCTAAGTACAGTAGTCCCTTGGTATCTATTGAAGGTTGGTTCCACGACTCCCTCCTTAGATGCCAAAATCCACAGATGCTCAAGTCCCTTATAGAAAATGGTATGGCATCTGCACATAAACTAAACCTCCCCGTATACTTTAAATCATCTCTAGATTATTTATAATACCTAATACAATGTAAATGTTATGTAAATAGTTGTAAATACAATGTAAATGCTATGTAAACTACCAAAGTATAGCAAATTTAAGTTTTGCTTTTTGGAAATTTTTGGAATTTTAAAGAAGTATTTTTGATCTGAGGTTGGTTGACTCTATGAATGTGGAACACATCAATACAGAGGGCAGACTGTACTATGCAATTTTACAAGACAGACTTGAGTATCTGTGGATTTTGGTATCTGTAGGCAGTTACCATTCTCTCAGATACCTAGGAACCATTCTCTCAGATACCTAGGAACAACTATATATATAATACATATAATATATACATATTCAACTGAATCAACTGAAATGTTTATATTACATTATATAGATATTGTATAGAACTTCCCTGGTGGCTCAGCTGGTAAAGAAACTGCCTGCAACGCAAGGGACCTGGGTTCGGGCCCTGGGTTGGGAAGATCCCTTTAGAAAGTAATGGTAAGTTACCCACTTCAGTATTCTTGCCTGGAGAATTCCATGGACAGAGGAGCCTGATGGGTTATAGTTCCTGGGATCTCAGAGTCAGACACAACTGAGCTACTAACACTACTACATATAATGTTTATTTCTAGGCTTCCTATTTTGTTTCACTGTTCATCTATCCTTAAGACAATTCCACAGCTCAATGACTTATAGTAATAAGATATATAATAAATCTTGAAATCAGATAGCATAAACTCTTCAACTTCGCTTTTTCAAAATCATTTTAGCTATTCAACATCCTTTGTTATTTCCATATGAATTTTAGAATCTGTTGATAGGTTTCTACAAAATGCCTACCAATGTTTTCAGTGAGATTACACTGAATCTGTAGATCAATTTGGAAAGAAATGACATCTGAACAACAGTGAGTTTTCAAATCCATGAACATGACATACCTCTCCAAACACTGAGTTCTGTCTTTCTTTCAGCAATATTTTATAGTTCTCAGTTTACAGGTCTTGTACATCTTTTATTAAGCTTATCCCTAAGTATCAACATTTTATGTATTTTCGAAACTATTTTAAATGACATTTTAAAAATATCATTTTACAATCATTGCAAGTATATAAAAATTTAAATTTTATATATTGACCTTGTATCCTACAACTTTGCTAAACTTGTTTTAGTAGTTTTTTCATAGAATCTTTAGAATATTCTGTTCACAAACATGTCATCTGTAATTAAGGCAGTTTTACTTCTCCCTTTCTAATTGAAATTATCTTCTTCTTTTTCTTGTTTTAGCGCAATGGCTAGGACCTCTAGGATAATGTTGAAAAAAAACATATGTTTAGATTACTTGCCCTTGCTTGTTCTTGATATTCCTGGGGTAAGGCATCTTGTTCTTTTACTCATGTGGTAATTATGAAATATATTCATGATTTCTCTGACACTTCCTCCTTCAAAAAGTGGAGCCTAATAACCCTCCCCCTTGGGTGGGCTATAGTTAGTGACTTGTTTGTGATGAATAGACTCTGGTGGAAATGATGGTGTATGACTTCTAAAAGACCAGGTCATAAAAGGCATTGTGGCTTCCTCCTTCTTTTCTCCTTCTCCTGGATCACTCACTCCAGGGGAAACCACTTGCCAAGACATGAGAACATTCAAGAAGCCTTGTGAAGAGATCCATATGGTAAAGACTTGAGGCTTTCTACAAACAGTGAGTAAGAGCCTGAGGTTAGTAAATCCTCTAGCCCTAGTCAGGTCTTCAGATGGCAACAGCCTTAACTGATGTCTTGAATGCAACCTCATGAGAGAACCTCAAGCAGAACCACCCTACTAAGTGGCTCCCAAATCCCTAACCCTCAAAAATTGTGAAATGATAAGCATTTGCTGTTTAAGATGCTTTGGGAGTAATTTTTTTTATACAACAATAGATAAATAATACAGCCATTAAGTCTCATCATATTTCCAATATATGCTCTTTATCATCATTCCCTTCTATTACTAGTTGGCTGAGAGTATTTATCATAAATGAGTGTTGAATTCTGTCAAGTACCTTTTCTTCATACATTGAGATGATCATAAGGTTTTTCACCTTTTTTTTTTATTCTGGTAACATGGTGATTTTCAATGTTTGACCAAACTTTCATTCCGGGATAAATGTTACTTTATGCAGTCATCTTGTTGAGCAGTAAAAATAAATGAACAACTGATACCCACAACAACATGGATGGATCTCAAAAGCACTCTGGTTCCATTTATATTAAATTTCACGAAATGGCAAACTAATCTAGAGACAGAAAGTAAACTAGTGCTTACCTGGCACCAGAGAGTGGGTGGAGATTGATAGCAAAGGGCAGGAGGCAAGGGTGATAGAAATATTCTGTATCTTGATTATGGCAGTGGTTCCACAAACATATAGCTCATTAATCAAGGCCCTTAAAATGGTGCACTTAGATGTAAGAGAATTTCACCTAAAGAGAATTGATGTTTAAAAATTTATACCTGAATTCTATGAAATTAAAATAGGTTGAGAATGTATTTCCATGCCATGCTCATTAAAATAAAAATGCTAAAACAGTAGGTCTAGGTTATCTTTAAGCATGGTTATCTGTTACAACTAAAGCTAGCAATTTGGTTAATGACCACAGTAAGGAAGAAAACATTGCCCTAGTTAATGGCTTTAATCTATTTTGCAAGTCTAAATGGTTGTTAAGTAAGGCTTCTGCTGTGTATAGAATCATTACTGTGTTGAAGTGTACTCACTGGGCCTATTTTCCTACGGAGAAATTCAAATGTATCTAGGAGATCCAAACCCAAGTCAGTTTTCCAAGGACGAAACCTCTACTTCAGAGATCCCAGGCTCAGAATAAAGAGTTAAACAGAAACACAATCCATGACTTTTCTAATTGTTTTTCTCATTGTGCTGCCAGCGTTCTCCTTTGGCTGAGGTAATCTTGAAATCTGTATCACCCTGAACTAGGACTCTTCAGCCTGGAACATAGAGAAATGGTACAAACACCAGCTGATCGAATGCCAGTGGTACAAGCAATGGAACCCAGGTCTTCCACATTGCAGGAGTCTTTACCAGCCACTAGGGAAGCCCAAGAATACTGGAGTGCGAGGCCTATCCCTTCTCCAGGGTATCTTCCTGACCCAGGAATTGAACCAGGGTCTCCTGCAGTGCAGGTGGATTCTGTACCAGCTGAGCTACCAGGGAATCCACAAATGTCAACACTTGTTTCTAAATAAACCAACCATAAAAGAGAAGCTGTTGATAAGAGGAACAATTAACATTATCAATTGTAAGTTACTGTCAGTAAAAACTGATTTATTATAACCAAGCCTAATGCTGACCCTCCTCTCTCTAATCTTTGCATTTGTAGAAAATGAGAAGACTGGAGGCAATGAGAGTCTACCTGTAAGTTGGTAATTGCACTGACCATGCTCTCATCCTTGTCACTCTCAGGTTGGAATTCTAGAATAGCTGCTGCCTACAAGACAGCCCCTCCTGCAACCCTCAGCTTGTCGTTCCAGCAACATGAGCAAGAGAGAAAGAAAAGAGCTAAGGAATCTGTCAGTCACATTCAACTTTCCTCTTTCTCTACTCTTTTATTTTGAGGGTGGAATCTAAGAACCTCATTATCTGCAACCCCTTTTCCTTAGCTGGGAAGCCAAGAGCTGGTTATACCTCTGAGATGGTAGATGCCTTTTGTAAGGAAGCTTGAAGAGCCCTGAAATCAAGGACGTGTGTATACTCAGTCGCTTCAGTTGTGTCCAACTCTTTGCAACCCCATGGGCTGTAGCTTTCCAGGCTCCTCTGTCCATGGGATGGATTATCCTGGCAAGAACACTGGAGTGGGTCCCCATTTCCTCCTCCAGGGGATCTTCCCGACTCAGGGATAGGACCCACATCTCCTGAGGCTCCTGTATTGATAGGAATTTTTTACCTGTCAATCCTGAATCCAAAAAAAAATCCTAAATTTTTTACCACTGAGCAGCAAGACAATTGAGGTCAGGGAGCCAAGAGCCAGTAGGAAGAACTAGGGGACCATAATCAAAAAGACAGATAACTGTGGATGAAGGTATGAAAAAATTAAAACCTTCATACGCTGCTGGTGGGAATGTATTAATAAAATGGTGCAGCTTCTTTGAAAGGCATTCTGACAGTTCTCAGTAGCTTAAACACAGTTACCACGTAACCCAGCAATTCTACTCCTAAGTGTACACCCAAGAGAAAGTAAAACATGTGTCCACACAATAACTTATACATAAATGTCAGAGCAGCATTATTCATAATCACCATGGAGTGGAAACAACCCAAATGTTCATCAACTGAAGAGAGGATAAACAAAATGTCATATATCCATGCAATGGAATATTACCTGGTAACAACAAAGAATGAAGCACTGATACTCATATAATACGGCTAGATCTTGAAAACATTATGCTGCATGAAAGAAGCTAGTCACAGAGGACCACATATTGTTTAATTCCATTTATATGAAATGTCCAGAATAAGCAAATCTATCGAGACAGAAAGTAGATTTGTGATTGCCTAGAGTGGTAAGGGGAAAGTGGCACATGGAAGGGGGTTGCGGGTTGTTGACTAAGTGGTACAGTGTTTCTTTTCAGGGTGCTGAAAAGATTCTAAAATTAACTGTGTGATGGTTGCACAACTCTGAATTTACCAAAAGTCATTTAACTATACACTTTAAATGAGTGAACTGTATGGGATGTGAATCACATTTTAGTAAAGCTCTTACAAGAAAAACGAAACAAAAGAGGGGGCCAGAGCAAGAATGGAAAACCCAAAAGTTAGCCACAGAGAAAAAGGAAGCAGGCACGTGACCTGAGGCAGTCCGTTGGTCTCTATTTGCTACACCAGGAGGCAGAGATGAGATGAGCCGAATTTAAACTATGCAGTGGGCTGCTGTTTTTCTAGCAGAAGACTGCTTCTATAGTTGCTATTGAAAGGTTCTAAAAGGCTGCTTCTGTATTCAGGTCTTTTTAGAGGGCAGGTGGTGAGTACCTTGTTGATTTGTTTATTTAGGTCCTCAGAGTCAGGAAGTTGAATTATTCATACTCAGTTCAAGACATTTTATCCTCATCGAACCCATCTAAGACCTTTTTGCAGGGATATATTCCTTCATATTTATGCCTTTTAACTCCTATATTTCACAAAAACCACCATTCTAGTGGACATAAGGAATACTCTGTGTGTGTGTGTGTACTTGCAGATTGTTATTGCTTTGTATGCAAGTATTCTTAATTTTAATATTATTGCATTGGACATCTCTTTCCAGTTCTTCTTCCTCCTCTTTTCACTAAGCACATTGCTTTTAAGACCAATCCACATATCCACACTGTTAGGTATATATCTTTGCTCACTAGCGTGTGCCCACTGCATATTACCTAACTACTTTCCCCATGACTGACATACAGGCGGCCCTCTTCTCTCTGCTACCCTCAGTAATGTGTGGCATCCATGAGAATGCTCCTCACAGACCTCAGACCTCAGGAAGGGTAACTGAGCAAAGGCGTCAGCTGTTGTACTTTGAAATCCAGCTCTGTGTTTCACCCGAGGTCACACTGCTCCCTGGCTGCTCCCAGCCATGACTAAGTACATCAGGGACACTGAGACAGGCCCATTCCTGGGAGACATGGGATTCTTCTCACAGCTGATTTTGGCTTGAGGACTTCCGGGTGGACTCACACAACCTTCCTTAGTTTGTGTGGCAATCATCTAGGACACTTCCATCAGCCTTACCTTCCCTCTCTCCTTCACTTGGGATCAGATGTGCATTATGCTATGACAGTCCTCCCAACCCTCCCCATTTTCTCTCACAGGCATATCCCCCAGTAACATCTTCGTAAACTTAAATGATTTAATCCACATCTTGGCATCTCTTTTTTGAAGAGCCAGGCTAATCCATTATGCTGTACCAAACATCCTCATACATGTCCCCTAGTAAAATGGGATAAAGATTTCTTAAGGATGTACATCTAGGATGGAAATTGTTGGGTCCAAAGCTGAGGCCAAATATCTGCCTGGAGAGGTTGCTCCCATCTGCATTCTCAAGAGCAACACATGAGATTCCTATATCTTCTCATCTCTCTCTCTCTCAATGGCATTATCTGCTCATTTCTGTGCATCTAACAAGCATAGAACAGTATCTCTTCATTGTTTTAAATTTATTTTCTCTGATTACTAAAGTTACCAGTCATTTCTTCATATGTTTTTTAATCTTTAGGGATTCCTCTTCTATAAATTGCCCATTTCATTCCTTGCTCATTTTTATGGGTTTTTTTGGGGGGGGGGGTTAAGGAATTCCTTGTATATCCTAGATACTGAGCCTTTGCTGATTTTAGACTTTGTAAACATCTCCCAATCTACCATCTAGTAACTTTTTCCATGATATCCCTAATGGAACAAAATCATTCAGTTTAGTATCAAGAGCATCTCTAGGAAAGGGGAGAGTTATTAACACATCATATCATGGTCAAAAGCTTGAACCATGGCCAAAAACACTCAGACTTCATTCCAGGCTTACCATCTCCAAGATGTGGACATCTAGGCAAGTTATCTTTCTTTCAGCTTTTTATCTCTAAAATGGGAATAATATAAGAGAACCCAACTCCATCTGAAGCAATTTGGATAAGCAGATCAACTTAGGGTGAAGAATCATAAAATTCCATATATATTTTATTTTCTTTTAACTTAAAATATACAAATATTTATGTACACATCTTCATACAGAACATAGGCCTTTTCTTTGACTAGTCTTCACATCTTTTTTCTTACCTAACCCAATCTATAATGCATTGGCAATAATTTCCAGTTTGGGATTCCTTAAGGTATGCCAAGAATTTATATCTCTTTTATTTTTACAGTGTTTTTCTTCCTTTAACAATTGTTCTTACTCATATTGAACTGACAGAAATTTTTTGTGATATCTTTCCAGAGCATTCCACTTAATTTTCTTAGAAACAACTCTTCATACTCCTATTTAATATTTATGACCTAACTAATCAAATTGCAAGATTGTAACAAGCACAATAGGCACAAACAGGTTTGAGAACAAAGATAATTTCTTTTCAAGTATATAACTCAACATATGGGAGCAGCTGGAGAAAGGAATGGCAATTCACTCCAGTATTCTTGCTTGGAGAATTCCATGGACAGAGGAGCCTGGAGGGCTACAGTTCACGGGGGCACAAAGAGTCGGACACAACTGAGTGACTAACACACACACACACATGGGAGCAGCAGTGCACAGGCAAACCAGAATCCTTGGCTGTAAATATTCCATGTGTCCTTAGAATTCATCCCTGCAGGTCATGGAGGAAATGGAGTGCCTTGGAGAATCCGATGGGTTGTACTAGTAGACTCTGCTTGGGAGTTTCCATTGTTATCTGCTTTTACCACTGAGCCACCTGGGAAGCCCTTCAACTAGGGTACTGGGCTTCTAAGCAGGTCCTCTGAAGACACATGGAAATGACTTTGATAGAGTAATAAGAATTACATTATCACATTAGAAGAGGGTTTGGCATGAAAGGAAGCTGCATAGTGTAGACCCTATGAATACTTTTATAGTCACATCCCAGAAAGTAAAATTGGGAAATAGTGAAACTATGACACAGCTAGTTGTTTTTGTTGGTTTTTTTTTTTTTTTGGCTTTGAAATATTTTACTCAGAGAAGATTTGCATGTGACCCTGAAATTTCTCTGCTCGTTCAATTTTAGCCATTCTTTTTGTAACATGGATCTACAGAACAGCAAGTGCCATAACCTTTAACTCATGCATGACTGTCTTCTGTGTAACTCTATGGGATTCAACCAGGCCTGGCAATACTCGCATGTGGATGGAAGGAAAGGAGACAGAGAGACTTGGACTATCTCTGTCCTTCAGGGTCAAACACTAAGGAGGGAGAGGGAATCAGCAGCTGCAGGGAATTTCAGCTCTGTGCACATTGCAGGGCGGGTGTGGCTGGAGAAAGCTGAGCAGGCAGCTGAGAAGGAAGAGGAGCCCAGCAAGCACAGCAGTGGGGCATTTGAGGTGGAGCACCCTTAGAAGTCAGGGACACCCAGCCAGGAATCTGTCAGCACAGGAGATACTTGTGATTCTGATCCTGGAATCTGGACTGGCAAGGCCAAGGGAGGCTCCTGTTCTGAGATAGGGACACAGCCAGGTTACTGAGAACAGGCTCCAATACAGAAGCCCAGACTCAAGAGATGGGGGCCTGTGAAAGAAGATGGAGAATTCAGGAACAAATTAGGCACTGCTTATGGACTTCTGTGTGGGCTGGCCGCAGCTGAGCTGCAGTAGAGAGACTGCTTTCTGGGAAGAGAAAAAGGAAGAAACCAAGCTCCAGACTGGATGAAAGAGGTGGGGGACTGTCACCTGTCACTCGGCAGTGGGATCCGTGATAGCCTCTGTTGCCCCACTGTGAGCTCAGTACTCTGCTTGCTAGAGTCTCTGGGCTGCAGAACATTCCCTTCCCATGCAGTGCCCCCAGAGTAGCCCCACAGGCCACACCGCAGAGCTATTACCAAAGCGATAAAGGAAAACCTGCAAAACTCTCTAGGCTGAGATTTTAAATATTTAGTCTTCTATGCAATTGATTCTCAGTTGACTTCTTTGCTCCCTGCTGCTGCCTTGCACCTGCCACTACAGCTCCTTCTAGGCAGCCAGCCCCAGCTTCCTAAGCCTCGGAGCATTCTCTTTAGACAAAGTCCATCAGAGGAGTCTAAATGGGAGAGAGAACTGGACAAAAGGAACAGAGGAAGGAAAAGGGCCAGTTCTAACTGAAGTCAAAGTTGGAATGACACTGAAAAGTAAGTGGTATTGAGAGTGGCTGCAGGATGCTCCCAAAAGCGTTCTGTGCTAGGACTGAGTCATCCTTGGGTGTAAAGTTTTTTGACGCTGATCTACAAATGAATGAATAAGTCAGTGAATGAATCAATCAGTGGACTGACAAATGAACGACTGATGAGGCTAGGAAAATGGCAGTGTGCAATCATCATACAGATATGTGTTATGTGTGTGTGTGTGTATGAGTGTGTATATATGTGTGTGTGTATATATGCGTGTGTGTGTGTATGAAGGACAATTTCAAAGCATTGGTGGGTATAATAGGTAAACAGGGGGCTACTCTGGCTCTTAGAGGGGGAGTGTTAAAGAAATAAAGGAGAGTAACGAGCCCCAAATTGCCCAGAAGCCCCCTACTCCACAAACGGCAAAAGATATGTGAGGCAGCTGCATACTGGTAGCCAACAGTTGTCATTTTCAACTCTTTCTTCCCCTATGGGATGTGGAGTAAAGAGGGGCCCAAGTCAAAAGATGCTCCATTCATAATTTCTATTTCTTCCTGGTTCAGTCTTAGAAGATTGAACTTTCTAAGAATCTGTCCATTTCTTCCAGGTTATCTGATTGCCATATAGTTGTTCATAATAGTCTCTTATAATCCTTTGTATTTCTGCGTTATCTGTTGTAATCCCTCCTTTTTCATTTCTAATTTTGTTGATTTGATTCTTCTCTTTTTTTTTTCTTGATGGGTCTGGCTAAAGGTTTGCCAATTTTGTTTATTTTCTCAAAGGACCAGTTTTCAGTTTTATTAATCTTTACTACTGTTTCTTTCATTTCTTTTTCATTTATTTCTGCTTGGATCTTTATGATTTCTTTCCTTCTTTTGTTTTTTTGTTGTTGTTCTTCTTCTTTTTCCAGTTGTTTTATGTGTAAAGTTAGGTTGATGTTTTTTGATGTCTATTTGATGTTTTTCTTGTTTCTTAAGGTAGGATTGTATTGCTATAAACTTCACTCTTAGAACTGCTTTTGCTGCCTCCCATAGTTTTGAATTGCTGTGTTTTCATTGTCATTTGTTTCTAGAAATTTTTTTATTTCCCTTTTGATTTCTTTAGTAACCTGTTGGTTATTTAGAAATGTGATGTTTAATCTCCATTGTGTTTCTTAGTTTTTTTCTTCTAATTGATATCTAGTCTCATAGTGTTCTGGTTGGAAAAGATGCTTGATATGATTTCAATTTTCTTAAATTTACTGAAATTTGATTTGTGACCCAAGATGTGGTCTATCCTGAGGAATGCTCCATGTGCACTTGAGAAGAAGGTATATTCTTCTGCATTTGGATGGAATGTCCTGAAGATATCAATAAGATCCATTTCATCTAATGTATCATTTAAGACTTGTGTTTCCGTTTTCTGTTTTGATGATCTGTCCATTGGTGTGACTGGGGTGTTAAAGTCTCCTACTATTATTGTGCTACTGTCAATTTCTCTTTTTATGTCTGTTAGTGTTTGTTTTATGTATTGAGGTGCTCCTATGTTGGGTGCATGGATATTTACAATTGTTATGCCCTCCTCTTGGATCGATCCTTTGATCATTATATAGTGTCCTTCCTTATCTTTTGTAATATTCTTTATTTTAAGGTCTATTTTGTCTGATATGAGGACTGCTACTCCAGCTTTCTTTTGCTTCCCATTTGCATGGAATATATTTTTCCTCTCATTTTCAGTCTACATGTGACTTTAGGTCTGAAGTGGATTTCTTGTAGGCAGCATATATATGGGTCTTGTTTTTGTATCTACTATTATTCAACACAGTTCTGGAAGTCCTAGCTACGCAACCAAAGAAGAAAAAGAAATAATTCAGATTGGAAAAGAAAAAGTAAAGCTCTCACTGTTTGCAGATGACATGATACTGTAAATAGAAAACCCTACGGATAGTATCAGAAAATTACTAGAGCTAATCAAGTGAATTTAGCAAAGTTGTAGGATACAAAATCAATACACAGAATCACTTGCATTTTATATGCTAACAATTAAAAATCAGAAAGAGAAATTAAGGAGTCAATCCCATTCACCATTGCAACAAAACGAATTAAATATCTAGGAATAAACTTACCTAAGGAGACAAAAGAAGTGTGCATAGAAAATTGTAAGACACTAATGAAAGAAATCAAATATAACATAAACAGATGGAGAGATAGTCCATGTTACTGGGTAGGAAGAATCAATATTGTGAAAATGACTATACTACCAAATGCAATCTACAGATTCAGTGAGATCCCTATCAAATTACCAATGGCATTTTTCACAGAACTAGAACAAAAACTTTCACAATTCATATGGAAACACAAAAGACCCCAAATAGCTAAAGCAGTCTTGAGAAAGAAGAATGGAATGGAGGAATCAACCTTTCTGACTTCAGATTATACTACAAAACTACAGTCATCAAGACCGTATGGTACTGGCACAAAAACAGAAATACAGACCGATGGAACAAGATAGAAAGCCCAGAAATAAATCCATGCACCTATGGGTACCTTATTTTTGACAAAGGAGGCAAGAATATACAATGGGGTAATACAGTCTCTTCAATAAATGGTGTTGGGAAAACTGGACAGCTACATGTAAAAGAATGAAATTAGAACACTTCCTAACACCATACACAAAGATAAACTCAAAGTGGATTAAAGACCTAAATGTAAGGCCAGAAACTATAAAACTCTTAGAGGAAAACATAGGCAGAACCATCGATGACATAAATCAGAGCAAGATCCTCCATGACCCACCTCCTAGAGTAATGGAAATAAAAACAAAAGTAAACAAGTGGGACCTGATTAAACTTAAAAGCTTTTGCACAGCAAAGGAAACTATAAGGTTAAAAGACAACCCTCAGAATGGGAGAAAATGATAGCAAATGAAACAACTGACAAAGGATTAATTTCCAAAATATACAAGCAACTCATACTACTCAATACCAGAAAAACAGACAACCCAGTTAAAAAGTGGGAAAAAGACCTAAATAGACATATCTTCAAAGAAAACATACAGAAAGCTAAGAAATACATGAAAAGATGTTTAACATTGCTCATCATTAGAGAAATGCAAATCAAAACTACAATGAGATATCACCTCACACCAGTTGGAATGGCCATCATCAAAAAGTCTACAAACAATAAATGCTGGAGAGGGTGTGGAGTAAAGGGAATGCTCTTGCCCTGTTGGTGGGAATATAAACTGATACAGCCACTGTGGAAGATGGTATGGAGGTTCCTTTAAAAACTAAGAATAATACCACCATAGGACCCAGCAATCCCACTCCTAGGCATATACCGTGAGGAAACCAAAACTGTAAAAGACACATGTACCCATTGTTCATTGCAGCACTATTTACAATAGCTAGAACATGGAAGCAACCTACATGTCCATCAACAGATGAATGGATAAAGAAGTTGTGGTACATATACACAATGGAATATTACTCAGCCATAAAAGGAACACATTTGAGTCTGTTCTAATGAGGTGGATGAACCTAGAACCTATGATACAGAGTGAAGTAAGTCAGAAAGAGAAAGATAAACATGATTTTCTAATGCATATATATGGAATCTAGAAAAATGGTACTGAAGAGTTTATTTACGGGCACCAATGGAGAAACAGACATAGAGAATAGACTTATGGACATGGGGAGAGGGAAGGAGAGGGTGAGATGCATGGAAAGAGTAACATGGAAACTTACATTACCATGTGTAAAATAGATAGCCAATGGGAATTTGCTGCATGGCTCAGGAAACTCAAACAAGGGCTCTGTATCAACCTAGAGGGGTGGGATGGGGAGGGAGATGGGAAGGAGGTTCAAAAAGGAAGGGATATATGTATACCTACGGCTGATTCATGTTGAGGTTTGACAGAAATCAAAATTCTATAAAGCAATCATCCTTCAATAAAAAATAAATTAATTTTTTAAAAAAAGATGCTCCATTCAACCAGCCCTTTCTCTGACAAACCCTTTGTGCTTACTCCCCAACACTACAAAAGAAACAGAATCACTCACAGAGGTTATAATGAATGTTTGAATGCAAATGAAACCCTGTGCCCCTGAAAGACCAGTGGCTCCAGCACTGGCTAATACAGTATTTACACGTGCACTACAGAGTGGGGTGGTGCAACTGCGGCTCTGCAGAGTGGGGTGACTTCCCATGAGGTTCTATCCAGCCAGTACAGGAGAATAATGTGTCCTAGTGGCCTGTCATGGATGACCTTGCAGAATGAACATCAAGTTCTCAACTGACAGAAGGAGTGAGTACCAGGATCACCTGGGAAGATCTGTCAAGCCTCACATGCCCCAGACATCTTAGCCCCGATTCTGGTATTTCCTGCCTGAGACATAAGCTCCTAGAAGACAAGGAACTGAATCTGAAGTTATCTGCATCCAATAGAATATCTACCTTGCAGTGTAGGCTGAATAAATATTTTTATAATTAGATACTTTGATTATAATCATAGAGTTTGAAGGGATTTGGGCCCCTCTTTGCTTGAAAAGACCTGTGAGTTCAATCAGTGATCTTATTTAATGGCAAAAATTAGGTCTCGAGTGGCGATGTGACTTGTCAAATATCACACATCCAACTAATAGCTCAGCCTGGTAACTGAAATTCCAGAATTCAAAATAGTTAATGTAAAAATGTAAATTAATCAGTGAACATAATTATTTTCTGCAAAGGGCAAACCACCAGTTTAAGGAAATTCGTCAGATGGTCTGACTGCAGGAAAGAAAAGACACGCTAGGCTCACATGTCAAATGTCGGGGGACATGGGCCATGGGTCTGCCCTATATTCAAGTTCCTGGCTTCTCTATCCTAATGCCAACCAAGCCTCGCTGTATAATCCTCAGCCTACAAAGTAGAGGTTGTGGGTATGGTTTATGTCGGGCAGCAGGAGAAAAGGAACCAGTGTCAAATGCCAATTTCAGTGCTTCAGTGAGGATCCTGAGAGAGATATTCATTAATCAGAAACAATTTAGGTGAGCTTCCATTTCAAGACACATAATCTCTATTATGAAAACTCTCACCACAATTAAAACAACTTTTACTGAAGCAACAGCAAAATGAACATGGCTATCAATTTCATGAGTCTTCTACAGTCAAGACCCAAGAAACCAGAAACAGTTACTTCTTTTTCATCGGGCCAACGCCAACATGAAAAGCACAGCTTTTTAGGTTGTGCTTTTAGGTTAATTTCTTTTCAATATTTCACACTCTAAGGATTTAAAACATAAATCTGTTTGGCTTTGAGTTGTTGGAAAGCAGGTTGTTATTTAAACAAACACACCACCAAGAGTGACACTTTCTACATGGCCACGAAGATACCACCTAGAGAAGATATTGATGAGGTCCAGTCATCTTATCAACTGTCATTTGGTGCCTGAGCAGCGCAGGGAACACTGATGTGATGTGGATGCTGTGTGACTTTGTCAAGCAAACGGCCCAGTCCCTTTTTGTTACCCTTTTGACAGTAGGGGCACCTTATGAAACTGGGCTCTGTGAAGCACATACATTGTGTCTTAGGATTCTATCCATCCATCCAAATGATTTAAACCGGTATCTAGTGTTGCCATATGAAATATGTTTTTAAAAATATATCTAGCCCTGATTAAAAAAAATGTTTAGAGAAGTCTGTTCTTGGCCACTGTATTTCCAAAAATATCTCCTGCCTATGCCAACAATCTATGTTATCTGTGTCTTCAACCACTTGCACTGTTCTTCATCTTCGAAGCCAGCTGTTGAAGGGCTTTCATTGCAAGGTCACTCAGCCTCTAAAGAGGATCACTTGACAATGGCACACAGTCCTCCGCAGAGCAGACAGAAAAGCCTTTGCAACTGTGTGTGGTCTGAGCGGTTGCACAACGTCAGTGAGATGAGAGAGATGCTACCAGGAGAGCAAGCACTCCTTTCTGAAGTTAAAAAATGAATACTATTGCCTTTCCTGCCCTGAGATAACTGATTTGTGAAATCCATCAGTCAAATGAGATTTTAAAATCTTCCAACGGAATGCCTTGCAGTATATACAAATTCTATGAGCTTATCCTAAGAGAAATAAAATCATACCCAAGCCCTCATATTTTCATCTAACTCTGGTGTTAGTAGTTAAAATATTCAAATTTTAACAAAATTTTTTCTGACCAAGTAATTTCCCAGACAAATTTGAGAGCAAAAGGCTCCTCTACCAGAATGATTTCTATAGAATGTTAAATGTAGCACTTCCATTAATGTGTATCTCAGTATTTAACTGCATCTTTCCAGGAAGACCTCTGACAAAGGAAAGTGTGGAAGTATGGCAAAGAGTCTACCTACCCTAGGATAGGCTTACATTCAACTTTCCAAGGAATTTCAGTTGCAATAAATTTTCCCCAAAATTATTGTATGACAAGAGACTGTAATTTTAAGTAATGAGACTCAACATTTCCTTCTTCTGTTGCCCATGGTATGATGATTTAAAGTCCTTGATCATACTTATAATCTACGAAATTAAAATATGGCTGTGGTTTTGATCAAGGCCAATGAAATTTGGCAACTCTGAACGAGTTATAAGAACAATTCCACTTCAATTAATTTAAGAAAATAAAGATGTGAGCAAAGATTAACATACAAAGATATTCAAAACAGTATTTGTATTATAGGAAAAATTGAGAACAATTTTAATGCTCAATAAGAGGACACTAAATATATGATGGTACAGTCATTAAAAAATGATGATCAAAATGTAATAGTCTTTACATTAAATGTTAAACAATGGGGAAGTTAAAACACTGAAGACAGATAAGCTAATTTTTATGGGAAAATTTATCTATATACACAACTAGTTCAAAAAATATGCAATACAACTATGGCTTATTTTAACGTTCTTCCTTTCTAAATTTTCTAGGATAAATATATGAGGACTTGCATAACTTTATTTTTTAAAACATTTCATTTTAAATAACAATGTATGGCTAAAACAATAATTAAAAAAATAAAAAAATTTAAAAAAAAAATAAAAATAAAAAGAATAAAAGTATCAGAAACCAAAAATGCTACTTGCCAAATGTTTGTCGCAAATATCTGCGGCCCCTCCTTTCTATCTGAAAAGTCAGAATAGGCTAACTGATGAAACAGATAAACCCTACATCTTGGCAGCTTTCTTAGGCAGCTTTTCTCTGAGCAGTGACTTAGGAATCAAGGCACTTTCAATCTACGGCCTTCCTAGATCCTTTGCATTAGGTCAACAGGTGAAGGAAGAGAGAATTTCTAGGGTTGCACAGGTTTTCTTAAACAAGTCCCCATGTAACTCACATAATATTAGCCAATGTTATTGGCCAGATCTTGGTCATAATGCCAGGTCTAAAATGTGAGAAACAGTTAGTTACACGAAAATGAAAGTGAAAGTCACTCAGTTGTGTCTGACTCTTTGCAACCCCATGGACTGTCAAGTCCATGAAATTCTCCAGGCCAGAATACTGAAGTGGGTAGCCTATCCCTTCTCCAGGGGATCCTCCCAACCCAGGGATCAAACCCAGGTCTCTCACATTGCAGGTGGATTCTTTACCAGCTGAGCTACCAGGGAAGCCCTTAGTTACATGGCTAGGGGAAAAAAGGAAATAATTTGGTAACCAAATTATTAACTACATGATACATAGAGGTGTGAGTGAAGTATTCTTCTAAGAACTAGACAATGAGGAAATGAAAACTAACCTAGCTAAAGCCAAACCCAAGCCCCAGCAGGGCTTTCAAGGTGGCGCTGTGGTAAAAAAAAAATCCACTTGCCAATGCAGTTGACGAGGGTTCGATCCCTGAGTCAGGAAGATCCCCTGGAGAAGGAGATGGTAACCAACTTAGTATTCTTGCCTGGAAATGTCCATGGACAGAGGAGCCTGGCAGGCTACAATCCATGGGGTCGCAAAGCGTTGGCCATGACTTAGCGACTAGGCATGCATGCAAAGCCAACTGCAGTAAATAAATTATATCCAATTCTTACCTTTTGAGCAATGAACAGGAGAGAATCAAATGGATATTGAAAAAGAGGGCATTCTCACCTATGCTCTAGACTCGAGGACTTAGTTTTTCAACCACCAACTCAGGACCATGTTGCCAGAACAGAATGGCTTAATGCTATCCATGACTTCAACCCAGCACATGGCAGATAGGCTAAAGATAGCACCCAGAATGCATTGGATGCACAGGGTCTTCAGAAACATGACTGTACCATAAGATCTTAAATTTTAGCACAAATATTAATATGCTCAGTCACTTAGTCCTATCTGACGCTTTGTGATCCCATGGACTATATTCCTCCAGGTTCTTCTGTCCATGGGATTTTCCAGGCATGAAAATGCCTGGAGTGGTTTGCCATTTCCAATCCAGGGATTGAACCTGCATCTCCTGCATTGGCAGGCAGATTCTTTAAAACTGTGCCACCTGGGAAGTCTCTTAACCATTAATGGAGCCAAATATTTTAACCCAAAATCTAACAATATGAAGTACTCATATAAAGAAAGAATGTATTAATAGAAAGATATTATCTTCAGAGAATTCAGTAAAAGAAAGTGCTAAAAGCAAGAATTTGGCAGTTTATTCATCACCATTCAGGTAGAGACATTAAATCATAATTTTAGCAAATATTCATTGAACTCTGTGGCTCATAGGCTTCTAAATTTATCACACACATTATATCACCTAATTGTGTAACAACTCTCATGAAATTACTTCTGTCATTATAACCTTTCAACAGAGGAAGAAAGAGATGGTCAGGAAGTCCAAGTGACTTGTTGAAGGTTTCAGTTTGTGTCAGATTCACGAGTGAACCGAAGGTTTCTGATACCAGGAGTCAGTTTACTCATAACATCACATGGAACATGAAAATCATGCTCACCTAAGAGGTGTACCCTATGGGAGAGCAAGAGTAATTCATCATGTTCCACCACGGCCTGGATGAAATACTTCGCCAACCTGCTGCTGCTGCTGCTAAGTCACTTCAGTTGTGTTTGACTCTTAGCGACCCCATGGACTTCAGCCTACCAGGCTCCTCCGTCCATGGGATTTTCCAGGCAAGAGTATTGGAGTGGGGTGCCATTGCCTTCTCCCATTTCCCCAACCAATGGCTTCTAAACTTGGCTGGTGTCACAGGGCGCTTACACAGTTCCCAAGCCCTATCCCAGCCATGACTAAAATGAAAATCTCTACAAGTAGGGCTCAAGGATCCATACTCTTAAAAAGTGCCTAAAGTGATTGGGAATGCAATAATTATTAATTCCCAAATAATTAATTTGGGAATTAATACCCCAGAATTTCCCTCACCTCACTCTGAGGGAATTTTCAATTTCACACAATTGAAATATTCTGTTTAAAAATTCAGTCATGTAGACAATGGGACACTGTATTCTAGATGGTATGCATTCCACTTACAGGAAAATTTATACTGTTTTGTAAATTACTTGGGTTTCCCAAGTAGCTTAAATGGTAAAGAATCTGACTACAATGAGAAAGACCTGGGTTCAATCCATGGGTAGGAAAGATCCCTTGGAGAAGGGGATGGCAACCCACTCCAGTATTATTGCATGGAGAATTCCATGGACAGAGGAGCCTGGTGGGCTACAGTCCATGGGGTCACAAAGAATTGGACTGAGCAACTAACACACACAGTTTTCAGTTTTGTAGATTAGTCTTTTAGAAACTTGATCAACACAACTAGATTCCCCCGCCTCCCCACCCCCACCCCAAATCTCTTCATTTCATACTGTGGTTCGGTTGGGTGCAAGAGTCCTGGTTTGCCCAGAGCTCTCCTAGTTTTCATACTGAAAGTCTCACTTCTCAGGAGATTTCTCTGGTCAAACTGGTACAACTGGTAGGGCAACCAATGCATCCCACTTTGCCTGAGACCACCCCATACTTTCAAATTGAAGGTCCTGTGTCCTGGAAACCCCTTGAGTCCCAGGCAAATTGCACTGGCTGGTCATCCCTACTTAGTCACAAATCACTGCCTCCCCATACTATAAGACTCCCTCTGCATAGTCTGACCCCTCTGCCCTTGCCACTGTGCTTTGTGTGCTAAGTCATGTCCGACCCTTTATGACCGCAGGGACTGTAACCTGCCAGGCTTCTCCGTCCATAGGATTTTCCAGGCAAGAATACTGGGCTGGGTTGCCATTTCCTCCTCCAGGAGATTTTCCCAACTCAGGGATCGAATCTGAGTCTTCTGAATCTCCTGCACTGGCAGGCGGATTCTTTACCACTGAGCCACCTGGGAAGCCCTGCATAGTCTGATAATCTCACACAAATTCTCTATTTTATCTCTTACTAAATAAAGTACCCCATCCCCAAGGACTCAATGATTCTAAAGTATTCAGGAAATGAAGATTTCACTCCCATGGAGGCCTCATACGTTAAAACATACAGCTGAGAGGCCACACTGAAAACTTATTCAGAGAAAAGAAAACCATCATTTAGGATTTTCCAAAAATGGAATGTTCAGTAATTTCTTCACATCCTTTCATAACCAGGATTGAAAAAGCAAACAAAGGTGCGGTTGCTATCAGTTCCAAATATCAATGGGAAGAAATTAAAGGGTCACCAGATAATGTGATCATAGAAACTCCAAGGTCTCTGGAGCCTGCAGAAAAAAAACTTAGAGGTCATCAAGTGTTCCCAATTAAAGAAGACCCCCAGTGCATCCCTCCTTGACTGAATGCCTCTCTGATGTGGGGTTCAGACTTCATTCCTCATCTGTCACACTGGTTATGTTTCAAGTGAGTGACCCAAGTGAGTGAGTTTGCCTAATAGATTTTTACTTTGTCTCTGAGATCTTTTCTTCATGTAAGAATTGTTGAGTGCTGGGTCAGTCATTTAGACATTAACAGCTGAATATTCATAACTAGGGTCTGTTTTAGTGTTCCCAAACTCTGCTTCATGAATAATTCACATGTTTGACAGCAACCTATGTTATTCAATTTATTTAAAGACTACAATCAATATAGCATGCTGCTCTAAAACATAGCAACCAGTCCTTTAACTGGAGTCTGCTTTACAATTTCTTTTCAGTTATTTCTCCATCACACTGAACCACAAATATAGGGTAATTACTAATAATTCTATCTCTATTTGCATGTCACCACAATCAACATATTGATTGCTTTTTGATTATAATAAATGGTTGGTAAAATTGAAGGTTTGCGATTAAGAACGTTAAGCTCTGATATTTATTTAATTCAACTGCACCAATTTAGGTTCTACATGGTAATTTCATAAAAAGCCATTGAGAATCAAAGTAGTTATTTGAATCAAGTTATAAAGAAAGCTTGGTTTCCCCAGGAGAATCTGGCATTTGAGTAAATTACACCAACTAGGGGTTTGGTTTTGCCTCTCAAAGCATACAAAACACTTCAGGATTATGCTCATTTTGATATGTAAATAGAATGGAGGAAAATTTAGGAAATTTCTTAGGTTAATTTCTTATTTAAGGATTTAAAAAAGTAAGCCTCAGGGAAAGACTAAATAGAGACTAAATGAAACTCGCCCTAGGCATAAACAAGGTCTTTGACTGGCTAAAGACAAAACAAGAATTATAGGAGAAATACAATAGAATAGTCACTCTGGTCAAGAATTCAAGAGGTTAGCAAGATTTTGGCTTACAGCCAGGAAACCCATTTCAAAAGAATGAAAATCCACAATGTTTTATTAGAGTCCTTCAGGAGCAGGCACCAAATTTTTTTATAAATCCAGCTTGGTGATTAACAAAAATCAGCCCAAACTAGAATGATCAGCGTTAGGAAATTCTTAGTGACATCACTCAGAGTGCACTGCTGCCTCACTTCCTCTTATTCTCTCTGGATGGCCATCTGTCAACACCTTCCTTCTTTATTCCTTCAAGAAACAAAGTAAGTTCTGATGAGACTTTGTCTCTCCCTCCACCACCCTCGGAGATGATGAAGTTACTCAGAAAGTTACAGCTTTCTTTCTTTTCTTTCTTTTTTTTTTTTAACTGACATATCTGTGTTTTTTTTTTTTTATAATTAGTTTTGCCATACAATGACATGATATTGCCATGGGTTTACATATGCTCCCCCTCCAGAACCCCCCCTCCTCCCTCCCTCCTCCCTCCCCCCCGGGAAATCTCGATGTACCAGCCCCGAGCATCAATCCTGGGCTGGCGATTGATTACACATATGATAATTAACATGTTTCAATGCCATTCTCCCATATCATCCCACCCTTGCCCTCATCCACAGAGTCCATGAGTCTGTTCTATACATCTGCATTCCTTTTGCTGTCTCGCATGCTGGGTTCTTGTTACCGTCCTTCTAAATTCCATATATGTGCATTAGTATACTGTATTGTTGTTTTGGAAGCAACCCAGATGCCCATCAACTGACGTATGGATAAGAAAGCTGTGGTACATATACACAATGGAATATTACTCAGCATTAAAAAAAAAATTCATTTGAATCAGTTCTACTCAGGTGGACGGAACTGGAGCCCATTATCCAGAGTGAAGTAAGCCAGAAGGAAAAACCAGCTTTCTTTCATACTTTCTTAATTCGAAGGCATACAGTTCCTATTGTCATGTTTCTGAAATCAAGATGTATGATTAATACAATCTTTCCTTCTCCTCCTTAAAAAAAAAAGCTATTATTAACTGCATAATCTTACAGTTCATACTGTCTTAGAAACCATGATAATATCATTGCTCATGGGTTCATGCAGACCAGAGCTTCCTTGGAAATGTGTAATCTATCTGGACCATGCCTGACATTTTACAGAAACCCAAGTCTTTCCTATTCATAAAGTTACTGTGGGAACTAAGGTTTCCAGCTACACTACTTTTAGTGTATCATGTCAACACTGGACACCACTCCAGATGGAACTTCTTTGCCATCTCTCAACTCTTAAACTCTCTGCCTCAGAGTATTTTGTTTTCCCTTTCTCCTGCTTCAGCCACTGCTTTTCCTCCCCCTCCTAACTCCACCCATCATGCTCTTGGGAAACCCTATTTTCTATACATGGACTGTACTGGATTTTCAACATCACAAAGTATTCTCTAGATCGCCGTGCCTAAACTGAAACCCAGACTTTCCCAAAGGAAACTGCTTGCCCTGCCACCCTCTGAATATTTGCTCTTACTCTTCCATGTGTGATGTACCCTGAGGTCAAGAGATTAGCTTGACAGCATCTTCCCTAAACAATGATGCATTCAGGCCATTATTTCTCCATTCTCTTCTCCTTTAAGGCCCATAACCTGGTTTTACGTCCCCCTGACTTTTCGTTCCCTCTTTCCCAGTTTACCCTCACCAATGGTTGCTTCAATGTCCCATATGAAAGACCCATTCAGCACTTCAGTGTCTTGTTTCTTTACCTACTCAATTCCACATACAATCACCTTCAGTTACTTTGATTGATACATCTTAGACTTCACCACCTCTTAAAACAATTCCACCTCTAAAATTTTCAAACATTCCCCTTAGCTGGATCATAATCTCCTATCCTTCCATTTCTCCCACTTTGTCCCACTGTCCTTGTCTTTCTTGTTTCTTCATCCTCTCTGCATTTCCTTTTCTATCTCGTCTAGACCTCATGCTCAGTTGATAAGTCATGTCCAACTCTTTGCCACCCCATGGATTGTAGCCTGCCAGGCTCCTCTGTCAGTAGGATTTTCCACACAAGAATACTAGACTGGGTTGCCATTTCCTTCTCCACTCTAGACCCCACAGTCCATCCCACTGTCTATCCAGTTTCCTCCATTGCCTTCCTCTTTTGTCCTTCCACCACATATGCCCAGTAAACGCCAAACCTGGAGAACCCAACCACCTGCCTTCTGGGCCCCATATCTAATCCACAGGCACTGTTAGGGGAAAAAGCTCCAACTTTACAAAGTTAGATCACTGTGATCTGACACACAGTCAGACCACTATAATCTCATGGACTTCAACCAGGTCCTCAGTGCCCTCACAGTAATCCTGTTTCTGAGAAGCTTTACTCCAATCTCTACAGAAATCATTTCAAACTCCTCTGTCCTTTTCTTGGCCTAGGGCCTATCACTCCTCACTCTCTATTGGAGACTTCACCTCAAGGAAAATAGATGCCATCATTCGGCAGCTCCCTAACTTTGTGCTATCTAATGCACAAATTTACTAGTATCTCTACCTTTTCTTTCTTTTCCACATTGTCAAATGGGAAAGATGTCCTGCCTCTAACGTAAGTCTACTTTCTCTACCTGTAGTATGAACTTATTTAGTTCTACTATCTCTCAATATTGTACCTTACTCTTGCCCTCTCACTATCCCCTTCCTAGAAGAATATATACAGGCTCTCATGTTTTCCAACTTAAAAAAATAATGAACCCATTCTGAACTACATATCTACCCAGACTTATTTTCTCCCTTTCATGGACAAGACTCTACAGAGAGATGTCTGTACTCAATATTTCTTCTTCCTTTTGTTGTTCAGTCACTCAGTCATGTCTGACTCTTTGCAACCTCATGGACTGCAGCACTCCAGGCTCCCCTGTCCTTCACTATCTCCTAGAGTTTGCTCAAAGTCATGTCCATTGAGTCTATGATGCCATCAACCATTTCATTCCCTGTAACCCCCTTCTCCTCATGGCCTCAATCTTTCCTAGCATCAGGGTCTTTTCCAATGATGTCCCTTGGCGACTGCAATCTTGGCATCTCATGCCACTGAAGTGACTCTCACTGAGATCTCCAACACCTACTGTTAAATATTTGACTTCTGTAGCATTTGACCATCTTAACTGTGTCACCTTTTTTGAAGCTTTCTTTCTCTTTTCTATGAAGTCATGTTCTCTTGGTTTCCAGTCTCCTTATTTGACCAATTCTCAGTATTCTTCTCTATCCACCTTTTCCTCTGCTCATTCTTGAATGCAGCTGAACCTCAGGTTCTGTTTTGGCTCTCTTCTCTTCTCTGCTGGATGATCTTCATCACTTCTGTGCCTTCAGTTATCATCCATATTGTTTCAGTTCAGGTTTTCACCAAGATGTGATAAAATGTTCAAGTGATCTATTGGGGGAAACATCAGTAAAGGATACAGGCGAGGGAGCAGAAATAGGTTGGAAAATATTTAGATCATGATGTCATTCTGACACCTTTGGAAAAAGACAAGGAAAGAGGAAAGACTGGGTAGGAAGAGTTTGAGGCTGCCAACCGGTTCTAAGACAGTTCCAACCAGGTCTATGGAGAATCTTGGAACCAAAGTTGCCTGTTAAGTCTTGTGGCTGGCTGGAAAGTATGGCCTTGATGTGAACACAATGCAGGATCCAAAGCAGGGTCGGCTGGGTCTGTAACTCAACTATGTTTCTCATAGTGGCTTCTCTTGAAGGAGGCCTGAATAATGCACTTTCATGGTACTAGCACACATATCAATAAATTTCAGCCTTGGCAGGGCGTGAGAATCCTGATGGAAGTTCTTTAAAAACATATGCATCTAGATCCTGCCTTGTGAAAATTTTGATTTAATATTTGATGAAGTCAGACATTTTATTTGCAAAAAGCCCCCTGGAATTCTGATTTCTAGCCAAGTTTGGGAACATCAATTAATCAAATTGTTCTATTTAGTCTAAAGCTCCATCCTGAGGTCTAGACACATGCAATCAACTGCCTATCAGGTCTTGCCATTCTGATGTCCCATATTAAGATCAATATAATCTGCCCAAATTCTGTTCCTTCTCCTATGGTCCCTATTTCAGTGGCTGCCAATACTTTCACCTCTCAGTGGTCCAAACCAGAAACTGTGGCATCCTCGTGGACTCCCCCCTCCATCATGACTCAAAGCCACTTAGTCACCAAGTCTGTTGATTCTGCCTTCTTGATATTTTCTGAATCTCTCTATTCCCAAGTGCCACCCTATTAGCTCAAGCTTTCCTCTTGCCTCCATTCTTATCCCCGCTAACTCATTCTTCACAGCAGGTTACCCCTCCATAACACACATCTGATAACATCACTCGGTTGTCTCCTCATGGCTCTCATGACAAGGTCAAGGACCCTTTATACATTACACAAGGCTTGGCACATTTGGACCCCTGTGTATGTGCCCTGTTTTATCTCCTGCTGTTATCCTACTCCTTGCAGTTGAGCTACTTGCAGTTCTGGGAATATCTAGGCCTTTGGATCAGCTGTAACCTCTTCCTGGAATATACTGCCCACTCCTTTCCTTACTAATCCCTAGTCTTTCAACCAGTCTCTCAAGGCTCCATTTGAATTCACTTCTTTTGTAAGCCTTCCTCTTAAGATCAATGTCGCTTTCTAACTCCACCAAGACTGGGTTAGATGTCCTTGCTCTCCCCCCAAAGTACCCTATGATTGCATGGTTCACAATGATGGATGGGAACCTTGAAGTTATGATGTGCTTTCTTCACTATAATATCCCCAGCAATTAGCACAACACTCAGTAAATATTCATGTTTAAATTAAGGAGTGAGTGAGTGATGCTTGGCCTCTGTACTAGACATCGAAGTTCTAGGCAATGTGCCATGAGGGCTATGAGCAGTAGAAAGTGCACAGGTTTTGAATTCCACCATGGGCTCTTTCTGCATAAACTTGGGCAACTACTTAACCCCTTTGACCTTCAGTTTTCTCATCTGTAAACCAAAAACTTTCCCTCTGGATTGTTTTAATGATTAAATGAATTGTTATTTAAAACATGGTGCCTATGCTATGGAAGGTACACTCTAAAATTCTAGTTTCTTGACTCTCCTCACTTTTATAATATCTCAGTTTAACTCTTCATCCAGTCAAATCCAATTTCTTTTTTCTTTTCCCCTTAGAGTTGTTTCCTTCCTGTATATTAGACCATCTTCCCACAACTCATCTGCATAGCTGCCACCTTCCTCTTTTCTTTGATTTCTTCTAAGAGCTGATTCCTGTACCTCATTGCTGAGGCAGACACCACTAATGGTTTTTGCAGAAACTGTGGCGTCAGACACAGCAGCAGATCCATAAGTTACTGCACATCCATGTGAACAAAAGATAGGGCTTGAATTCCCAGGTGGGAAATGATAAATATAATTGCTGAAGTGGATGCCATTAATGGTTTTTGCAGAAACTGTACTGTCAGATCCTTCATCATATGGACACTCGAACTCCCAAGAGCAACCAGGAAAATAAATTCTTATATATCAGAAGTTCTTAGCTAGAACATGGGCATTAAAATACAATCTCATGTAAGCATCTGATGGGGACAAAACAATACAAGCTATGTAATAAATCCTTCTCACTCAGATGTTCTAAAAGAAACAGCTGACTTAGGACTCCTGTCCTACATAGATTAATTAACTAGCTAATTAAATTTTCCAGTATTTACTTAGTGTCTTGTGTGCACCAAGCACTGTGCCAGGTCTGGGCATAAGTACAGTTTGGAATTAGAAGCTGTTTAGCACAGTAGTTAACAGCTTGGCTCCAGTTCATGTCTGAGCAAACTCAAATGTAGACTCCATCACTCACGACTTGTGTGACCCTGATCAGTTAACTGCTCTGGGTCTCAATTTTCTTATCTGTAAACTGAAGACAATGGGAGTACCTTCCTGATAAGTTTATAAGGAATTAATGAGTTGATACATGTTAGGTGGTACTTAGAAAAGTGCTTGCCATAGTTTGTACTTAAATACATTTACCACAATTATCGTGGAAATACAGAGGAGGGCATGCACCCTAGGCTTGGAGACCAAGAAGGGCTTCCTTGAGGAAATGATGCCTAAACTGAGACTAGAAGGATGTGTGAGGTGAAGAAAAGAGTATTTTAGACAGCAAGAACAGTCAGCCCCAGTGATTATGATACAAAATAGAAAAGCATTAGTTGAGAGTTGTTGGATTATTGTGTGTGTGATGGAAATAGGAGGCTAGAGAGAAACATGATAAAAAATAAGCAGGAGTACCACATGTCTCCCATATGCCCTTCACATTATCACCTTATCCACCCTGCTCTTTGCCCTGAGGCTGATTTCTATGGACCATTTCTGTGGCTCTGTGGCTTACTTGTTTCCAGTTGTGTTTGGCCAGTGAGAAGCTCTAAAAGCAGGAGGAGGGCAAGGATGGGATGTTAATCCCTTGGCTCCCTTCCTTCAGGGTCCCAGTAGCCACAGCTTCTTTCAACCAGCCTTGTCACCCAACAACTGCCCCCAGCATGAGGAGAGAATCCCAGCTCAGGAAACACATGGAGAAGGAGGTCACGAGCCTAATAGTCTTTAGATTCTTAAATATTTCTAACGTCCACTGGGTATTTCCCAACCTATCCCAAATGTCAGACCTGAGGAGCAAAGAAAAGAAAGGTCTCCACCTTTCACTGTGTATACTTTCTTCTTCTTTTTTTTTTTTTCTGGTCTCACCACATTGCTTGCAGGGTCTTAATTCCTCAACCAGGAGTTGACCTGGGCCCCTGCAGTGGAAGTGTAGAGTTCTAACTGCTGGACTGCCAGGAAATTCTCTGTTCACCCCTTCTATTTTTAAAAATCTCCTAGGGTCAAAAAGTGTGGATTTCAGTAAACAAAACAAAAAGACAACCTACAAACTGGGGGAAAATATCTGCAAATGGTGTGACCCACAAGTGTTAATTTTCAAACCATACAAACAGCTCATACAACTCAATATAAAAAAAAACCTATCAAAAAATGACCAGAAGACCTAAATAGACATTTCTCCAAAGAAGACATACAGATGGCCAAGATGCACATGAAAAGATACTCAATATCACTAATCTTCAGAGACATGCAAATCAAAATTAAATGAAATATCACCTCACACCAGGCAGAATAGCCATCTAAAATCTACAAATAGCCATTAAAAATCTACAAATAATAAACTCTGGAGAAGGTGAGGAGAAAAGAGAACCATCCTACCTTGTTGGTAGGACTGTAAATTGGCACCGCCACTATGGAGAACAGTATGGATGTTCCTTTAAAAACTTAGAACTATCATATGATCCAGCAATTCCACTCCTAGGCATATATCCAGAGAAAAATGTCAGAAAGGATACATCACCCCTCTGTTCATTGTAGCATTGTTTACAATAGCCAAGTCATGGAAGCAACCTAAATATCCATCAGCAGATGAACGGATAAAGAAGATGTGGTACATATATACAATGGAATGTTACTCAGTCATTAAAAAGAAAAATAATACCATCTGCAACAATATTGATGGAGCTGGAGATGATGATATTAAGTGAAGTAAGTCAGACAGAGAAACACAAATATGGTATGACATCATTTATATGCATAATCAAAAAAATTATTCAAATGAACTGATTTTACAAAACAGAAACACTCACAGACATAGAAAACAAACTTAGGGTTACCAAAGGAGAAAGAGAGGGGAGGGATAAATTAAATATGGGATTAACAGTTACTCACTACTATATATAAAATAAACAACAAGGATTTACTGTATAGCTCAGGGAACTATGCACTTCCCCAGGGGCTCAGCTGTAAAGAATCCACCTGCAATGCAGGAGATGCTGGAGAGGGGAGTTTGACCCCTGGGTTAGGAAGATCCCCTGGAGGAAGGCATGGCAACCCACTCCAGTGTTCTTGCCTGGAGAATCCCATGGACTGAGGAGCCTGGCAAGCTACGGTCCATAGGATAGCAAAGAGTTGGACACTACTGAAGCAACTGACCATGCACACATGCACAGGGAATTATAGTCAATACTTATAATAACTTAAAATGGAAAAGAATATATAAGTAACTGAATCATTTAACTGTACAACTGAAACTAACACCATATTATAAATCAAACCTACTTCAATTTTTAAAAAAGATTTAGATATCAACTTTCTTTTTCAAACTGGAGTAAATTGGTACATAACATTAATTTGATGTGTACAACTGAATAATACAGTATTTGTATACACTACAAATTGATCACCACAGTAAGTCTAGTTGTCATCCATCACCATGTAAATGACCCTTTCACCCATTTCACCCACCACCCCCAACCTCCTTCCTCTCTGATAATCTCCAATTTGTTCTCTGTATCTGTGAATCTTGTTTTGTTTTGTTTGTTCATTTGCTTTGTTTTTTAGATTCTTCATATAAGGGAAATCATAAGATACTGGTCTTTATCTGACTTACTTAATTTGGCATAATATACTCCTCAAGGTCTATCCCTGTTGCTACCAATGGCAAGATTTTTTTTTATGGTTGTGTGTTGTTGTTGTTTAGTTGCTCAGTAGTGTCTGACTCTTTGTGATCTCATGGGCTACAGCACACCAGGCTCCTCTGTCCTTCACTATCTCCCAGAGTTTGCTCAAACTCATGCTCATTGAGTCAGTGATGCTATCCAGCCATCTCATCCTTTGCTGTCCCCTTTTCCTCCTGCCCTCAATCTTTCCCACCATCAGGTTCTTTTCCAGTCAGTCAGTTCTTCAAATCAGGTGGCCAAAATATTGGAGTTTCAGCTTCAGCATCGTCCTTCCAATGAATATTCAGGATTGATTTCCTTTAGGATAGACTGGTTTGATCTCCTTGCAGTCCAAGGGACTCTCAAGAGTCTTCTCCAGTACCACAGTTCAAGAGCATCAATTCTTCAGCTCTCAGCCTTCTTTACAGTCCAGCTCTCACATCTGTACGTGACTACTGGAAAAATCATAACTTTGACTATACAGACCTTGGTTGGCAAAGTGATGTCTCTGTTTTCTAATATGCTGTTCTCAATGGTTCAGATGGTAAAGAATCTGCCTGCAGTACAGGAGACCTGGGCTCAATCCCTGAGTCAGGAAGGTCCCCTGGAGAAAGGAATGGTTACCCACTCCAGTAATTCTAGGCTGGAGAATTCCATGGTCAGAGGAGTCTGGCAGGCTACAGTCCACAGGGTCGCAAAGAGTCAGACACAACTGAATGACTAACACTTTCACTTTCAGGTTTGTCATAGATTTCCTAAAAAGGAAATGGCAAGATTCCCTTCCTTTCATAGTATTATATTATGTATGTATACCACATCTTGCTTATGTATCCATCTACCAATGGACTGTTGATTGGGAACAAGCTTAAGTTGTTCCAAAGTCTTGGCTATTGTAAAACTGCAATGAACACAGGGGTGCATATATCTTTCCAAATTAGTGTTTTCTTTTTCTTCAGAAAAATACCCATATATGGAATAGTTGGATCACATGGTAGGTTCTATTTTTAATTATTTGAGGAACCTCTATACTGTTTTCCACAGTAGCTGTAGAAAATTGCATTGCCACCAACAATGTGGAAAGGTTCCCTTTTCTCTACATCTTCAGCAACACTAATTTTATCTTTTTGATAATAAACATTCAAACAAGTGTGAGATAATATATCATTGTGGATCATTTCTTCATTTTCTATATGTTATGTCCTCCCTGTTTGTTGGGGCAGATGGCTATATGGTCTGACCGTTTGATGGAAGTGATATTTGCTTTATGCCAAGATATCAACCCCTATATCCTCAATGTGTCAAGAGTGCTTCTGGAAATGAGACAGTAAGATGACTTGGCACCAGGGATTACCAAGGCCAAAACACATCTGTTTAATATGCTCATGATATTTTATCTGTTACAGAAAGATTTGAAATAATATATATATAATATACTACAAATTCTTGGACATGTGAAAGTGAAAAAGTAAGTGTTAGTCACTCCATTGTGTCTGACTCTTTGCAACCCCATAGGCTGTAACCCACCAGACTCCTCTATCCATGAAATTTTCCAGGCAAGAATACTGGAGTGGGTTTCTGTTCCCTTCTCCAGGGTGTCTTTCTGACCGAGGGATCGAATCCAGATCTCCCACAATGCAGGCAGATTCTTTACCATCTGAGCTACCAGGGAGAGTAAGTGCTTACTATTTAGTACCAATGATTATTCTGTAAGTTAGAGATGATCCAGTGATTTGGCTAATATTAATTGTTAGGCAGTGATTCTGAAGGGCTCTCTATTGTATCCAGGTGACTACATATCCACTTGCATAGCCTTTCTTCTTTTTGACATTTTTTTCATGGTTCTTAACCCTGCATCTGTGTTCTTCTGCGTAGAACTGTAATAGCTGTCTCAATCCTGTTATCACATGACAAGCAAAACTATTGGCTTTTCTGTTTCCCAGCACCCTTTTGCTCTGCCTTGGGAATCACTTCTTCAAGTAGGAAGGGGCAGGTACCACAGGTGTCCCTGATTCCAGCCTTGCAAAGCTCTCATTTGTATCATTCTCTCAGGTCCTACTGCTGCTGCTGCTAAGTCACTTCAGTCACGTCCGACTCTGTGTGACCCCATAGACGGCAGCCCACCAGGCTCTGCCGTCCCTGGGATTCTCCAGACAAGAACACTGAAGTGGGTTGCCATTTCCTTCTCCATTTCCTTTTCCAGGAAAGTGAAAGTGAAGTCGCTCAGTCATGTCTAACTCTTCGTGACCCCATGGATTGCAGCCTACCAGGCTCCTCCATCCATGGGATTCTCCAGGCAAGAGGACTGGAGTGGGGTGCCATCGCCGTCTCCCCGTCAGGTCCACTGGGAAGGAAAACATCTGCAGGTATGAGAGGCGTCAGCACTGACAGCCTTGACCTCTAGGTGCACTCTGATCTCTCTAGTCACCAGAGCTGGACGTGGTCAGGTAGAGATCATAGGAATGGGCCCTTACACATGAAACATATTACTGATCCTAATGTAACTTGATGGAACAGTGGACTGGTTCCATGGAACAACAGACTGGTTCCAAATTGGGAAAGGGGTACATCAAAGCTGTGTGCGATCACCTTGCTTATTGAACTTAAATGCAGAGTACATCATGTGAAATGCCGGACTGGATGAAATACAAACTGAAATCAAGATTGCAGGGAGAAATATCAATAATGAAGCATGTTAATTGTCATGTGTCTAATCAATCGCCAGCCCAGGATTGATGCTCGGGACTGGTGCAGCGAGATTTCCCGGGGGGGAGGGAGGAGGGAGGGGGGACCCGGAGGGGAAGCATATGTAAACCCATGGTGATATCATGACAATGTATGGCAAAAACAATAATAAAAAAAAAATAAATAAATAAAAATAAAATATGCAGATGACACCACCCATATGGTAGAGAGCAAAGAGGAACTAAAGAGTCTCTTGATGAAAGTGAAAGAGAGTGAAAAACCTGGCTTAAAACTCAGTATTCAAACAATGAAGATCATGGCATCCTGCCCCATCACTTCATGGCAAATAGATGGGGAAACAGTGGAAACAGTCACAGACTTTATTTTTCTGGGCTCCAAAATCATTTCAGATGGTGACTGAAGCCATGAAATTAAAAGATGCTTGCTCCTTGGAAGAAAAGCTATGACCAACCTAGATAGCACATTAAAAAGCAGAGACATTACTTTACCAACAAAGATCCATCTAGTCAAAGCTAAGATTTTTTCAGTAGTCATGTATGGATGTGAGAGTTGGACTATAAATAGAGCTGAGCACTGAAGAATTGATGTTTCTGAACTATGGTGTTGGAGAAGACTCTTGAGAGTCCCTTAGACTGCAAGGAGATCAAACCAGTCAAATCCTAAAGGAAATCAACCCTGAATATTCACTGGAAGGACTGATGCTGAAGCTGAAGCTCCAATACTTTGGCCACCTGATTCAAAGAATTGACTCACTGGAAAAGACCCTGATACTGGGAAAGATTGAAGGCAGGAGAAGAAGGAGATGACAGATGAGATGGTTGGATGGCATCACCGACTTGATAGACATGAAGTTGAGCAAGCTCCAGGAGTTGGTGATGGACAGGGAAGCTTGGCGTGCTACAGCCCCTGGGGTGGCAGAGTCAGACATGATTGAGCAACTGAACTGAACTGCATGTAACTTCATAAGTTCCAGGCTGGTTTTGTTTGTATAGTTCCTAGAGTTTATAGGACACTGTCCTTTCTCTGGTGCTATTTCACTTGGCTGGTAGACTTCTGATCTTAGGACAATTTGGGGGTGCCACTGGGGTAAGACAGGGTGGTTTTATATATCTTTTCTAGAATCTTTTAATCTTCTCTGTGTGAGCTCCCAGCCCATTCTATTGTCTGGAGGAGAACTGTCCTCTACTTGGTCTCTTTCGATTCTTCAGTTTCATCTTCTGGACGTTATATGGGCCTAAATTCAAGATCTAGGCCTGTCTTAATTAATGATCTATTTCTCTTAATCCTGTTATTCTTGTCTGACCTAAATCATTAGCTGGTTGTTAGAGCTGGTTCTGTCTGTAATTCAACTCGGTGTCTCTCAAAGTATGGTCTGGAGACCACAGTCATCAGAGCCACTTAGCATGTGTGTTATGAATGACCATGTCCCTCACCTAACAAATACCCATCTAGATATTAGGTACAAAAATTTAGCAAATCATACCCATCAATGCATTAAAATAATAATACCCCAGGACCAAGTGGAATTTATTTCAGGTATGCAAGGTAGATTCAATACTCAAAAATTAATTAATGTAATCCACCATATCAACATGCTAAAGAAAAAAAATATGATTATGATCGTATCGATTGACATAGAAAAAATTTGGTGAAATTAAACTGATTCATGATAAAAATCTCAGTATATGTGGAATAAAGGACAATTTCTCAACCTCATAAAAAGAATTTATAAAACCACCTACAGCTAAAATTATACTTAATATGAAAGACTGAGTGCATTCATACTAAGATTGAGAACAAGGCAAAGATGTTGGCTCTCACCCCTCTACTTCAACATAAAACTGGAAATTTTAGCCAGTGCAATAAGGCAAGGCAAGAAAATAAAAAGCATCCAAATTGGAAAGGAATAAATAAGACTGTCTCAATGTACATGATTGTCTACAAAGAAAATCCCAAGAGAGGGAGGAATCAACCTCCTAGAATTAACAAGTGAGGTCATCAAGATCTCAGGGTAGAAGAAAGTCACAGAAAAATCAATAGTATTTCTATACACTAACAATAAACACATGTATACTGAAATTAAAAATATAATGTCATTTACAATTTTTCTAAAACCAATGAAATACTTAAATATAAATCTAACAAAACATGCATAGGGTTCACATGCTGAAAACTACAAAATGTTGATTAAAGAATTTAAAGAAGATCTAATTTAACAGAGAGACATACTATGTTCGATTGAAAGACTCACCATAGTTACTATGTCAATTACCTCCAAGTTGATATGAACATTTAACATAATTTCATTCAAAATCCCAGCAAAAATCTGTATTTTTGTAAATATAGAAAAGATTATTCTAAAATTCATATGGAAAGGCAAAGGTAATAATAAAGAATAATAGGAGTGGGAGATCCCCAGGAGTTGAGACTTTTACTGCTGTGGCCTGGGTTCAATGCCAGGTTGGGGAACTGAGATCCTACAAGCCATGCAGTATAGCCAAAAAAAAAAGAAGAAAAAGTATAGGAGAATTCAGTACATTCTATTTCCAGGTTTATTATATAATGGCAACAGTAACCAAAATAGTGTGGTACAGGTGAGAGAACAAATACGTAGATCAATGTGTGATCAGCACAGAGAATGTAGGAAAGAACCCACACAAGTATGATCAACAAACGTGCAAGAGCAATTCAAGGGAGGAGAACAGAGTTTTCAACAAATAGCGCTAGACCAATTGACATCCATAGACAAAATCAACTCAACTCCAACCTCATATCTTTTATAAAAAATTAACTCAAATTGGATCACTGACTTAAATGACCTTTGGAAAGAAAAAGAGACAATCTTCACAATCTATGGCTAGGCAAAGAATTCTTAGATTTGACACCAAAAGCATGATCCATCAAAGGAAAATTGATCAACCTCATCAACATTAAAAACTTTTGCTCTGTGAAAGATCCTGTTAAGGTGATGGGAAGATAAGAAATAGCTCAGGAGAAGATACTTACATACCTGACCGATGACTGAAACAGAGCAGGACCCTATCTATGGTCTTTCCCCCTCAGGTCCTCTGCCTGCCTTTCTGCCTGCCTGTAGAAAAACTTTACTCAAAGAATAATTAATCAGATAAGTGATAACATGCTGAAACAAAGGAAAGCAGTCAAAAGAAACCAAATAATAATAGTTTAGTCAAGGACTTTTAGTTCCTCTTCCAGGGCTATAGATAATATTCTGAACCATGTCCTTTGAACAGTTTGGTAGATACTGAAACTCCCACCAGGTGGGAGAAGTTAACTACATGACAACTAGAGCACAGCCATGAAAAAAGCTGCCACAATTCTGAGAACTGGCCTCAAAAAATGGGAACAAACCAATCCTGGAAACTGAAGACTAAGTGTACCAAAAATAATCAAGATGATGCTAATCAGACCATTGAATGACTGATTTCAAAATGACTGTCAGAGCTGACTGTTCTTTTCTGCATGTTGCCACCTCCCTCAGTCTCTTGCCCACTGATTGTCAGTGGGGGGAGTCGGCCTTTGGACACAAGTCCCTTCCCCTCAACCCCACTGCCAATCTCTGAAATAAACTAAACTTTCCTTTCCACCAACCTTGCCTCTTCATCAACTTCTAAGTGGCAAGCTACCAGTCCCCACTTCTGGTAGCATGACTAGTATTTAGAATATACAGAGAGCTCTAAAAACTCAACAGTAAAAAAAACCCTAAACAATCCAGCTAGAAAGTAGACAAAAGATGTTCAACATCACTCATTATCAGAGAGGTGCAGGTCAGGGCCACAATGAGGTATCACTTTACACCAGTCAGAATGGCTGTAATCCAGGGATCTACGAGCAATGGCTGCTGGAAAGCTGCAGATGGTCCTGCCATGTGACCCAGTGGTCCCACTGCTGGGCATGTACACCGAGGAAACCAGAATTGAGGGAGCCACCTGTACCCCAATGTTCATCGCTGCATTGTTTGCAATGGCCAGGACATGGAGGCAGCCTGGATGCCCATCAACTGATGAATGGATGGGAAAGCTGTGGTGCATGTGCACGGTGGAATATTACTCAGCATTAAAAAAGAGTTCATTTGAATCAATTCTACTCAGATGGACCGAACTGGAGCCCATTATCCAGAGTGGGGTAGGCCAGAAGCAAAGGCAGCAGTGCAGTGTATTGACACATATGTGTGGGGTTTGGGGGGACGGTGGCGAGAGCCCAACATGCGAGACGGCGGGAGGAACGCAGATGTATAGAATGGACTCGTGGACTCTGTGAATGAGGGAAAGGGTGGGATGATGTGGGAGAATGGCATTGAAACATGTTGATTGTCGTGTGTCTGGTCGGTCGCCAGCCCAGGATTGATTCTCGGGGCTGGTGCATCGGGAGTTCC